>JAOPSE010001249.1:0-163060 GCA_029449295.1 Zea luxurians | reverse complement strand
TTCCTAATCTTTCTTTGTTTGAAGATTAACCTTTAAAGCTTGTGATTTTACCAAATGAAAGAGCACAATCTCTACTTATGAATTTCTATGAAATAGCTTAAAAGAGATTGCATTAGAAACACAAACAATAGTTTCCTATTTAGAAGCCTCTAGTATATGAATGACAAGAAGGTTACTAAAATAAGGAAACCTCATGATATGAACTAAATTGCCCTTACAAGCATCATGCATAACACCAAAATTAACAAGGTGAACAAAGCATGATTATTTAATTATGTTTACATGGCAAGTTTAATTCATAGCATGGTGAGAGATTAATGTAGAAGACTCAAAACCAATTTAAACAAGAATGAATACATCACATAGTATTGGTTCGATCTTCTTTGAATGTTGAATGGCACACTCCATTTGGGAAACACATTCTCATGTTGTGAGACTACATAAACACTTAGATAGAAACATTAGTCTCACAACTCTAGTCATATAGAGAATTCCCCTTTTGATAAGTGCTTTAAGAATTTGAATTTCTTACTTAGCACTCTATTCATTTAAGAACATGGGATAATCCTCTTTATGTCTAGGTCATGGCAATAATATGATAATAAATTGGAAATATGCCACAAGATACATACAATCAATTTAAATCATGTAGATTGTCACAATATAAAAAAATGAACTTGCAATCTACCATATAATTAGATCCTTTCTAAAGCAAGGTAAAATCTTTTAAGTTTCATTCTTAAGTGCTTTATTTTTCCTATGTGGCTACAAAAGACACAAAGGAATATACCAATTAAAAGCAATGTGCACTTAAGAATTAATTGTTACCATCCTTTGGATATCACTTGGTTGTAGGCCTTTTGTTTGATTCCCACAAAGGTTAATCCTTATTCCCTACAACACAAGTTCTTGCTAGAGATGAATATGAAGTTAGTGATATAACAACTCAATTCATCTTTGGGTTAATCTTAAAGGATAGACAATGTAAGATTGATAGCTTGAGATAAAAATTGAGTTAAACCGCTCAAGCACCCCAAAGCTTCATATCATCTCTGGGTACCTGCAAAACTTATTAAGTACATTTTGGTACCCATTTTTGGATGGGTCCACCAAGGTTAGCTAATAAATACTTAGGCACCCAAATGGCCTTTGTGCTAGTTTTAGGTGAACTAATTACCTTTCTAGCACAAGTGTCATTTTTGGGTCTCCTAAGCGAATATGAATGAATTGACATGGTAGACTTAGGATACTTACTCATGGGACAATCCTTGCATAGGTGTCCCTTTCTTCGGCAAGTGTAGCAAATCTGATTTTTAATTTTGCAAGACTCCTTCTTGCCTTGCTTCTTGTTTGCTACATGGTTAGTGAGCCTCTTTCTTTCCAAATTTAAGCCACTATCTTTTATGTAGGGACATGACTTAATCTCATGTCCCTTCTCATGACATTGATAACACTTTCTTGTGCATCTTCTCTTATTTGAAAGAGTGGCTTGTTTGTTACCTTGTGTGGAGCATGTGGAGGCATGGTTGAGGCACTTGTCATGAGCTTTGGCTTTCTTCTCTTAATGTTTGCTCATGCCTTTCTTAGGGAACTTAGCATTCTTTTGAAGGGGGTTTGTGCATGCTATGATTGTCCCCTTTTCAAGCTTCTTCACCATGTTATCACGGTTATCTTGAGAAGGTTGAGCATGACACTTTCCCTTCAATTGAATCAAGCTCCTTCTTAGCCTCTCATTTTCTTCCTTGAGCTCATTGTTTTCTTTTGCATAGGAAACATTGCTTGTTCCTGAAAATTCTAGCTCAATGGAAGATTGGCTTTCTTGAGAGCAACATTTGTTAGCACATGATAATAGTTTTCTATTTGAGTACATGTGCATATGTGAGGTTGGTATGATTTCAAATTAGTTAACACAACCTCATGAGCCATTTCTAACATGATATGTGAATCCATAAATTTATTATGAGAGCATACAAGCATATCATGTTTTTCTTGTAAAGCTATATTTTCAATGTTTAGCTTTTCTACCGTGTTCTTGAGCATAGCATTTTTATTTTCTAATTGAGCAATATATGATGAATGATTAATAGCTTTAATTTGCTCAATTGAAATGTCTTCATACCTTTGGACCAAATCATCATGAGAGCACTTTAGCTTCTCATGCTCTTTGGTCAACTTCTCCAAGTCTTTGATTTTTTCGATGAGGATATCTTCTTGCTATGAAGCATTTCCTTTTGTTCTTCCGCTCTTTTCATGAGTTTGAGCAAGCTCATCCGGTTCTTCTTGCTTAGTTGAGCGAAGAATTTTTGAAGATCATCCTCATCTTCACTATCACTTTCATGCTCCTCCTCATCCTCACTTTCGCTTTCACTGTCACTCTCATTAGCAACAAAGCACATATGAGAATGGATTTGAAAGACGAACCTTGTGAAGAGGTGGATTCGTCGTTTGGTCTCCATCGATCATTTTCTTCTTCTTCAATACTTTTCTTCGCCTCATCTTCCTTCATTTGAGGAACATCCTTTCGGCGATTCTCATGGCAAGATCTATTGCCCTAGGATCAACATCTGCACCAAAAGATGAAGTCGAGACAATCTCAACTTTTTCAAGATTAGAAGCACTTTTGTTTCTTAGTCCCCCCGACATGATCTTTCCTCACGCGGTTAAGCGTTAGAACGAGGATTAGGCTCTGATACCAATTGAAAGTTGCCTAGAGGGGGGTGAATAGGCAAGTTAAAACTTTTTCAACAAAAACTATAAGCAAACTGGGTAAAACTGAATTGATCTCGAAATTCACCCAGTTAACTTTGGAAATGAGATGTTCTAAATGATCCACAGGGTTCAAAGTAGTAGATCTGAGAAGGGCACTTCTCAAAATCCACACACCAAAAAGATATAAACAATTCTTTCGCGGGATGGTGAGAGAACAAAGAACACAAGTAAGCACAATAAACAAGAACACAAGACACAAGATTTATCCCGAGGTTCGGTCACACCACCAAGGTGCCCTACTTCCTCGTTGAGGCGCCCACAAAGAGCCGGGTCTCTTTCAACCCTAATCCTCCCTTTGCCGACCACAAAGGTCAAGCCCACACAATAATCTTTGCTCAAACGAGCGGGTAATACAAACTTTCTTGTGGTCTTCCACAAGATTTGGAGACTCACAAGAGACACCTAGTCGTCTAGGAGCTAGAAGCTCCAAGAGTAATGAATCCACAAAGAACTCGATGTAGTACCAAAGCTTGAATCAAGAAGAAGAGCAAGAGAGATTTAGAGATGAAGCACAAAAACTGCAGCTCTCAAGCTCACTCAAAGATTTCTCTCCAAAGATTTGAAATGGGAGAGGCAAGAGATGTGTGTGAGAGAGGGAGGTGTTTCTTGGGTTAGAAATGGAGTTCAAATCGTGCTCACTACTGTGGGGTGAGAGGTAGGAGTGAGTATATATAGGTGGAGCTCAAAACTAGCCGTTTGGGCAGATTTTCTGCCTGAGACCGGTTGAACCGCCCCCTAGGGCGGTTGAACCGCCCCTGGCAGGCCTGGCAGCCTGTCTGCCAGTCTGACTGGCAGACTGACGCGCAGACTGACCGCAGACTAGTCAAAGTTGACCAAGACCGGTTGAACCGCCCCTAAGACCGGTTCAACCGCCTGGGGCAGGCTGACAGACAGTCTGCCAGTCAGACTGGCAGACTGCAAGTCAGACTGCAAAAACAGGTCCTGACACCGGTTGAACCGCCCCTAGGGCCGGTTCAACCGGTATTGACCAGTGAGGTCCGGGAAAAAAACCCCGGCTGAACTTTTCTTGGACCCCGGTTGAACCTCTCTGGACCCCGGTTGAACTTGCCCTGGACCCCGGTTGAACCTGCCTGGACCCCAGTTGAAGTTGAAGTTCAGCTGGAGTTGAGAAAGTTCAACTCAGCTGAAGTTCAGCTCACTGCAGCTGAAGAAGCTCAACTCAGCTGAAGTTCAGCTCAGCTGAAAAGCTCAGCTGCAGCTGAAGAAGCTCAACTCAGCTGAAGTTCAGCTCAGCTGCAGCTGAAGAAGCTCAACTCAGCTGAAGTTCAGCTCAGCTGAAAAGCTCAGCTGCAGTTGAAGAAGTTCAGCTGCTTTTCAACAAGAACACTCTAGGTTTCTCAAACCTAACCATGGTCAACCATAGAATTTTAAAGAGATTTTTGGTTTTCAAAAAATAGCTTTTGAATATAGAGGCTTGAGCTTTGGCAAAACACCAACCTTCTTTTTGGATCCCTCTTTATAGTACGACGATTCCTATACTCAAGTTAAATAAAATATAATTAAGTAAACTCCTTGAGTCATTGGTGTCTCATGTGTGATTTCTCCATGGCGTTGCTTCATAAGGATCACAAACATCTTTGTCTCACCTTTTGAAGCAAACATAAATCAAACCCTGTGACTTGTACCATATCACCATATGTGAGTTCAAATCATGGCTTCAAGTCACCGTACTGATGCATCAACATGTTATAACTCTTCATAGCTGATTAGTTCATCGACTTAGTGCAAGTACTCTCTTCTTCACTTTAGCCATGGTACCTCGGTCCACAAGCCGTCGCTTGGCCTTCACCTTCGCTTAGTTCCTCGAAGCCCTTTCCTTGCTATCTTCACCCTATCAAGCCATTCTTGAGTCACATCATATTGAGCATCCATTGAGAGAATCATTTATTCAATATTGTGAACCTTGCTTGAATGTCTTTTAGATATACTTGTTAAGACCAATCAAGCTCTAGTTTGATTCTCATAGAAGCATATATGGACTGATAGTAATATGGTCAAGCCAATTCACGATTCCTCATATCTTATTCACTTTGGCTTGACCAATCCTCTTAATCACTTCAACCTCTATTATGATCATATTTATGCATAGTGATTTCTCAGGACTTGTCCATATATTCAAACCAATATAGAGACCATATTATATCCATTTGCATTGTCTCACTAGTTATTTGACCTTGTGTTGAACCTTGTTCACTAATCATTATACACTATTCAAGTATGTTCATCATACTGAATTTCCTGTTCAACACTTAGCAAACTTGTTAGACCTTTAAATGTGTTGTTATCCAAATCACCAAAACTCACAAAAGGGATGAATGCACTTTCACTAATGAATGTATGCGAAGCACCAGAATCAAAAAGAATAATTGCAGGGTGACTGGCCACGGGAAACGTACCCATCATTACCGGCTCTCCTTCCGGTGTAGTGGCCACTTGGGTGTAGTATACACGCCCCGTCTTTTTTGTATTTCTCCCCACAGTATTTCCCTTTGGCTGAGTTGATTTCCCAGATCCTTGCTGGCATTTGGTTGATTTTGCTTGGGATATGGGCAGTCTTTGATAAAATGTCCCAACTTCCCGCAGTTGAAACATCCGGTTGAAGAGCTGGGCAAAGTAGGGAATCGAGTGCCTGGGGCACCCGGCTGATTTGGGGAAGTGGGGTATTGTTGGGGCGAATTATGATTGGCTGCTTGAAAGGGAATGCAGGTGGACGAGAAAAAGTGCAATTTTGGCTAGAAGGCCGGATCACGAACCGTTGCCTCTTCGCCTGGCCCTGAGTAGGCTTCTCACCACCGAATCCCTTGTTCTTCCCGGAATTTGCGTATTTTGCTTCAACAGATAAGGCTGTACTGACATCCTTTCCATACGTAAGATCTATACATGTGGCCATCTTTCTCTACAACCGGTCATTTAGACCCCTCATGAAGCAGTTCTTTTTCTTTAAATCAGTATTCACCTGGTCGATGGCATACTGCGACAGGTGATTAAACTTGTTGAGATACTGATTGACGGTATCTCCTCCTTGTTTCAGCTTCATGAATTCCTCTTATTTCATGTGCAGCACCCCTTCGGGTATGTAGTGCTCACGGAAGGCTGCTTTAAATTCTTCCCAGGTGATTTGATGGTTGACAGGTTGAATAGCCACAAAATTTCCCCACCAGGTACTGGCAGGGCCACGTAGTTGCTGTGCTGCGAATAATGGCTTCTGCGTTTCTGAACAACGGAGAAGACCAAACTTTTTTCAATAACCCGTATCCACTCGTCGGCTTCCAACGGGTCCTCTGCCTTGATGAATAGGGGTGGACGGGTTTCAGAGAAGTCTAGATAGGTGGTTTCACGGGGGCCTTGCTGATAACCCCTTCCTGCCTGCTGCTGAAATTGCTGTTGACCCGCCATTTCCCTAAGGAAGCGGGTATTGTCTGCGGTGGCATTTACCAAGGCGGCAATCGCCTCGGCCAACGTGGGAGGAACCGGAGGTGGATTTGGGGTGACATCCCGACCCCCAGAAGTTCCTGCTGCGTCCTGTCCTCGAGTCCTGGTCGGCATCTGAGGCAAAGAACATTTGAAGTAAACATAATATGCCAGAGAAACCTTCCATTTTACATTACTATAAAAGTAATGATACAGACTCGATATTACATAACAGGACACATTACCCATTATACAAAAGTTCAACCTATTATACACATACTACTTCAACTTCTACAAGCTACACTACTACTCCTGCTTTTGATTGTTCTTGGTAGCTTCATCGTCAGGGGTGGGAGACCATACGTCGACCAGCCTCAAAGAAGGAGGGGGCCTAAAAAGGTCTAACTCTCCACCAAGCGCTTCGCCCGCAGTGTGCGAGGTTCCGGCTTCAGACCTGACGGGATCCGCAGGGACATTTGGGTGTAATTGCGAATACAGTACATGAACTTCTTCATGTAAAGTATTGCAATATACCTGCAAGTTATCAATAGCAACGCTAAGTTCGTTGACTCGTGCTCGAGCCTTTGCTTCCTTAGCTAAAGCTACCGAACGAGACTGCACTGCCCAGTCAAGCGCCAAATCTCGGTCAGCTAGTTGATCTTGCAGGGTGCGGATGTAACTTCTTAAATCATTTATCCGGTCACCGTCCGCAACCCATAGATTAGTCCTGCACTGTAACTCTGCTTGGAGTTGATTCACGCGAGCTTCAAGATCACCAATAGGATCGTTGGTCCCGCTAATGTTGTTTTGCTCTTGCTCTTGTGGGGCAAGTTGATGCCGAGGCACACCGATGGGTCCAGTATGCTTACGTGTCGTTTTTCTTGTACGCGGCGGCATTTGCTAAGGGGGAAAATTTATTAGTATAATTCTTAGCATGATGCATGAATAAGTACAGAATCAACCTTAGTCGATTCAACCTTCTATACATTGCACTCTTCCTATCTGGTCCTTGAAATAAACTCTTCAGAAATACTTAGGTAAGAAGAGAAGCAATTTTCTAGATAAGTCTTAGAAAATCCTTTTTGAAGATGCCACATAATATCTGTCAAGAAGGGCTACGCTCCGATACAAGCTGTGACGGAACCTCCCAAGTAATTAGGCCCACCTACAGTTGTCCTTGTCCAACGGACCTCAGACAACCCTATAGGTGCCCCTGAACTACTTGACAAGCTCGGTATCTTTCCTTACCTTTCCAGGAACGTCTCACCCGTCTTGCAGACATTATAGAACATCGGAGGTAAAGAAATGCGGAAGCGATTACATAACTTACATTTATTAAAAAGTAAGATCAGGTTGTTTATTACAGACCAGGAATATATAACGAGTGCAGAGTAATATTATTACACATACCAAGGGAGGCAAAAACTCCTCCCGACAGTTATCACACAAAAGTCTTAATGGAGGATCCTTTCCTCCCGCGCTTCACTCTTGCTTTTCTTCATTAGGAACCACCTTGGTATAGAAGCAACAGAACTTTGCTGCTTCCTCACCTAAAAACAACAAGGGGATAAACCCTGAGTATGGAATTACTCAGCAAGTCTTACCCGACTAAGGAAAAGACTCTCAAGGGTATGCTGGATAAATGGGAATCAAGGAGAGGCTTTAGCAAGAATCAACTTAGATACTTTTGCAGAAATAGCTTACTAAGGTGAGTCCTTACTTTCAATCTTTTAATGCCATGTTAAGTATTAATAGACTCTGTTTGCCTCTAGTCTAATTTCATTATTTCATCAGTACAACATCATTTTTATCCATACTGTTCACATCCTGACTCTAGGTTGCAGGGAAGTGACCAAGTCTTCATAACCGCGAAGGTACGGCGATCCGAATCGATTATACTCAGCTGAGGATCTCCAATCACACGACATATGTAGCACTTAACCCTTGCATATGTCAACCCGCCACCAGGGTTCTTAAGACCAGATCAGGTTCACGCAAACCGAGAGCACAGATACACCACCGTCTAGCCTCTTGCCACGGTGGGTACACGCTACTCCGCCACCGCTCCACGCCCATTTCGTGTTATCTTATTCTGGCCTTAGTCTGCCCGAGGCAAGGCTTACCCATGACAAGGCATGTGACCAGTTAAAGGGTCCTCGATCAGCACGCCTACATACACGTTCAATCCTTAATCAACCTAGGTAGAACATCACTTGTTCCTAACCCAAGTCTCGATTTAAGTACTTCCATCCTTAGGATTGTTTCTGTTCCTTAGGATGAAAAGAGCATCTCAGGGAACTTTGCAGTAAGATCCCACCATTGCTCCAAAAGAAAATATTCTTGCAGGTAGAAGTCATCTTTCCTCAGGATAACCCCTGAGCTAGGCAGTACAGCAAAAGACAACCTCTATCCACAAGACCTAAGCAGGGCTAAGCATTTTTGTAAAACAATTTTGATACTTCACCAGAAGTATCCATAAAGGTGTGGATATCAAGGAAAGCAATGCATCAAAGGGTTCCAAGCAATTCCTATGAACTTAATGCACATTTCACTGGACTTAAAGTGTGCGAAAAGTATTTAAAAACACAAGGAAAGGGGTTGCATGCACCGGGGCTTGCCTTCGTTAACAGGTGAGTCTGGCTCGGATCCGCAAATATCAAAGTAGAAGCAGTTGCCTGCTTGAGAATCCGAGGGTGGTGGTGTCCTTTCTTCGGTGACTTCTACTTCTTCTTCACGTTCTAATCATAACCATACATATGTATAAGAATGGATGCCATGGGATGCTCATGAGGGTGCAAAGATAATGTAAACTTATTATCTAAGTCTTGAATACAACTTTCCTTCACGGTACTCCGAGAACCTAGGGTTTCCGGAGTCAGTAAAGGAGTTCATAGGCAGGGGGTGTTTTGGGGTTTGGTGATCAGACAAGGTCCAAATCAACCCAAATTCTACCCAAGGCTTCTAAATAATATGAGGAGTTCATATAAAAATTTTGAGCAAGTCTAGCTCGGATCCGCAAATATCAAAGTAGAAGCAGTTGCCTGCTTGAGAATCCGAGGGTGGTGGTGTCCTTTCTTCGGTGACTTCTACTTCTTCTTCACGTTCTAATCATAACCATACATATGTATAATAATGGATGCCATGGGATGCTCATGAGGGTGCAAAGATAATGTAAACTTATTATCTAAGTCTTGAATACAACTTTCCTTCACGGTACTCCGAGAACCTAGGGTTTCCGGAGTCAGTAAAGGAGTTCATAGGGCAGGGGGGTGTTTTGGGGTTTGGTGATCAGACAAGGTCCATATCAACCCAAATTCTACCCAAGGCTTCTAAATAATATGAGGAGTTCATATAAAAATTTTGAGCATTTTTGGGATTACAACTTATCTTTTAAAAATCCAAAACTACTACTTAGAACTCCACCAGCAAATTCTTGATGAAGCACATCTTAGTCGTTATTCTATTCATTCCGGAAGCACTAAGATGTACCAAGACTTGAAGCAACATTACTGGTGGACAAAGATGAAGATCGAAATTGCATGCTTTGTGGCTAAGTGTGACACTTGCAGACGTGTCAAGGCCATACACATGAAAACTGCTGGTCCATTACAATCTTTGCCAATCCCAACATGGAAATGGGAAGACATAAGTATGGACTTTATTGTGGGACTGCCCAGGACGGCCAAAGGGTATGATTCTATTTGGGTTATCGTTGATCGACTCACAAAGATTGCCCACTTCTTACCCGTCAGGGCCAAATATACAATAGCCACTTATGCAGCCTTATATATTGGCCGTATTCTCAGTTTGCATGGTATTCCAAAAACAATAGTGTCGGATCGTGGACCTCAATTCGTATCCAAGTTTTGGGAAGAACTTCATAAATCCTTGGGTACCAAATTGCTCCATAGTTCGGCCTATCATCCTCAAACAAGTGGACAGACTGAGAGGGTCAATCAAATACTTGAGGATATGCTGCGGGCATGTGTTCTGGACTTCTCACAGAAATGGGATGAATGTTTGCCCTTAGCGGAGTGTTCATACAATAACAGTTATCAAGAGTATCAAGATGGCACCTTTTGAAGCTTTATATGGGCGATGGTGTCGAACTCCGCTAAATTGGTCTGAACCTAGAGAAAGGTACTTCTTTAGGCCTGATATGGTGAAAGAGGTCGAAGAAAAGGTTCAGAAAATTATTCATAATATGAAGAAAGCTCAGACTCGACAAAAGAGCTATGCAGACCGACGACGACAACCCTTATGCTTTCCGGTGGGCGATTATGTCTACTTGAAAGTTTCACCAATGAAGGGTGTATCGCGTATCGGGGTTAAAGGGAAACTTGCCCCCAGGTATATTGGTCCATTTCCGGTACTTGAGCAATGTGGGCCAGTAGCATATCGATTGCAACTCCCCAAAATTCTGTCTGTCATCCATAATGTGTTCCATGTGTCGCAATTGAAGAAGTGTCTTCGGGTTCCCGATCGAACCATTGAAGTAACAGATGTTGTCCTAGAACTAGATTTAACATACTCGGAACATCCTATTCGAGTTCTAGATCAAAAGGACAGGGTTACCTGGAGAAAGACTCTCAAGTTCTACAAGATACAATGGAACCAACATTCTGAGGAAGAGGCTACATGGGAAACTCAAGACTTTTTGAATAAGAATTTCCCAGACTTTCTAGCCTCATGTAATTTGTAAAATCTGTACAGTTATTGTAATAAAGGAGTGAACCCCCACACCACCCCTGCCTTGTACCAGAAATAAGGAAATAAAAATGTGACACATTTCCTTTTCCATTACTCACCCTAGGACTTTAAATCTCGGGACGAGATTCTTTTATGGGGGAAGGATGTAACACCCCTGGTGTTACTGTAACTAAAACTTGAGCATGGCATCATACGCATTGACATTGCATATGTTTGATACACCTAGAGTGCATTCACTAGGTAAAAATTTCAAACAAGTTGTATTGTTTAAAGTGTTTTTGCAAATAGGACCCTGGATAGGGAACCTAACCCTAAATAAGGCTCAAGGGGTAAAAACTTAACCCAAGAAGAGAAAACCTAAAGGCTTTAGGGAAAGAGTCATAAAATATCCCCAAAAACAAAGTGGAATCACATTTATGCCCTGGGACATCAAGAATCTCAATTAGAACCCTGGAAAACCCTAAAACCAAACCCTAGGGACCTATGTGCAAAATTAGTCCACTTTTGGGCTAAAGTGCAAAAACCAAGTCAAATAAGTATCTTAAGTCATTTGGGTCACATATATGTGAATTTACAAGCCAAACCCTAAGTTTTGGACTCATTTGCAAAAAGGACCCCAATTTTGATTCCTATGCTAAGTCTGAAATCAGGGTTATAGGCCCAACTTTGGGGCTGTGTAGCTTTCAAAATAGTGAGAATTTATATTAGGTCACCACATCAAAGTTGAAGACCAAACATAGGAGAACAACTTTGCTTAAGAAGGAAAGCATAGTTGTTAAGAGAAATTTAGAGATAATTGAGCCTGAAGTTGGACTGTCAGACTGCCTGAGGTCTAAAATTCAGAATAACAGTGTTATGAGATGAACTTTGAGCTCGATTTTGAATGGGATCCAGTGACTTTTTGTGGGAGCACATTGTAGCAAAGTTATAGATGGATTATAGCTCTACAACTTTACTACAGAAAGTTGGCTTAGGTTTCACATAAAAATTTGAGAAAACTGGGCTCCAACTTGGTCTGTCAGATAGACTGAAGACTATCTCCCCATGGTACAGTAGCCAACCGGATCAGATCAGCCGCGGCAGAAGAATCTCACCGCCGGCGACCGATTGTCGCCGCGATTCGTGCGACTGCCGGCCCGACTAGTGCTCAGGGTCAGTGGACAATGCCTGGAGATCACCGCCGGTGAGCTGGAGATCACTCCGGTGACTCCCCGTGGCTCTCTCTTCCTCTTTGCGGCTGAACGGATGTACTCACCGGTGACCGCCGCCTCCCGGTCGTGCGCCGCGTGGCTTAGCCTTTCCACCGCATCGCCGTGACCTCCTCTAGCTTCCCGTCGATCATCGGAGTTACTGCCACGTCGTGGAACACGTATTCACTGCAACCGTCTTCTTCTTCATTTCCGGCCGCCGCGCGTCCTCCCAAAATTCACTGGCCACCGCCTTGCCCTCCTATAAATTGAGCCCGTGACCAGCTCCGTAGGGTTATCAGCTAACCAGCCACCGCCAATTAGCCACAATTGTTCGCCGGAGCTCGGGAATTTCGCGTTCGCCCCAAATCGGGTTTCCGCCACCGTAGAATCAAGCTCACCGCGGCCAGCCCATTCTAGGTCAGTTCATCCCTCCTTCTCCTTTGTTCGAGCACTCTTGTCACTTAGTGATGCTGACCGAACCGCCAATTGGGACGGGATAGCTCTAGATCACCGGGAATGCATTCATCTGTCCGCCACCTATTCGGTTCACGCGGACAGAGCTTAATAGGTCGCCATTCGTGCAATTGGGTTGGGGGAAATACTCGGGGTAGATCCAATCTGGTGTCTGTTGCTCGGAGAATCCAGCCGTGGTCCCAATCAGCCGGTACAGGTGCTCGCCGGAGTGCTCCCCGCGCTGCCGTCGTCGGGGACGTGGGCGTGCAAAGAATTAGAAACCAAGGGGGCTCGGTGTAAAGTGTCAGAGACCCGTAGGAATAGTGGTTGAACCCGTTCATAGTTAGATAAAAACGCGAAGACCCCGGTGCAATTCTGCCATCGCGCGCGGGCGCGGGCACGCGTTTCCTGTGTTGTTGGGCCGTCTGGACCAGATTTGGCCCAGCACTGTTACATCTTTTCTCTTTTTCTTTTTCTACCCAGCTTTAGAAATACGTAGAAAATGTAGAAAATGGTAAAATTGTGAAACCAATTTTCCTAGGTTTCTTATTTTCCCTAGAATTTAATAAAAATAGTTTTGTGATTTTTAGGTTAAATAAGGAATTTTAAGGCATTTAAAGTAGTTCTAAGTAGTAGTTTTGGATTTTTAAAAGATAAGTTGTAATCCCAAAAATGCTCAAAATTTTTATATGAACTCCTCATATTATTTAGAAGCCTTGGGTAGAATTTGGGTTGATTTGGACCTTGTCTGATCACCAAACCCCAAAACACCCCCCCTGCCCTATGAACTCCTTTACTGACTCCGGAAACCCTAGGTTCTCGGAGTACCGTGAAGGAAAGTTGTATTCAAGACTTAGATAATAAGTTTACATTATCTTTGCACCCTCATGAGCATCCCATGGCATCCATTCTTATACATATGTATGGTTATGATTAGAACGTGAAGAAGAAGTAGAAGTCACCGAAGAAAGGACACCACCACCCTCGGATTCTCAAGCAGGCAACTGCTTCTACTTTGATATTTGCGGATCCGAGCCAGACTCACCTGTTAACGAAGGCAAGCCCCGGTGCATGCAACCCCTTTCCTTGTGTTTTTAAATACTTTTTGCACACTTTAAGTCCAGTGAAATGTGCATTAGGTTCATAGGAATTGCTTGGAACCCTTTGATGCATTGCTTTCCTTGATATCCACACCTTTATGGATACTTCTGGTGAAGTATCAAAATTGTTTTACAAAAATGCTTAGCCCTGCTTAGATCTTGTGGATAGAGGTTGTCTTTTGCTGTACTGCCTAGCTCAGGGGTTATCCTAAGGAAAGATGACTTTTACCTGCAAGAATATTTTCTTTTGGAGCAATGGTGGGATCTTACTGCAAAGTTCCCTGAGATGCTCTTTTCATCCTAAGGAACAGAAACAATCCTAAGGATGGAAGTACTTAAATCGAGACTTGGGTTAGGAACAAGTGATGTTCTACCCAGGTTGATTAAGGATTGAACGTGTATGTAGGCGTGCTGATCGAGGACCCTTTAACTGGTCACATGCCACGTCATGGGTAAGCCTTGCCTCGGGCAGACTAAGGCCAGAATAAGATAACATGAAATGGGCGTGGAGCGGTGGCGGGAGTAGCGTGTACCCACCGTGGCAAGAGGCTGGACGGTGGTGTATCTGTGCTCTCAGTTTGCGTGAACCTGATCTGATCTTAAGAACCCCAGTGGCGGGTTGACATATGCAAGGGTTAAGTGCTACATATGTCGTGTGATTGGAGATCCTCAGCTGAGTATAATCGATTCGGATCGCGTACCTTCGCGGTTATGAAGACTTGGTCACTTCCTGCAACCTAGAGTCAGGATGTGAACAGTATGGATAAAAATGATGTTGTACTGATGAAATAATGAAATTAGACTAGAGGCAAACATAGTCTATTAATACTTAACATGGCATTAAAAGATTGAAAGTAAGGACTCACCTTAGTAAGCTATTTCTGCAAAAGTATCTAAGTTGATTCTTGCTAAAGCCTCTCCTTGATTCCCATTTATCCAGCATACCCTTGAGAGTCTTTTCCTTAGTTGGGTAAGACTTGCTGAGTAATTCCATACTCAGGGTTTATCCCCTTGTTGTTTTTAGGTGAGGAAGCAGCAGAGTTCTGTTGCTTCTGTACCAAGGTGGTTCCTAATGAAGAAAAGCAAGAGTGAAGTGCGGGAGGAAAGGATCCTCCATTAAGACTTTTGTGTGATAAATGTCGGGAGGAGTTTTTGCCTCCCTTGGTATGTGTAATAATATTACTCTGCACTCGTTATATATTCCTGGTCTGTAATAAACAACCTGATCTTACTTTTTAATAAATGTAAGTTATGTAATCTCTTCCGCATTTCTTTACCTCCGATGTTCTATAATGTCTGCAAGACGGGTGAGACGTTCCTGGAAAGGTAAGGAAAGATACCGAGCTTGTCAAGTAGTTCAGGGGCACCTATAGGGTTGTCTGAGGTCCGTTGGACAAGGACAACTGTAGGTGGGCCTAATTACTTGGGAGGTTCCGTCACACAAAATGGGCCCGAGTGGCCAGCGAGGCGTCGCATGGGCTCATCCCACATACCACACGGTCTTCCCTAGGACGCGACACTCTTCGCTCTAGGGCAACAGGTCTTCAAACCTTGCCAAGACTTGTACTCAGAGCCACCCAAGTGAGTGGTGATGGCAAGTTAAGACTTGAGGAGCCTCCGCTTTAAGCAATAGGTCCCTTCGCCTCCAAGCCTTCGTCAGTTCTCTAACCGAGGCCTTGCCTTATGTACAGGTTAAAGTACCCTTCACCTCATGTGTTTGTAATGGAAACTGTTCAATTTATATTAAAGCAGCCTAAACGAGGGGGAAGACGGCCTTCGCTCTAACACTAGCTCCCCGAGGGGCCGATTCAACTTGGTGAGTTGGTCCCGAAGTCTTTTTTGGGTGGTAGCCAAAACGTTGCCCTCGTAAGGTTGAAGTGGTCCCCGCGGGGGTTTTTGAAATGTGACCGTTGACAGGTGACGTTTTACTGTGAGAATGTTGGTTTCCCGAGGCGCCTTTTCGGGTCCATAAAAGTCATTGCGGCTGTGGTGGAGAAACTTTTACCCACTGGTTTACAGAAAACCCAGGTTTCTTTGCCTTAGCACCTGTTGCGCATCTCCTTCTTTTCTCGTGCCAGTGAACTAGCCCGTGTGAAGCAGACCGCCCGCCGTCGCAGATGGTACATTATATCGTCGTCTTCTTCTTCGTCACCGGCTGCCGCGACTGTGTCGTCAAATGTGCCATCATCGGAGAAGACAATTAGCGATTCGACGGTGGCGGCAGAGTTGCTACCGAGTCATAATGTTGGAAGGTCGAGGATTTACTCGGGCCATGTGCAAGAAATGCAGTGTTTGGATTATTTTGGGAATGGTGTGGTGTGCGCTCCAGGGGCCGAAGAGGTCCCAGAGCTAGGGGAATTTGTTGTTTTCGAAGTGTTTTCACTGCCGGACTTTGTTTGCCCGCGCATCAATTCATAGTTGAAGTGATATGACGATTCGAGGTTTAGATTCATCAGCTAATGCCGAACGCCATGGTGGCCCTGGTGAAGTTTGTGTGGGCAGTGACTTCGTACGACGGGGAGCCTTTGGTCGAGGTCTTCGCCAAGAATTATTGTCTCCATTAGCAGAAAAGGTGATTGGTGGCAAGGTTGCGCAGTTTGGAACTTGCACCTTCACATCGAGGACTGGAAACACTTCAAGTGAAGTAGTGGAAATTGTGTCGTGCGCCAAGAATAAGTGGGGTAATTGGTGGGATTTTTGGTTCTACGTGGCGTTGGAGGACATCAAAGGGGTTCCTGGGCTGCCTCCATCTATTCTGTGCTCGCATTGTTATATCATGTTTCTCATGGTTTAGGCTGAAGAAGGGAGATAAGGGTGAAGACGCCCTTTGGCACGCAGCTAGGATAAGCTAGGGCGCACACCGAAGAGTTTATTGCGTGCGGGGTATGACCGCTCGCTCATGGCAAGGATCTAGGTGCAGTTAAGCTGCGCCCGATGCCCTTCTTGAATAATCGGATGGTGTTGAGCCCTGCCTTCGCCATTAAGTTGCGAGGGCGGGATGCGCCCGCCTTCGTTAGGGAGGTGGAAGCGGAGGCGGTGAAAATTATTGGAAAGTACTCAGCAAAGATGGAGCTGACAAGGACTTGGGATATACGAGGTTCGAATGTTATGCTGAACCGTGTTTTGAATTGAATGGCCTTCGGTATGACCCATATCCTAAGGAGGGTTCTACCGACGCCGGGGATGAACGAGGAAAGAAGAAGGTGACGGTCCGAGCAGATGAAGGCTGCTCGAAAGGGAATGTTGTAGTTGCGACTACCAGAAAATGAAAAAATGAGGTGAAAGGTGCGATGAAGGCATTGGGGGGTTCGAGGGCCTCAATGGGTTTTGTTGAGGAGTTGGTGGAGACGTGTGCTAGGCCTGGGGAGGTCATGACTTCGCCCACCTCCGGAAATCATCTTCGCGAATGCTGAAGGTGATCGAGGGTGAGTGGCATAAAAAGACCCTATCCCCCGGGCCTCCGGCGAAGATTACTTACGTCCCGTTTGGCTCACGACTTTAAAATCTTTCCTTACGGAAGAAACATTGGTGTCATTGTAACAATAGTGATGGAAAAGGATAGTCAAGAGTCTTCATGGAAGGAGACACAAAGGCGCCACGTCCCAGCGCGAAGGGCCCTGCTGCGGCTGCTGCCATGCCCCTCCGGCATGCCTACGACGGCAGCTAGGAGGGTGCCCTCGCCATTGCAGGCTGACGAGGTGGCAGGGGTGAAGGGGGCCGAGACTGGAGAGGCCGACCAAGAGTTGTCTATGGATGACTACCTGGTTGAAGATGTTGGCATGTTCGACGTTTAGATGGAGGTGCCGCCTGGCGGTGAGTGTGGTTATTGTTGTGTGAGTTTTGTATGATGATATGTGTTCTTGTGTTGATCTGTATTTCGGTTGCAGGGGCTTGGTCTAGGCAGTTGGTGATAATGCCGGCGAAGCCGGTTGAAGAGAGGGTTCTTCGCTAGACCCGTGGGTGCAATTTTGCGCTACAGCTGGCAGGGGCGGAGAAGTTGCCAGCGCATCTGCGGTTGAAGGCGTGGCGACAATCGTCGTGCGACAGTTGTGCTATGTGAGCTTCGCATCGATTTTCCCCATCTTTTTCCTCGTTCCTCCTAAATCTCGAGGACGAGATTATTTTTAAGGGGGGTAGGATTTGTAACACCCAGTTTGTAACATATAATGAAAGAGGAGAAATTGATTCCTTCATCTATATGTGTGTGTTATTTCCGCTTATCATCACATGTGAACACTTCATTAAAAAAATAATTAAATAATAAAAAGATATGCCACCAAATCATTGCATCATGCTGAGATTTTTATTTTTTGTGTGCATTTGGTGACAATATAAACAAATAAGGTGAAAAGAAATATATTAAAGTCTAAAGTAGAATTTAAAATCTAAGAAAAATTCAAGAATTTAGAAAAAGAGAAGGAAACAATGTTATGTGAGTGAAATGAGTATAAAAAAATAATAATAATATAATAAAATATATTATTTCGGTAATGGGTTGGAAGGTGTACATTCAATTCAAAGGTGCAACTCCTAAAGTGATTCAAATTCAAATTTGGAATTCAAAATAAAAAGGAGACATAATAGGAATAAAAATATAAAAAGAAAAGGTGAAATCTCACTGTTGGGCCCAAAACCACCCATTCGGCCCAACTCTCCTTTGATCTGCGCGGCCCATTTCTACATCCCGCGCGCGCCGACATTAGGGCCCCACCGGGCAGACGCACGCGCTCGGCCACGAATTCCTTCCCTCGCTGGTCGGCGGGCCCCCTTTGCCAGCCGCCCTCCGTGACTCAGTCGCCGATCCGCTTCTACGTTTTTCGCCCACTGACATGTGGACCGGCGTTGTCAGCTCCATCTTCAACGGAATCGCGTGCATGGTGGGAGTCACCGCCGCACCTCACGCGCGGATATCGCTCGAGAGTCCGCGGTCCTCCTCCACGATCGGGGAAATAAAAGCTGGCATTCTGGGGCGCCTCGCGCACCTCCATTGAACGCGTCACCCTCTGTTTCCCCGGCCGTCGATCCTCCCGGCAGTGAAACGATCCATGAAGAACTCCGCCACTGGGAATTGACGTCTTCCTTCCCTCCTCCATTTCGTGGAGTGCCTTGGCGTCCGGGGCAGCGCGGCGTGCATCGAGGGGAAGGGCTCGACGGCTGCGTGCGGTTTGTGCGGACGGAATTTCTCGCCGGGATTGGGAAGGCATCGCCGGGCCGTAAGACTTCGGCTGTGGTCTCCTGCGTCGCGCAATCCCTCGGTAAGAAGGCCTTTCCGTGCTCACTATATCCCTAGCTACGTGTAGCACCGTTTAATTGGACAGGGGTGCTCGGGATGACCGATTGGGTCTCGGTCGTATCCTCCACCGTGTAGCCATGGCGGCGCTGCCGTGGTTCGGTGCTGGAGGTAGGTGGCGGGCTGCCGGGCCGTTGGATCGGGCGCTAGCGGCTGTGATTAAATTAGGGGCGTACCGCTTTGGGGAGTTAGCAGTCGCCGTTCGATTTGATCGTTCGGTTGGTGATCGCGTAAGCTACATTGAATCTGGACCGTTGATCATGCGATGAGGGCTCGGGGTTAAGTCGCGGTTGTTGATGGGCCGATCTAATCGCGACCATCCACTTCTAATCGGGCGGTCTGGGTGATCGCGTACCCTTTCGGCCTGCACTTTTTGCTAAAGAAACCCTTGACTTTTCAGGAATAGAACCCGCTGTCCAGTGTATAGTGTTTGGTCTAGGGATTAATTGCGCCGGGGTCCCTGCCTTTCTCAGTATTGGTGCGCCCAGTCCAGAACTGTTTAAAAGGGAATAATTGAATTAGAAAACATGTTTTTAATACAAAAATATGTGCTAGAACTTCAAAAATTCATAGAAAAGTCATATGAGCTCCAAATCACTTCACTCCACTTTCTAAAATTTTGTAATTTTATTCTCTAGCACTTAGTGTCTCTGTTTTATCATGAAAACAGTAAGAAATTTATTTCTCACTTAATCCTATTTAAAACACATAAAACCTTTGAAAATCCATAACTTAAAATCTATAACTCCAAAAATTATGATTCCTGTTCCAAGAATTTTATTTTAATATGTAGAATATTTCTGTGTATTTTATTTATATGTTTGGTGTAATGTTAATTTCTCTATATGCACTGTGCTTGTTTGTATTGTGGCGAGTAGAAGAGCCCGTGCCTGAGGATCCTGGTGAGCAGAAGGTTGAAGTAGCTGAGCAGGAGCTCATTGAAGGCAAGTTGTGCCCTTGACCACTTTTTACCCAATAATATTATTTGATATCATTTATCCATGCATAGGTTAATTTTGATGGGACCCGATAGGTCATCCTAGATTGTTTATCTCATTACCTTGTTTATCCCTGAATCACTTGGGTAGTTTGCTATTGCTTTATATGGTTTTGGGATAATCATTTATTACCTCTATGTTCCAATTCTTTTGTTATTCTATTTATGTTCATGTTATGATCATTAATGTTAATTGGAACATAGAGCTTAACTTGAGAACCACGTGCCACCACAAGGGTTTAATGGGACGCCCTTGGCTGACTAATTAGGAAAGCTAGTGGAAGACTACCTTACCCGAAAGGGGCAAGGGCAGTAGGGGAGTGGTCAGTGTAGGGAGGTCCTTGGTTGATTTTGCTGCGATGGCGGTCAGACAAGAACCCTGCATTGGAACTTCCTATAAACTGTAGCGGGTTTTTGGAAGCTAGTGGAACTTTGTAAAGGCCTCGTAGTGTTGCCCTACCGCGCTTCCTAGGTAGAGGTGTATGGGAGTCGTGACCCCTTGGCAGATGGGTAACATGACTTGTGGGTAAAGGGTACAACCTCTGCAGAGTGTAAAACCGGTATACTAGCCGAGCTCACGGTCATGAGCAGCTCAGGACTCTCTGATGTTTAAAATATGGAACTTAAATTCAATTTGGTCATTTGCATTGCGTGAGTTTATTATTAATTTTGTTCTATTACTTTACTTATGGTTTGGTATTTACTTATACTTAGTAACTGCTAATAAAATTTTGACCAACTACTTAAAAGCAATGCTCAGCTTTAACCCCTATCATTGATTAGCCTTACACATCACATGAACTCACACCTTTGTGAGTTTATGTCCACTAGTTCCCCACAACTTGTTGAGCTATGATCATGTGTGAGCTCACCCTTGCTGTCTCACAACCCCCCCACAGGAGAAGAGCAGGTGGTTCAGGAGGAGCCACAAGGCAAGGAGTATGATCTGATCTGGTGGCGTTTCTCAGTTGACATTGGCGCCGACGATCCTTAGTTCGTTTTATATTTATCTTTTATTTTGTAATAAGTCTTCCGCTATGTAATAAATACTCTGATGTTATTGACTTTTATCTCTATACACTCTATTATTATATATGTTGTCTTCTTGGCGCATGTATGAGATGCACCTGGCTTTGTTCCTTAAAGCCAGGTGTGACAGAAGTGGTATCAGAGGAAATGTTGACTGTAGGACGAAACCTAGATAGAAATGGACAAAACCCTTACCTACTTACCTTACTCTGACTCATTCTATACTTATCTCATCTTGATCTTGTCTCACCTTTTGCTATTCTACTCTGATTAATCTTATCTTTTCTACTCTAAGACAAGATGGATTTCACACCTTGGAATCCTACCACTATGATCTTTTTAAGAGATAGGGAACCGAAGACAAAATTAAAACTATTTTCTCTATTAAAAATGTTGGTTGATTGTTCTGATGATCAATGCCTGATTTGCTTCTTTGATTGATTGAAATATTATATGGACATCTTAGCATGTGCCAGCATAAGGTAATAAATTAGCTATGGTAGGTAAAACATTAAACTGCTTAGCTAATAAATCCCCCAAAGTAACATGAATCGTAATTACTGCCTTGTCTACTGCTTTCTCTTACCTTATGTATCTAACTCAGATGGTCAATACCAGGAGGGGTGGTGGAATTGATCTGCCTCCTAATCGACACACTCGAAGGATATATAGACAACCTCAGCCACAGCCAGCAGAGATGAATCCTCCACCAGGCGGTGTTGATCCACTGATTGCTGCTCAGATGGCGGTGATGCAGCAAATGGCGGACACTATGGTTGATATGCGTGCCCAGATGCAGCAAGAACGCCAGGAAATGCGTCAGGAAAGAGAAGATATACGCCAGGAGTTGCGCCAGGAGAGAGGAGATACGCCAGGAAAGGAGGGCACAACAACAGCAGCTGCAACAACAAATACAACAGCAACAACAGCAGCAACAGCAGCAACAAGTACCACTGCCTCCACCACCACCACCAGTTCCACCCCGTGATAAGCATAGAGAGTTCATGAATGTCACAACCGGTTTTAGAAGCAAACCGAATGTGAACCATGTACGTGCCAGGATTAGTTATTCATGTACACAGCAGTTACATAACATGGACATCATCACACAGTGCTCAAAATAGTATTAAAAGGGAAATAGTCGATTACATCATACGTTTGAGATGTCCATATAGTCCTTACAATAAATCAAAGTGCGGAAAAGAAACGTAGATAAACGCGGCCTTCACAGGCAGCCGACTGGGGGTTGCCGCTAACCCACACCTAGAACTCGTCGTAGTCTTGGAACTCCTGGAAGTCTCCTTCCACAGCTTCATCTTCTCCTGAGCAGTGGTTGCAATGCTGACAACCTGGGGATGGGGGGGGGTTTGGTGTGTAGAGCAAGAGTGAGTACACATCAACATACTCAGCAAGTACCCCGTTTGGCGGTAGTGGACTAGCTTTATGTGGGGGTAAGTCAAGCGGTTGCTTTTAGTTGGTCAGATTATTATTTATTAGTAGAAAGCCAGGTTTTAACATTAGCCCAAGTTATTAGCCCGATGTACCCTTTCCAAACGGAAAGAATACCACTTACCATCACCATAGTCATAACCAAAACCATCAGTCTTATTGCCACCTGTAAACCAAAATGTCTCTGATCAAGTACCACTAATCATTGGAGCTCCCTTGGCCGCTCATAACCGCGAGCACGGCTGATATATCAGTTTTCAAACACTCTGCAGAGGTTGTGCACTTTACCCACAAGCCGTGATTCCCTCTTGCCTCGGGCCGATCAAACCCTTAAACACTACCAAGGTGAATAGGCATGGTTTCACTACGTAGCCTTTACAAAGATTCTCCGGGGTTGTAGCCGCCGTTAGGTTTCCTAAATGTACCGCACTCCTCCCCAAGGGACAAATCAACCTTGGCAGAGTGAGCCGCATACACCGAGCCCCATTGACGGCACAACGGCTAAGCGAACTACACCCCGGATCCTCTAATTACTCAGCTAAGGGCGTCCCACTCCACCCTCATGGTTGCACTGTTTTCCCGGGCGGTCATCCATAGAACAGGTCCTTACGGAGAGGCACTCGAGAAACCGCTCGAGCCCCCTTAAAGGCCACAAGTACAACATCATAATAAGAGAAGGGAAAACAGGAAAACAGCGTATCATATATAATCTCATCATGTTCATTGATTAGAGTTGAGCAATAGCATGAAGCTAAACAATAATAATCCGACCCAAATAGGTAAACAAGGACATGGATAACAAAAGCTAGTCAATCCTTAAGTATAAATGTGTAATGCGGGAGGTGAATTAAAGAATGATTAGGACAGAGATAGGTCAAAGGACACTTGCCTCCACCAACCGACTGCTGCTCAGGGGCTTCTCCTGCGAGTTCTTCGGGCTCTTCGACCGGATCGTTCTCTATGCGATTGCAAGCATACACACATCCATCCATTCAAATTAGGAAACAAACAGTACACCATTACGAAAGAAACAAATAAATTAAATATGCATAGAATATCACATACGATAATGAACTTACCAAGGTTAGAAAGAAATGGGGAAAGGTTTCGCGAGAGATAAAGCTTAAGCCCGAGACGCACTACGGGTTGACGAACAACTAATGCTACGTGTTCCAGGTCTACTTAGCTTCAATGATAAGAATTAGCTACATGCACTAATGTAAACGTGACCATTTTAGTAGATTAACATTGAATAAGATAGATGATTAGCTATACAATTTAACTAACGTAACCAATTTCCAAATTGAGACTCCTATCTTATTAATATAAAACAACGTGATTAGCGCATATAGGATACGGGGGGTAGAACGGGCTAGGGGGTAGACGATTGTGTCGCGAGCGCGATAGGGCGCTATGCGTCGCGTACGCGAGCACGACGAGCTACGCCAGAACGCTGCGCGAGCACGCGCACCTTCGCAAAACCACACTTAACGTGCCGCGAACGAGTCGCGCACATGTCGGGGCCGTGCGCTGGCCGAGCTCGAGGCCGCGCGCCGAAGGCACGCTGGGCCGAGCTCGAGGCCACGCCGAGGGCCGACACGACGCGAGCAAGGCACGGCGGGGCGAGCGGGCAAACATGCCAGGGCAAGCGAGCACGGGCGAGCGAGGACGCCGCGGACCACTGCGAGCGAGGCACGGACGGGGCGAGGACACGGTCGGGCGAGGGCCGGGCGCAGGGGCGGGGCGACCGGGCCAGGGCGCGACGGGAGCGGCCGAGCCGGGGCACGGGGCGGCCGAGCTGGGGTCGGGGCGGGGCGGTTGGGCCGAGCGCGGGGGAGGGGCGGCGCGGGCGGCCGAGCCGGGGCCGGGGCGGTTGAACCGGGGGGCGGCCGAGCTCGCCGGGAGGCGGGCGGCCGAGCCGGGGTGGCGCGGGGCGGGGCCGAGCGGGCGAGGGCGGGGCTCGCCGCGGGCGGCCGGGGGTGGCCGAGCCGGGCGGGGTCGGGGGGCGCGGGCGGCCGGGGTGGCCGAGCCGGGCGGGTCGGGGGCGCGGGCGGCCGGGGTGGCCGGGGCCGGGCGGGGTCCGGGGCGCGGGCGGTCGGGGTGGCCGGGGCCGAGCGGGCGCGCCCATGGCGCGGGAGCGGGGGGACGCCGGTGGGAGGGAAGGAGGAGGGAGGGAAGGAGAGGAGGGAGGGGGGAAAGGGAGAAACCTCACCGGGGGGGAAGGACCGGCGGCAGCGGCGCCGGGGAGGGGCGGCGGCGGCGCGGGTGAGGGGCGGTGGCGGCTAGGGTTAGGGTGAGGATGAGGGAGAGAGAGAGAGAGGGAGAGGGAGGGGATTTTTTGGAAAAAGAAAAAACAGGAGAGGGGGGGAAACGGTTGGGCCGGCTGGGCCCAAAGGGGGGAGGGGGGTGCGGCTGAGCCGCCAGGCCGGCCCACGGACGGGGGAGGGGGGAGGGGGCGGCTGGGCCGAAATGGGGAAGGAGGGGGGAAAGGGGAGGAGAAAAAGGTTTTCTTTTTCTAAAATCTAATTTCCTCTAGATGAAAGCATTCACATTTTTAATCAATCAAAAGTATGCATGGTTCGGCATGGTGCATCACACAAAATAAAGTATTTTTAAGGTTTTGCTTTACACGAGGTCTAAAGCCAAAACCCGCCATGACTTGAAAAAGATCAAGGTTTAGCGAGGGGGAAAAGGGAAAAGAAAAGGGGTAACTCCTGAATTTGGTGAGAGAAAAGAAGAAAAAAATTCTACCCCCAAATTCAAGGCGTTACAAACCTATCCCCCTTAAAAGAATCTCGCCCTCGAGATTCAGGGTTGGCTAGCAAAGAGCTCGGGGGTATTTAGCCAACAGATCATCTTCACGCTCCCAGGTTGCTTCTTCCTCTGAATGGTGATTCCATCTAACTTTGCACATTCTGATGGTCTTCCTTCGAGTGACTCTGTCTGCGGTCTCAAGGATTTGCACTGGCTTCTCAACGTAGGTCAAGTCCTCCTGGACTTCAAGACCTTCCACTGGCAACTGCTCTTCTGGCACACGCAAGCACTTCTTCAACTGAGACACATGAAAGACATCATGCACTACGGACAAATTCTCTGGCAGACTGAGCTGATAGGCCACTTCTCCATGCTTTGCGAGAATCTGGTACGGACCAATGTAGCGGGTGCTAGCTTGCCTTTGACTCCAAATCTTCTGACTCCTCTGATCGGTGACACTTTCAGATAGACAAAGTCTCTGACTTCAAAACTTAGCTCTCTTCTTCTTGTGTCTGCATAGCTTCGCTGCCTTGATTGCGCTATCTTTCAGGTTCTCCCGAACCATCTTGATGTTCTCTTCGGCTTCAAGCAAAATGTCTGGCCCGAGCACTTGCTTTTCCCCAGGCTGATCCCATTGCAACGGAGTTCTACAACTCCTCCCATAGAGCGCTTGAAATGGTGACATCTTCAAACTGGCCTGGTAACTGTTGTTATAGGAAAACTCTGCATAAGGCAATCTCTTATCCCATCCGGACTGATCTTGCAGCACACAGGCTCTCAACATATCTTCAAGAATTTGATTGGTCCTTTCAGTCTGACCATCTGTCTGCGGATGATAAGCTGAACTGAAATTCAGATGTGTGCCCAAGGCCTCATGCAACTGCTGCCAGAAATGAGAGGTGAACTGCGTTCCTCTATCTGACACTATCTTCTTTGGCACACCATGAAGACAAACGATCCAAGACATATACAATTCTGCCAACACTGCACTGTTGTAGTTGGTCTTGACAGGTATGAAGTGGGCTGACTTGGTCAAACGGTCCACCACTACCAAATGGAATCGTAGCCGGCTCGAGTGCGAGGCAATCCAACTATGAATCCATACCGATTTCATCCCATTTCCACTGAGGAATTTGCAACGGTTGCAACAATCCAGCTGGTCTTTGGTGCTCTGCCTTGATCCGTCGACAACTATCACACATAGCCACATACTCTGCGATTTCCCTCTTCATTCCGTACCACCAGAATTTCTTCTTCAGATCTTGATACATCTTTTCACTACCAGGGTAAATCGAATAAGCAGTCTCATGAGCTTCCTTAAGAATCAACTCCCGAATGGATTGGACATTGGGAACGCACAAGCGGTCCTTCGAACCATATCACACCTTCTGCATCTTTACGAAAATCTTTGCCTCTGCCATCTAGAATCAGTCGCTGGAATCTCACTGATCTTTCATCATTCTTCTACGCTTCTTTGATTTCTCGCTCCAAGGTAGGTTCCAACTCAACTGTGACTCCTCGCGAATTGTTCAGAAACCCGAGACTCAACCTGTCAAACTCTTTGGCCAACTCATAAGGCATTCGGACGAGCGACATCAGATTGACTTGACTCTTTCTGCTCAAAGCATCTGCCACTACGTTTGCTTTGCCTGGATGGTAGTGAATCTCCAACTCATAGTCTTTGATCAACTCTAACCATCTTCGCTGCCTCATATTCAACTCTGACTGAGTGAATATGTACTTCAGACTCCTGTGGCCTGTGTAAACATCGCATTTCTGTCCATACAGATAGTGCCTCCATGTCTTCAGTGCGTGAACCACTGCTGCCAACTCTAGGTCATGGATTGGATAATTCTTCTCATGAACCTTCAGCTGTCGGGACGAGTAAGCCACAACTCTTCCCTCTTGCATCAATACGCATCCCAAACCTGTGTAACAAGCATCACAGTACACAGAGAAGGGCTTGTGCACATCAGGCAAGACTAGGACAGGCGCTGTTGTCAACTTCTCTTTCAGCGCTTCAAAGGCCTCTTGACATTTCTGGGTCCACTTGAACTCAACCTTGTTGCCTAGCAACGCTGTCATTGGTTTCGCAACCTTCGAAAACCCTTCAATGAATCGCCGATAATATCCGGCCATTCCAATGAAGCTCTTGATTCCTCGAGCATCCGTTGGCGCTTTCCAGTTCAGAATGTCTGCCACTTTCTTCGGATCCACAGCCAATCCTTCTTTGTTGATTATGTGACCCAAGAACAGGACTTCATTGATCCAGAATTCACATTTGCTCAACTTTGCATACAACTGGTGCTCTCGCAATCTCTGCAATACCATCCTCAAATGATCTGCATGTTCTTCTTCGCTTGAGAATAAACCAGAATGTCATCATGAATACCACCACAAACTTATCAAGGTAAATCCATGAATACACTGTTCATCAGATTCATAAAGAAGGTCGGTGCATTTGTCAAACCAAAAGACATCACAGTGAACTCATACAAACCATACTTGGTAATGAATGCCGTCTTCAGAATGTCCGAAGGTCGAATCCTGAGCTGATGATAACCTGACCTCAGATCAATCTTGGAGAACACACTGGCTCCTCTCAACTGGTCGAATAGATTCTTCTATTCTGGGCAAAGGGGACTTATTCTTGATCGTGACTTCATTCAAAGCTCGATAATCGATACACATCCTTTTGGTGCCATCTTTCTTTTCCACGAACAAGACAGGGGCGGCCCAAGGCGAGGTGCTTGGCCGGATGTAACCTTTCTCTGACAGCTCATCAATCTGCTCCTTAAGCTCAACCAATTCTGGTCCGGATATTCTGTAAGCTCTCTTAAAGATAGGGGCGGTTCCAGGAAGAAGCTCTATGGCAAACTCAACTTTCCGCTCTGGTGGCAATACCCGGTAAATCCTTTGGAAACACATCTGGGAACTCAGACACAACCCTGATACTCTCAATTGGGTCCGCTTCACTGCTATCGACAGCCATCTGATAACAACTTCCTCTCTTCGGCTCAGGCGGGACTAACTCGGTCACCACTTCCTCTCCTAGTGGGGACACCAACTTGATTGTCCTTTTATCACAACTGATAACTGCCTGATACTTATCTAGCCAATTCATCCCTAGGATGACATCTATTCCCTGAGTACCCATTACCTATAAGGTTGGCGGGAAACGCTATCCCCCTTATTTCCACACTTACATTCAAACAGATGCTATCAGCTCGAATTCTACCACCGGCTGAGTCAATTTGAATGGGGTTTGACATGGTAGTAATTGGAAGATTATGTGCTTCTACCCATGATGCAGTAATGAAAGAATGTGTTGCTCCAGTATCGAATAACACTTCTGCAATATGGGAGTCGACTGGAAACATACCTACTATCATGTCGGGGGTCTCCTGAACTGCTTCAGCCTCCAAGTGGTTCAGTCTTCCATGATTGTAACGCGGCTGAGAGCGGTTGCCTGCTCCAGACTGAGACACATTCTGCTTTGCGAGGGCATTGGGGCCTGACTGCTGCTGGGCTGCCTTCTTCGGGCATTGCATCACCCAATGGCCTTGCTCTCCACAGTGGAAACATGCCCTGTTTCCAACCTGAGCTGGTGCTGCCTGACTGTTCTGCTGGCTTACTGGGGCAGGAAGACGAGGTGCTTGCTGATTCTGCCTCTGAAACTGACCTCCTGACTGATTGCTCGGACGGTTCTGATACTGGTGCTGAGGGTACTGCCTTTGGAACTGCTGATGCTGCTGAGGTGGACGCTGGTTCTGCCTAAACTGCTGAGGTTGGTTGCCTGAGAAACGAGGGCGGCTGCTGCTTCCAGGCTGGGGTCCACTGATCTTGCGCTTACGATCCTCCATCTCCTTACGCTTCCTTTCTGTCATGATTGCTCTATCAATCAGGTGCTGGAATGTCGGGAAAGTGTGATTCATCAGCTGATAGTGCAGAGGGTCAACCAATCCTCTCAGGAAACGGTATTGCCGCTTGGCGTCGGTGTTGACATCTTCAGGAGCATAGCGAGACAACTGCAGAAACCTGTCTCGGTACTCACTGACAGATGATGACCCTTGCTTAAGGGCCAAGAACTCCTCCTTCTTCACTGTCATCAGACCTGCAGGCACATGGTACTTATGAAAGCTACCTCTGAACTCTTCCCAAGTGATGGCGTCGGGGTTAGCATGGGTGGCGAGATAAGACTCCCACCATGACTGAGCTGCTCCTCTCAACAGGCGGGGACCATACAAGACTTTCTCCCTGTCATCACACTGAGCGGTATGCAACTCCCGCTCCATAGTGCGCAGCCAATCTTCAGCATCCATGGGGTCAGAAGAATGAGCAAACGTTGGTGGATGACCTCTCATGAATTTAGCACGCTTGTCTCTGGGCATCTGAGGCATCTGAGGCTGAGGTGGAGCCTGCTGCTGTTGTTGCTGCTGCTGCTGTTGAATGGCGGCCAGAGTCTGACCGATGGCTTGAACTGCTTGAGTCTGCATCAGAAACATCTGCTCGATGGACATCGAGGGGCGGGGGCGGCAGGTGCTGCTGCTGGG
This sequence comes from Zea luxurians, assembly GCA_029449295.1. Taxonomy (NCBI): domain Eukaryota; kingdom Viridiplantae; phylum Streptophyta; class Magnoliopsida; order Poales; family Poaceae; genus Zea; species Zea luxurians. The sequence goes on along the minus strand of JAOPSE010001249.1, from coordinate 133,334 downwards.
GCACCTCATCCTGCGGAGCGGCTCGCTCCTGCTGAGCACGCCTTCCTCCTCTGCGTCTGTTCTCTGACATCTGCAGAACGCAACCACTCATCAGAACTGATCTTGCAAATCTTGCAGCATAAGAAAAGAGTATAGAATTCTTCAACAGCACTGAACAGATGAGCATCTTCACTGATCTCCAACACAGACCACACAGCTTCTCAGATAAAGAGGAAAGTGGAATAAAAGGTTTCCCAACTATATAACTAACTCCATTAACATATAACAGGTAAACCATAATGCAGGGGATACCCACACTCTGGTGACAGTCATTACAAAGATCCAAACCAAACATAGTTCATCATGACAAACATAAATGCACAGGATATAGCAAACTACCTTGTCTAACTAAGACTAACTAAGACCGAGACTAACGCTAAGACTGTAGCTTCTACGTATATATTGTGTATTAATTACAAGATCCAACTCTAACGATCTATGGTTCTAGATTTATCTTGGTCTTGCAGTCGGGATTGCCATAAGACTGGCGTCCACGCCGAGGTGAGCGGTACGGGTGATGAGTCCCAACGGGAGCGGGGGAACCATCATCCAGGTGACGACGTTCCGCACGCTCAGCCCGCAGCAGGGCGATCTCAGCACGAGCCCTACTCAGCTCGTCTAATGCATGGTCCAGCTCCGTGTTTAGCACGGCGGCTAGGTTGACTGTGCTGCTCAACCTAGGATTGTCCTCGCCAGCAGGTGAAACAATCACGCCTCCTATGCTGCCAGATGGACGGCGGGGGTAATACTTCAGGTCGAGACCGTCAGCTACCCCACCGAGAACCGAGCAGTAGTGCGAAAGCGCACGCCGTGCAGCAACTTGCATGGCCGCCTCAGCTGAGTCCCGCTCAGAGATAGAATAGTGCTCTGAGCAGGCCTCTGCACCCTGGAGACTGTTCTCCAGACGGCGCACCAAGCAGGTTGCCTCCCAGCGGTCCGGGTAGACCCTGCGACTATGCTGGTAGACCACACAGCGATACTCGATGGACCAAGTACGCCGGTTAAGTGCCCGACGTAGCAGGGTGTCGAGCGCATCGTGGAAGTGACACCCGCGAGCAGCGTCGCGAGTGATGGGTCGAGCAACCCATCCTTCCGGCTCATGGTTAGCAGGGAAGTCGGTGTCGTGGCTCGAGCTGTCGTCGCCACCTCCGTCGTCTGGGTCTCCTCCAGCAGCTACTCCAGAAGCTGGGGCGCCCAGTGGTGGTGCAGGGGGCGCCTCCAGGGGAAGCACAGGGGAGCAGCTCCTCACGGACTCTATCTCCTGCTGGAGCGAGAAAGAAGAACCCTGCTGCTCCTGTCGTCGACGTTCCTGCTCCTCATGTAGGAGGTGGTGCAGTCTCTCCAAGTGGCTGGACTGTCCGGCCACGGGACGGCGAAGCGGACGCTCAGCAAGGCGGGAGGGTAAGAAGGGGATGACGGACTTTCGTGCAGTGTGTCTAAGTCGAGCCATCTACAAAAGACACCGCAAGCAAAAGAGTGAGAAAAGAATTAATATGACCAGCAAATAATGAATCATGAATAAATGAAGGATTAGAATAAACACAATTTTCAGCAAGGTATAATATATAGTAGAATATAGGTTTGGTCGGTATGACCAACTTTTGAAGGGATACCAAAGTCAAGGCAGGGACAGAGGTCTATAGTCCTTAGAACGACCATTCTACTCTAGGTTAGCGGTCCTACAGTCAGCACGGCTTTGATACCAGCTTATGTCACACCCGGTTTTAGAAGGCAAACCGAATGCGAACCATGTACGTGCCAGGATCAGTTATTCACGTACACAGCAGTTACATAACATGGACATCATCACACAGTGCTCAAAATAGTATTAAAAGGGAAATAGTCGATTACATCATACGTCTGAGACGTCCATATAGTCCTTACAATAAATCAAAGTGCGGAAAAGAAACGCAGATAAACGCGGCCTTCACAGGCAGCCGACTGGGGGTTGCCGCTAACCCACACCTAGAACTCGTCGTAGTCTTGGAACTCCTGGAAGTCTCCTTCCATAGCTTCATCTTCTCCTGAGCAGTGGTTGCAATGCTGACAACCTGGGGATGGGGGGGGTTTGGTGTGTAGAGCAAGAGTGAGTACACATCAACATACTCAGCAAGTACCCCGTTTGGCTGTAGTGGACTAGCTTTATGTGGGGGTAAGTCAAGCGGTTGCTTTTAGTTGGTCAGATTATTATTTATTAGTAGAAAGCCAGGTTTTAACATTAGCCCAAGTTATTAGCCTGATGTACCCTTTCCAAACGGAAAGAATACCACTTACCAGCACCATAGTCATAACCAAAACCATCAGTCTTATTGCCACCTGTAAACCAAAATGTCTCTGATCAAGTACCACTAATCATTGGAGCTCCCTTGGCCGCTCATAACCGCGAGCACGGCTGATATATCAGTTTTTCAAACACTCTACAGAGGTTGTGCACTTTACCCACAAGTCGTGATTCCCTCTTGCCTCGGGCCGATCAAACCCTTAAACACTACCAAGGTGAATAGGCAGGGTTTCACTACGTAGCCTTTACAAAGATTCTCCAGGGCTGTAGCCGCCCGTTAGGTTTCCTAAATGTACTGCACTCCTCCCCAAGGGACAAATCAACCTTGGCAGAGCGAGCCGCATACACCGAGCCCCATTGACGGCACAACGGCTAAGCGAACTACACCCCGGATCCTCTAATTACTCAGCTAAGGGCGTCCCACTCCACCCTCATGGTTGCACTGTTTTCCCGGGCGGTCATCCATAGAACAGGTCCTTACGGAGAGGCACTCGAGAAACCGCTCGAGCCCCCTTAAAGGCCACAAGTACAACATCATAATAAGAGAAGGGAAAACAGGAAAACAGCGTATCATATATAATCTCATCATGTTCATTGATTAGAGTTGAGCAATAGCATGAAGCTAAACAATAATAATCCGACCCAAATAGGTAAACAAGGACATGGATAACAAAAGCTAGTCAATCCTTAAGTATAAATGTGTAATGCGGGAGGTGAATTAAAGAATGATTAGGACAGAGATAGGTCAAAGGACACTTGCCTCCACCAACCGACTGCTGCTCAGGGGCTTCTCCTGCGAGTTCTTCGGGCTCTTCGACCGGATCGTTCTCTATGCGATTGCAAGCATACACACATCCATCCATTCAAATTAGGAAACAAACAGTACACCATTACGAAAGAACAAATAAAGTAAATATGCATAGAATATCACATACGATAATGAACTTACCAAGGTTAGAAAGAAATGGGGAAAGGTTTCGCGAGAGTTAAAGCTTAAGCCCGAGACGCACTACGGGTTGACGAACAACTAAATGCTACGTGTTCCAGGTCTACTTAGCTTCAATGATAAGAATTAGCTACATGCACTAATGTAAACGTGACTATTTTTAGTAGATTAACATTGAATAAGATAGACGATTAGCTATACAATTTAACTAACGTAACCAATTTCCAAATTGAGACTCCTATCTTATTAATATAAACAACGTGATTAGCGCATATAGGATACGGGGGGGTAGACGGGGCTAGGGGGTAGACGATTGTGTCGCGAGCGCGACAGGGCGCTATGCGTCGCGTCGCGAGCACGACGAGCTACGCCAGAACGCTGCGCGAGCACGCGCACAGCGCAAAACCACACTTAACATGCCGCGAACGAGTCGCGCACGCGTCGGGGCCGTGCGCTGGCCGAGCTCGAGGCCGCGCGCCGAAGGCACGCTGGGCCGAGCTCGAGGCCACGCCGAGGGCCGACACGACGCGAGCAAGGCACGGCGGGGCGAGCGAGCAAACATGCCAGGGCAAGCGAGCACGGGCGAGCGAGGACGCCGCGGACCACTGCGAGCGAGGCACGGACGGGGCGAGGACACGGTCGGGCGAGGCCGGGCGCGGGGGCGGGGCAACCGGGCCGGGGCGCGATGGGAGCGGCCGAGCCGGGGCACGGGGCGGCCGAGCCGGGGTCGGGGCGGGGCGGTTGGGCCGAGCGCGGGGGAGGGGCGGCGCGGGCGGCCGAGCCGGGGCCGGGGCGGTTGAACCGGGGGGCGGCCGAGCTCGTCGGGAGGCGGGCGGCCGAGCCGGGGTGGCGCAGGGCGGGGCCGAGCGGGCGAGGGCGGGGCTCGCGCGGGCGGCCGGGGTGGCCGAGCCGGGCGGGGTCGGGGGCGCGGGCGACCGGGGTGGCCGAGCCGGGCGGGGTCGGGGGCGTGGGCGGCCGGGGTGGCCAGGGCCGGGCGGGGTTGAGGCGCGAGCGGCCGGGGTGGCCGGGGCCGAGCGGGGCGCGCCCATGGCGCGGGAGCGGGGGACACCGGTGGGAGGGAAGGAGGAGGGAGGGAAGGAGAGGAGGGAGGGGGGAAAGGGAGAAACCTCACCGGGGGGAAGGACGGCGGCGGCGGCGCCGGGGAGGGACGGCGGCGGCGGCGCCGAGGAGGGGCGGCGGCGGCTAGGGTTAGGGTGAGGATGAGGGAGAGAGAGAGAGAGAGGGAGAGGGAGGGGATTTTTGGAAAAAGAAAAAAAGGAGAGGGGGGGGAACGGTTGGGCCGGCTGGGCCCAAAGGGGGAGGGGGCGCGGCTGGGCCGCCAGGCCGGCCCACGGTGGGGGAGGGGGAGGGGGCGGCTGGGCCGAAATGGGGAAGGAGGGGGGAAAGGGGAGGAGAAAAAGGTTTTCTTTTTTCTAAAATCTAATTTCCTCTAGATGAAAGCATTCACATTTTTAATCAATCAAAAGTATGTATGGTTCGGCATGGTGCATCACACAAAATAAAGTATTTTTAAGGTTTTGCTTTACACGAGGTCTAAAGCCAAAACCCGTCATGACTTTGGAAAAGATCAAGGTTTAGCGAGGGGAAAAGGGAAAAGAAAAGGGTAACGCCTGAATTTGGTGAGAGAAAAGAAGAAGAAAATTCTACCCCCAAATTCAGGGCGTTACAATGAATCATAAGCCACCTACATTTGCTAGCTCACCTGATCCACTGGACACGGATGATTGGCTGATGTCCGTTGAGAAGATGCTGAATATTGCACAGTGCACGGACCGGGAGAAAGTTCTTTATGCCTCAGGTCGTCTGACAGGTCCTGCTGCTGACTGGTGGGATTCTTATACTGCTGCCCACGATGCTGCTGATACTATTACTTGGGCAGAGTTCAGTACACAATTCAGGAACTACCATATTCCAGCTGGTATGATAAAGATCAAGAAGAAGGAGTTTCTGTCATTGAAGCAAGGTAACATGTCAGTCAGCGAGTACAGAGACAAGTTTATTCAGCTTTCGAGATATGCTCCGGAGGAAGTTGCTGAGGATGAGAGGAAGCAGGAGCACTTCATTGAAGGACTTAATGGACCCCTACAGTATGCACTGGTTGCACACACATTTCCGTCGTTTCAGAGGCTACTGGATAAGGCTCTTGCTATTGAACACAAGCGTGTTCAACTGGGTGATTTGAAGAGGAAGGCTATCTCACAAGGACAGGGTAGCAGCAGTGTTCGTCCCCGCTACGTTCCACCATAGGGTACACCGACTCGACCAGGAGGGCCACGTACAGCTCAGTATGCTCCACAGGGGTCTCCACGGACACCTACTCGACAGGCTACCCCTACTGGCACCCCGACGAAGTTTTCAGGACAGAGTCCAGGCACTACTTGTTTCAAGTGTGGGAAGACTGGTCATTATGCAAATGTCTGCCCACAGAGGATTGCTACTACTCCAGTTCAGAACAGGCAGCAAACTCCAGGATCTGGCAAGGGATATTCTATTGCCAAGGTTAATCAAGTCAGCGTTGATGCTACTCCGGATGGTGGGGACATCGTACTTGGTATGTTTTATGTTAATGCAATTCCTGCAACCATATTATTTGATTCCGGTGCTACACATTCATTCATGTCAGCTAGATATGCCAACACAAATGAAATACCACTGCTAAATATGAGAAAACCCATGATAGTAATTACACCTAAAGGGCCTGTTGAGGCGAATCAAATGACATGTAGATTGACATTGACCATTATGGGTAGAGAATTTGGAGCTACTGCTATAATATTAGAGTCAAGCAGTATAGATCTGATCCTTGGTATGTCATGGCTAAGAAAGGCAAAGGCCGTTATAGCATGTGGTAGAGGTACCGTAGAGCTCACTACCACTAAAGGAGAAAGATTTCAAGTTAATATTGCAGTAACCTCCTCATCCATGCGTGCAATGTTCTTTATGCCTGAGGAGTTTGTTGGTGACAACATCCGGGTGGTTAGAGATTTTCCGGATGTCTTTCCAGAGGAGTTACCAGGGATGCCACCTGATAGAGAAGTCGAGTTTGTTATTGATCTCTTACCTGGAACCGCCCCTATTTCTAAACGGCCATATAGGATGTCCGTAGAAGAACTAAAGGAACTTAAGAAGCAGTTAACTGAGTTACAAGATGCTGGGTACATTCATCCGAGTTCCTCACCTTGGGGAGCACCGGTTCTGTTTGTACAGAAGAAGGATGGATCACAAAGGATGTGTGTGGATTATAGATCCCTTAATGATGTTACCGTGAAGAACAAGTATCCGTTGCCCCGTATTGAGGATTTGTTTGATCAAACGAGAGGAGCAAGAGTATTTTTGAAGATTGATCTCCGATCGGGTTACCATCAGATGAGGATTAGACCATCGGATATTCCCAAGACAGCATTCTCGACTCGATATGGATTATATGAGTTCACAGTTATGTCGTTTGGATTGACCAATGCCCCAGCTTATTTTATGAACTTGATGAATAAGGTGTTTATGGAGTATTTGGACAGATTCGTCGTGGTATGCATCGACGATATTCTTATTTATTCTCAGAGTGATAGCGATCATGAGGAACATCTGAGATTGGTGCTGCAGAAGCTACGAGATAACCAGCTATATGCCAAGTTCAGCAAGTGCGAGTTTTGGATTGGCGAGGTGCCATTTCTTGGTCATATCATTTCTAATGGAGGAATTTCAGTGGATCCTGCTAAAGTCAAGGAGATAGTGGTGTGGAGCATACCCACTACAGTTACGGAGATACGGAGTTTCTTGGGACTTGTAGGATATTATCGGAGATTTATTGAAGGATTTGCTAAGATTGCTAAATCTATCACCTCACTTCTGGAGAAGGAAAGAGAGTTTAAGTGGGACGAGAAGTGCCAAGACAGCTTTGATCAATTAAAGAAGATATTGATGTCACCCCCAGTATTGGTTATGCCAGACCTACAGAAAGGATTTGATATCTATTGTGATGCATGTGGCCAAGGCTTAGGATGTGTGCTTATGCAAGAAGGACATGTGATTGCCTATGCGTCTCGTCAGTTACGGAGACATGAATTGAACTACCCCACTCATGACTTGGAATTGGCAGCCGTTGTGCATGCGCTTAAGATTTGGAGACATTATATCATGGGACCAAGTGCCAAGTGTATATGGATCATAAGAGTTTGAAGTACATATTCACTTAGAAGGATCTCAACCTTAGGCAACGCCGTTGGTTGGAGCTTATTAAGGATTATGATTTGGAAATTCACTATCACCCGGGCAAGGCAAATTTGGTTGCAGATGCCTTGAGTCGCAAGGAGCATGTTCATTCAGCTATTGTTGCCCAGCTACTTGATGAGATTGTTGAGGATTTCAGGAGACTTAACCTGGGGATAGTTGCTCATACTGAAGGAGTTACTATTGATGTGGAACCTACTTTGGAGCAAGAAATCCGCAAAGGTCAACTTGACGATGCTAAAATAAAAGAGATTAAGGATCTGATTACTGAAGGTCAAGTTCCGGAATTTACGGAAGATGAGCAAGGCACTGTATGGTTCAAGGACAGGATGTGTGTTCCTGATATTGAAAGCCTTTGAGAGACTATATTGAAAGAGGCCCACGACTCGGATTATTCTATTCATCCTGGTAGTACCAAGATGTATCAGGATTTGAAACGGAAGTATTGGTGGTATGGATTGAAAAGAGATGTAGCTGCACATGTGGCTATGTGTGATGTATGTCAAAGAGTTAAGGCTGAACACCAGAGGCCAGCTGGACTATTGCATCCACTGAAGATACCCGAGTGGAAATGGGAAGAGATTGGTATGGATTTCATTACTGGATTGCCTCGCACCCAGAAAGGATATGATGCTATATGGGTGATTGTGGATAGATTGACTAAAGTGGCTCACTTTATTCCTGTGAAGACTACTTATAAAGGTTCTCAGCTAGCAGAGTTATATATGGCTCGGATTGTGTGTTTACATGGAGTACCAAAGAAGATCGTGTCTGATCGAGGTTCGCAGTTTACCTCAAGGTTTTGGAGAAGCTTTCATGAGAACATGAGCCAAAGTTGAATTTTAGTACGGCTTATCACCCTCAGACTGATGGACAGACTGAAAGGACTAATCAAGTATTGGAAGATATGTTCAGAACATGTGCCCTTCAGCATGGAGGAAGTTGGGATAAAAGTCTACCATATGCTGAGTTCTCATATAATAATAGTTATCAGGCCAGTCTGAAGATGTCACCTTTTGAAGCTTTATATGGGAGAAAGTGCAGGACTCCTTTGTATTGGGATCAGACTGGAGAAAGATAGTTCTTTGGGCCTGAACTGATTCAAGAAGCAGAAGAACAAGTCCGTATAATTCGAGAGAATTTGAGGGTGGCTCAAACCAGGCAAAAGAGCTATGCTGATAATAGAAGAAGACCACTGGAATTTGAAGAAGGAGATTATGTGTACCTCAAGGTGTCACCACTTCGTGGAATGAGGAGATTCAGAGTTAAGGGCAAATTGTCCCCTCGCTATATTGGACCATTCTTGATCTTTAGGAGAGTTGGAGAGATGGCATACCAACTTGAGTTACCGGATAGTCTATCGGATGTGCATAACGTGTTCCACGTATCTCAACTAAAGAAGTGTCTCCGTGTCCCTGAGGAACAGTTACCAATGGAAGAGCTTAGTGTTCAGGGTGATTTGACTTACACGGAGTACCCGATCAAGATTTTGGATACATTGACTCGAGTTACAAGGAATAAGGTGATAAAGATGTGCAAAGTGCAATGGAGTCACCATGGCGAAGATGAAGCGACCTGGAAAAGAGAAGAAGAGCTTCGCATAGATTTTCCCCATCTTTTTCCTCGTTCCTCCTAAATCTCGAGGACGAGATTATTTTTAAGGGGGTAGGATTTGTAACACCCAGTTTGTAACATATAATGAAAGAGGAGAAATTGATTCCTTCATCTATATGTGTGTGTTATTTCCGCTTATCATCACATGTGAACACTTCATTAAAAAAATAATTAAATAATAAAAAGATATGCCACCAAATCATTGCATCATGCTGAGATTTTTATTTTTTGTGTGCATTTGGTGACAATATAAAAAAATAAGGTGAAAAGAAATATATTAAAGTCTAAAGTAGAATTTAAAACCTAAGAAAAATTCAAGAATTTAGAAAAAGAGAAGGAAACAATGTTATGTGAGTGAAATGAGTATAAAAAAATAATAATAATAATATAATAAAATATATTATTTCGGTAATGGGTTGGAAGGTGTACATTCAATTCAAAGGTGCAACTCCTAAAGTGATTCAAATTCAAATTTGGAATTCAAAATAAAAAGGAGACATAATAGGAATAAAAATATAAAAAGAAAAGGTGAAATCTCATTGTTGGGCCCAAAACCACCCATTCGGCCCAACTCTCCTTTGATCTGTGCGGCCCATTTCTACATCCCGCGCGCGCCGACATTAGGGCCCCACCGGGCAGACGCACACACTCGGCCACGAATTCCTTCCCTCGCTGCTCGGCGGGCCCCCTTTGCCAGCCGCCCTCCGTGACTCAGTCGCCGATCCGCTTCTACGTTTTTCGCCCACTGACATGTGGACCGGCGTCGTCAGCTCCATCTTCAACGGAATCGCGTGCATGGTGGGAGTCACCGCCGCACCTCACGCGCGGATATCGCTCGAGAGTCCGCGGTCCTCCTCCACGATCGGGGAAATAAAAGCTGGCATTCTGGGGCGCCTCGCGCACCTCCATTGAACGCGTCACCCTCTGTTTCCCCGGCCGTCGATCCTCCCGGCAGTGAAACGATCTGTGAAGAACTCCGCCACTGGGAATTGACGTCTTCCTTCCCTCCTCCATTTCGTGGAGTGCCCTTGGCGTCCGGGGCAGCGCGGCGTGCATCGAGGGGAAGGGCTCGACGGCTGCGTGCGGTTTGTGCGGACGGAATTTCTCGCCGGGATTGGGAAGGCATCGCCGGGCCGCAAGACTTCGGCTGTGGTCTCCTGCGTCGCGCAATCCCTCGGTAAGAAGGCCTTTCCGTGCTCACTATATCCCTAGCTACGTGTAGCACCGTTTAATTGGACAGGGGTGCTCGGGGATGACCGATTGGGTCTCGGCCGTATCCTCCACCGTGTAGCCATGGCGGCGCTGCCGTGGTTCGGTGCTGGAGGTAGGTGGCGGGCTGCCGGGCCGTTGGATCGGGCGCTAGCGGCTGTGATTAAATCAGGGGCATACCGCTTTGGGGAGTTAGCAGTCGCCGTTCGATTTGATCGTTCGGTTGGCGATCGCGTAAGCTACATTGAATCTGGACCGTTGATCATGCGATGAGGGCTCGGGGTTAAGTCGCGGTTGTTGATGGGCCGATCTAATCGCGACCATCCACTTCTAATCGGGCGGTCTGGGTGATCGCGTACCCTTTCGGCCTGCACTTTTTGCTAAAGAAACCCTTGACTTTTCAGGAATAGAATCCGCTGTCCAGTGTATATTGTTCTGGGTCTAGGGATTAATTGCGCCGGGGTCCCTGCCTTTCTCAGTATTGGTGCGCCCAGTCCAGAACTGTTTAAAAGGGAATAATTGAATTAGAAAACATGTTTTTAATACAAAAATATGTGCTAGAACTTCAAAAATTCATAGAAAAGTCATATGAGCTCCAAATCACTTCACTCCACTTTCTAAAATTTTGTAATTTTATTCTCTAGCACTTAGTGTCTCTGTTTTATCATGAAAACAGTAAGAAATTTATTTCTCACTTAATCCTATTTAAAACACATAAAACCTTTGAAAATCCATAACTTAAAATCTATAACTCCAAAAATTATGATTCCTGTTCCTAGAATTTTATTTTAATATGTAGAATATTTATGTGTATTTTATTTATATGTTTGGTGTAATGTTAATTTCTCTATATGCACTGTGCTTGTTTGTATTGTGGCGAGTAGAAGAGCCCGTGCCTGAGGATCCTCATGAGCAGCAGGTTGAAGTAGCTGAGCTGGAGCTCATTGAAGGCAAGTTGTGCCCTTGACCACTTTTTACCCAATAATGTTCTTTGATATCATTTATCCATGCATAGGTTAATTTTGATGGGACCCGATAGGTCATCCTAGATTGTTTATCTCATTACCTTGTTTACCCCTGAATCACTTGGGTAGTTTGCTATTGCTTTATATGGTTTTGGGATAATCATTTATTACCTCTATGTTCCAATTCTTTTGTTATTCTATTTATGTTCATGTTATGATCATTAATGTTAATTGGAACATAGAGCTTAACTTGAGAACCACGTGCCACCACAAGGGTTTAATGGGACGCCCTTGGCTGACTAATTAGGAAAGCTAGTGGAAGACTACCTTACCCGAAAGGGGCAAGGGCAGTAGGGGAGTGGTCAGTGTAGGGAGGTCCTTGGTTGATTTTGCTGCGATGGCGGTCAGACAAGAACCCTGCATTGGAACTTCCTATAAACTGTAGCGGGTTTTCGGAAGCTACTGGAACTTTGTAAAGGCCTCGTAGTGTTGCCCTACCGCGCTTCCTAGGTAGAGGTGTATGGGAGTCGCGACCCCTTGGCAGATGGGTAACATGACTTGTGGGTAAAGGGTACAACCTCTGCAGAGTGTAAAACTGGTATACTAGCCGAGCTCACGGTCATGAGCAGCTCAGGACTCTCTGATGTTTAAATTATGGAACTTAAATTCAATTTGGTCATTTGCATTGCATGGGTTTATTATTAATTTTGTTCTATTACTTTACTTATGGTTTGGTATTTACTTATACTTAGTAACTGCTAATAAAATTTTGACCAACTACTTAAAAGCAATGCTCAGCTTTAACCCCTATCATTGATTAGCCTTACACATCACATGAACTCACACCTTTGTGAGTTTATGTCCACTGGTTCCCCACAACTTGTTGAGCTATGATCATGTGTGAGCTCACCCTTGCTGTCTCACACCCCCCCCCCCACAGGAGAAGAGCAGGTGGTTCAGGAGGAGCCACAAGGCGAGGAGTATGATCTGATCTAGGTGGCGTTTCTCAGTTGACATTGGCGCCGACGATCCTTAGTTCGTTTTATATTTATCTTTTATTTTGTAATAAGTCTTCCGCTATGTAATAAATACTCTGATGTTATTGACTTTTATCTCTATACACTTTGTTATTATATATGTTGTCTTCTTGGCGCATGTATGAGATGCACCTGGCTTTGTTCCTTAAAGCCGGGTGTGACATATGTGAGCCTTTTGACTGAAGACTTTGCAATGACAGGCTGCTGCCTTCGTCAAACAAGTGGCGTTCGGAGCATTGGTGAATGTTGCGACCTCACAGCTGCGTTTCGAGAGGAAACGCTGGAGGACAAGATAAAGCGCCTTTGGATGCTACATACGGAGGCCATCAGGGATAAGTCTGTGGCCGAGAACAAGAGTTGAAACCTTTTGGAGAAGGTTGGCTTGCTTGAAAAGGAGAATGAGAATCTCGATCGTAGGATGAGCAAAGAGAAGGATGTCGCCGATCAGGCGAAGACAGAGGCCCAAGCTGCTGAGCTGGAGCTGGAAGTGAGGAATATGCGCGTCTACCGCGAGACGGTAGATGTTGCCATGTGGGTTGGCGTAGACAGGGCACATACACTTTTTGTTGACGCCTATCATGATTTCGGCGTGTAGACGCCCCTCTTCGACAAGTCGAGAGGGGGAGGTGGGGACCCGCTTCCTCGGGTGGTTGCAGGAGGAGTTGGACTGCCTTCCGTCTATCGTGATGGGGCTCATGTCCTATGTGAAAGGGAAATGTGCCCTTGGGCCATTTCTAAGTATTTTGGTGATTTAGTGCCCAACACAGGTGCCTAATTGTAAAATGGTGGACAAAGTACAAATCAAGGATAAAGGTATGTTTCTAAGCCTTAGTACATTGGTTTTGAATACTAATATACTTGTCTAAGTGTTAGAAGCAGAAAGTAGAAGAAAAAAAGAGAGGAGTAAAAGACTTGGCTGAGTGCAGCCAAGACTCAGCTCGGTCTGGAGCACCGGACAGTCCGGTGTGCACCGGACAGTGTCCGGTGCGCCAGGCTGACTCGGCGCGAACAGACCGCTCTCGGGAATTCGCCGACGGCGTACGGCTAAAATTCACCAGACTGTCCGGTGTGCACCGGACTGTCCGGTGAGCCAACGGTCGGCGGGGCCAACGGTCGGCCGCGCGATCTGCGCGGGACACATGGCCGAGCCAACGGTCGGAAGACGGCACCGGACTGTCCGGTGCGCCAACGGCTCCAGATCTGCCAACGGTCTGCAACGGTCGGCAGCGCCAGTTAAGGAAAGAAATCGGGCACCGGACAGTGTCCGGTGTCCACCGGACTGTCCGGTGCCCCCGACGACAGAAGGCAAGGATGGCCTTCCGGATTTGCTCTCAACGGCTCCTAGCTGCCTTGGGGCTATAAAAGGGGCCCCTAGGCGCATGGAGGAGACACACAAGCAACCTTTGAGCATTCTTGATCATCCACACTCAGTCTTTGCGCATTTGTTTGTCATTCTAAGTGTTTCGAGCTCCGTTCTAGTGAGAACTTTGTGATACTCTTGTGAGCTCGATTCTTGGCTGTGTGTGTGCGCGTTTCGCTGTGGATTTGTGTGTGTTGCTTCCCTCCCTTACTCTGTGCTTTTTGTGATCATATACTTGTAAGGGCAAGAGACTCCAATTTGTGGAGATTCCTTGCAAACGGGATAGTGAAAGGCAAAACAAAACACCGTGGTATTCAAGTGGGTCGTTGGACCGCTTGAGAGGGGTTGATTGCAACCCTCGTCCGTTGGGACGCCACAACATGGAGTAGGCAAGCGTTGGTCTTGACCGAACCACGGGATAAACCACTGTGTCACCTCTGTGCTTGATCTCTTGTGGTATTGTGTTTTGTTGAGACTTCCCTTTAGCCACTTGGCAATTATTGTGCTAACACTTAACAAGTTTTTGTGGCTTAAGTTTTAAGTTTTCACAGGATCACCTATTCACCCCCCCTCTAGGTGCTCTCAATTGGTATCGGAGCCGTTCTCTTCACAAAGGGACTAACCGCCCGAAGAGATGGATCCTAAGGGGAAGGGTATCGTGATCAACGACAAAGAGAAGGAATCCTTCGTCAACGAGCCAAAGGACGATAAGCCTACCGACTCCGGCTCGGGCCACAGACGGAAGGAAGGGAAGAAGAAGAAGACAAGGCGCATCAAGGAGATCGTCTACTACAACAGCGATGAGTCTACTTCTTCCCAAAAGGACGACCACAGCGACTACGAGAGAAGGAAACCGGTTAATTCGAACTTTTCTTTTGACTACTCTCGTATTCCGCAAAGTTCAAATTCACATTTGCTCTCCATTCCACTCGGCAAACCCCCACACTTTGATGGAGAGGACTACGGATTTTGGAGCCACAAAATGCGTAGTCACCTATTCTCTCTCCATCCTAGTATTTGGGAGATTGTAGAGAGTGGAATGCACTTTGATAGTTCGGATAGTCCCATGTTCATTAATGAACAAATTCATAAAAATGCACAAGCTACTACTGTTCTTCTAGCTTCCTTGTGCAGGGATGAATACCATAAAGTAAGCGGCTTGGATAACGCCAAGCAGATCTGGGACACCCTCAAGATTTCTCATGAGGGGAACGACGTCACCTTGCTCACCAAGATGGAGTTGGTGGAGGGAGAGCTCGGACGGTTCGCAATGATAAGAGGCGAGGAGCCGACGCAAACATACAATCGGCTCAAGACCCTTATCAACAAGATAAGGAGCTACGGGAGCACGCGATGGACGGACCACGACGTCGTCCGCCTAATGCTAAGGTCATTTACCGTTCTTGATCCTCATTTGGTAAACAATATATGTGAAAATCCCAGGTACACCAAGATGTCGCCCGAAGAAGTTCTTGGGAAATTTGTTAGCGGGCGAATGATGATTAAGGAGGCGAGGTATGTGGACGACGCCTTGAATGGTCCGATCAACGAGCCGCAACCCCTTGCTCTCAAGGCAACACGAAGCAAGGAGGCGCTACCCAGCAAGGTAGCACAGATTGAGGCGGCCGGACTCAATGATGAAGAGATGGCTCTCATCATCAAAAGATTCAAGACGGCGCTAAATGGTCGCAAGGGGCAGCCAAGCAAGACCAAGACAAAAGGGAAGCGCTCATGCTTCAAATGCGGTAAGCTTGGTCATTTTATTGCTAACTGTCCCGATAATGAAAGTGACCAGGAAAAGGGGAACAAAAGAGAGAAGAAGAAGCAATACAAGAAGGCAAAGGGCGAGGCACATCTAGGAAAGGAGTGGGACTCGGATTGCTCCTCCTCCGACTCCGAAAATGAAGGACTCGCTGCTACTGCCTTCAACAAGTCTTCCCTCTTCCCAAACGAGCGTCTCACATGCCTTATGGCAAGGGAGAAGAAGGTGAGTACTCAAGACTCCACTTATGCTTCGTCTAGTGATAATGAGTCTAGTGATGATGATGACATAGATTATTCATGCTTGTTCAAGGGCTTAGATAGATCTAAGATAGATAAAATCAATGAATTGATTGATGCATTGAATGAAAAGGATAGGCTTTTAGAAAAGCAAGAGGATTTATTGTATGATGAACATGATAAATTTGTAGAGGCACAAAAATCATATGCTTTAGAAGTGAAAAGAAATGAAATGCTTTCTTATGAACTATCTACTTGTCATGAAACCATTTCTACTTTACAAGGTGTTAACAATGATTTAAATGCTAAGTTAGAAGTAGCAAATAAATCTAATTCTTGTGTAGAACATGTTATGATTTGCACTAGGTGTAAGGATTTCGATGTTGATGCCTGTAGTGAACACCTAGTTTTAATTTCCAAATTAAATGAGGAATTAGCTAGTCTTAATGCCCAACTTAAGACTAGCAAGAGTGAAGTTGATAAAATAAAATTTGCAAGGGATGCCTACACGGTTGGTAGACACCCCTCAATTAAGGATGGTCTTGGCTTCAAGAGAGAGGCCAAGAACTCAACAAGCCATAAAACTCCCATCTTCGTCAAGGAGAAAGGGAAGGCCCCTATGGCTAGTGGTGCTAAAAAGAACCATGCTTTCTTATACCATGATAGGAGACATGCTAGAAATGCTTATAATGATTTTGATTTACATGTTTATGATTCTCATGCCATGTTTGCTTCTAGTTCTTCCTATAAGCATGATAGAGATATGTGTAGGAGAAATGTTGTACATATGCCTAGAAGAAATATTGCTCATGTGCCTAGAAAGAATGTTATTCATGCTCCTAGGAAAGTAGTGAATGAACCTTCTATAATTTATTGTGCTTTAAACACTTCCTTTGCTATTTGTAGAAAGGATAGGAAAATAGTTGCTAGGAAGTTAGGGGCAAAATGCAAGGGAGACAGGACTTGCATTTGGGTCCCTAAGGACATTTGTGCTAACCTTGCAGGACCCAACATGAGTTGGGTACCTAAGACCCAAGCCTAAATTTGCCTTGCAGGTTTATGCATCCGGGGGTTCAAGCTGGATTATCGACAGCGGATGCACAAACCATATGACGGGGGAGAAGAAGATGTTCACCTCCTACGTCAAAAATAAGGATTCCCAAGATTCAATTATATTCGGTGATGGGAATCAAGGCAAGGTAAAAGGGTTAGGTAAAATTGCAATTTCTAATGAGCACTCAATTTCAAATGTGTTTTTAGTTGAGTCTCTTGGTTACAATTTGCTATCTGTTAGTCAACTATGCAACATGGGATATAATTGCCTTTTTACTAATGTAGATGTGTCTGTCTTTAGAAGATGTGATGGTTCACTAGCTTTTAAGGGTGTACTAGACGGCAAGCTTTACTTAGTTGATTTTGCAAAAGAAGAGGCCGGTCTAGATGCATGCTTAATGGCTAAGACTTGCATGGGCTGGCTGTGGCATCGCCGCTTAGCACATGTGGGGATGAAGAACCTCCACAAGCTTCTAAAGGGAGAACACGTGATAGGTCTAACAAATGTTTATTTCGAAAAAGATAGACCTTGTGCAGCTTGTCAAGCAGGTAAACAAGTGGGAGGAGCACATCACAGCAAGAATGTGATGACCACATCAAGACCTCTGGAGCTGCTGCATATGGACCTCTTCGGACCCGTCGCCTATCTAAGCATAGGAGGAAGTAAGTATGGTTTAGTTATTGTTGATGACTTTTCCCGCTTCACTTGGGTGTTCTTTTTGCAGGATAAGTCTGAAACCCAAGGGACCCTCAAGCGCTTCCTCAGGAGAGCTCAAAATGAGTTTGAGCTCAAGGTGAAGAAGATTAGGAGCGACAACGGGTCCGAGTTCAAGAACCTTCAAGTGGAGGAGTTTCTTGAGGAGGAAGGGATCAAGCACGAGTTCTCCGCTCCTTACACACCACAGCAAAATGGTGTGGTAGAGAGGAAGAACAGGACGCTAATCGATATGGCGAGGACGATGCTTGGAGAGTTCAAGACCCCCGAGTGCTTTTGGTCGGAAGCTGTGAACACTGCTTGCCACGCCATCAACAGGGTCTATCTTCATCGACTCCTCAAGAAGACTTCATATGAGCTACTAACCGGTAACAAACCCAATGTATCGTACTTTCGTGTATTTGGGAGCAAGTGCTACATTCTAGTGAAGAAGGGTAGAAATTCTAAGTTTGCTCCCAAAGCTGTAGAAGGGTTTTTATTAGGTTATGATTCAAATACAAAGGCGTATAGAGTCTTCAACAAATCATCGGGTTTGGTTGAAGTCTCTAGCGACGTTGTATTTGATGAGACTAATGGCTCTCCAAGAGAGCAAGTTGTTGATTGTGATGATGTAGATGAAGAAGATGTTCCAACGGCCGCTATACGAACCATGGCGATTGGAGACGTTCGGCCACAGGAACAAGATGAACAAGGTCAACCTTCTTCCTCAACAACGGTGCATCCCCCAACTCAAGACGATGAACAGGTTCATCAAAAGGAGGCGTGTGTTCAAGGGGGAGCACAAGATGATCATGTGATGGAGGAAGAAGCGCAACCGGCACCTCCAACCCAAGTTCGAGCGATGATTCAAAGGGATCATCCCGTCGACCAAATTCTGGGTGACATTAGCAAGGGAGTAACTACTCGGTCTCGACTAGTTAATTTTTGTGAACATTACTCTTTTGTCCCCTCTATTGAGCCTTTCAGGGTAGAGGAGGCCTTGCTAGATCCGGATTGGGTGTTGGCCATGCAGGAGGAACTTAACAACTTCAAGCGCAATGAAGTTTGGACGCTGGTGCCTCGTCCCAAGCAAAATGTTGTGGGAACCAAGTGGGTTTTCCGCAACAAACAGGACGAGCACGGGGTGGTGACGAGGAACAAGGCTCGACTTGTGGCAAAAGGTTATGCCCAAGTCGCAGGTTTGGACTTTGAGGAGACTTTTGCTCCTGTGGCTAGGCTAGAATCAATTCGTATCTTGCTAGCATATGCCGCTCACCATTCTTTCAGGTTGTACCAAATGGATGTGAAGAGCGCTTTCCTCAACGGACCAATAAAGGAGGAGGTGTACGTAGAGCAACCCCCTGGCTTCGAGGATGAGCGGTACCCCGACCACGTGTGTAAGCTCTCTAAGGCGCTCTATGGACTTAAACAAGCTCCAAGAGCATGGTATGAATGCCTTAGAGATTTCTTAATTGCTAATGCTTTCAAGGTTGGGAAAGCTGATCCAACTCTTTTTACTAAGACTTGTGATGGTGAATTGTTTGTGTGCCAAATTTATGTCGATGACATAATATTTGGTTCTACTAACCAAAAGTCTTGTGAAGAGTTTAGCAGGGTGATGACGCAGAAATTCGAGATGTCGATGATGGGCGAGTTGAACTACTTCCTTGGGTTCCAAGTGAAGCAACTCAAGGACGGCACCTTCATCTCCCAAACGAAGTACACGCAAGATCTGCTAAAGAGGTTTGGGATGAAGGACGCCAAGCCCGCAAAGACGCCGATGGGAACCGACGGACACACCGACCTCAACAAAGGAGGTAAGTCCGTTGATCAAAAAGCATACCGGTCAATGATAGGTTCTTTGCTTTACTTATGTGCTAGTAGACCGGATATTATGCTTAGCGTATGCATGTGTGCTAGATTTCAATCCGATCCTAAGGAGTGTCACCTGGTGGCGGTGAAGCGAATTCTTAGATATTTAGTCGCTACGCCTTGCTTCGGGATCTGGTATCCAAAGGGGTCTAACTTTGACTTGATTGGGTACTCAGATTCCGACTATGCTGGATGTAAGGTCGATAGGAAGAGTACATCGGGGACGTGCCAATTCTTAGGAAGGTCCCTGGTGTCATGGAACTCTAAGAAACAAACCTCCGTTGCCCTATCCACCGCTGAGGCCGAGTATGTTGCCGCAGGACAGTGTTGCGCGCAACTACTTTGGATGAGGCAAACCCTCCGGGACTTTGGCTACAATCTGAGCAAAGTCCCACTCCTATGTGATAATGAGAGTGCTATCCGAATAGCGGAAAATCCTGTTGAGCACAGCCGCACAAAGCACATTGACATCCGGCATCACTTTTTGAGAGACCACCAGCAAAAGGGAGATATCGAAGTGTTTTATGTTAGCACCGAGAACCAGCTAGCCGATATCTTTACCAAGCCTTTAGATGAGAAGACCTTTTGCAGGCTGCGTAGTGAGCTAAATGTCTTAGATTCGCGGAACTTGGATTGAATTGTAGCATACATGTGCTTATGCCTTTGATCATGTTCATTCTGCATTTTGTTGCTTATTATGGTGCTCAAGTTGTACAAACACTCCCTGGACCTCACAAGTCCGTTGCAAAGTGATGCACATGTTTAGGGGGAGATGTGTTACAACTTGATCCCTTGAGACTAACCATATGCTTGAGTTTGTTTGATTTAGTCTCAAAGGAGAATTGAAAGGGAAAAGGTGGACTTGGATCATGCAAGACTTCCACTGCACTCCGATGAGAGGGTAACTTATTCCAAGTCCATCTCATGAACTCTTATTGCCATTTGCTCTAAATTGAAGATTTTGGTGAGGCAATGGGGTTAAAGGGCCAAGATTGATCCCGTTTTGGTGCTTCATGCCAAAGGGGGAGAAAATAAAGGCCAAAGCAATAAATGGATCAGCTACCACTTGAGAAATTTGAAAAGAGTAGAGTAGAGTTTTTGGTTTGTCAAAACCCTTTTATTGTCTCTTTTAGCTTCTTGTGGGGAGAAGTAGTAATTATGGGAAAAAGGGGGAGTTTTTGAAATCTTTGATCAATCTCTCTTGGAATGACTCTCTTTTTGCTTCAACATGTGTGTTTGACTTAGAGATAGAGATTTGAGTTTGATTTGCAAAAACAAACCAAGTGGTGGCATAGAGTGATCCATATATGTCAAAATTGAACCAAAATAATTTGAGTTCTTATTTGAAGTGTTGTTGTACTTGTTCTACTTATGTTGTGTTGGCATAAATCACCAAAAAGGGGGAGATTGAAAGGGAAATGTGCCCTTGGGCCATTTCTAAGTATTTTGGTGATTTAGTGCCCAACACAGGTGCCTAATTGTAAAATGGTGGACAAAGTACAAATCAAGGATAAAGGTATGTTTCTAAGCCTTAGTACATTGGTTTTGAATACTAATATACTTGTCTAAGTGTTAGAAGCAGAAAGTAGAAGAAAAAAAGAGAGGAGTAAAAGACTTGGCTGAGTGCAGCCAAGACTCAGCTCGGTCTAGAGCACCGGACAGTCCGGTGCGCACCGGACAGTGTCCGGTGCGCCAGGCTGACTCGGCGCGAACAGGCCGCTCTCGGGAATTCGCCGACGGCGTACGGCTAAAATTCACCGGACTGTCCGGTGTGCACCGGACTGTCCGGTGTGCACCGGACTGTCCGGTGAGCCAACGGTCGGCGGGGCCAACGGTCGGCCGCGCGATCTGCGTGGGACACGTGGCCGAGCCAACGGTCGGAAGACGGCACCGGACTGTCCGGTGTGCACCGGACATGTCCGGTGCACCAACGGCTCCAGATCTGCCAACGGTCTGCAATGGTCGGCAGCGCCAGTTAAGGAAAGAAATCGGGCACCGGACAGTGTCCGGTGTGCACCGGACTGTCCGGTGCCCCCGACGACAGAAGGCAAGGATGGCCTTCCGGATTTGCTCTCAACGGCTCCTAGCTGCCTTGGGGCTATAAAAGGGGCCCCTAGGCGCATGGAGGAGACACACAAGCAACCTTTGAGCATTCTTGATCATCCACACTCAGTCTTTGCGCATTTGTTTGTCATTCTAAGTGTTTCGAGCTCCGTTCTAGTGAGAACTTTGTGATACTCTTGTGAGCTCGATTCTTGGCCGTGTGTGTGCGCGTTTCGCTGTGGATTTGTGTGTGTTGCTTCCCTCCCTTACTCTGTGCTTTTTGTGATCATATACTTGTAAGGGCAAGAGACTCCAATTTGTGGAGATTCCTTGCAAACGGGATAGTGAAAGGCAAAACAAAACACCATGGTATTCAAGTGGGTCGTTGGACCGCTTGAGAGGGGTTGATTGCAACCCTCGTCCGTTGGGACGCCACAACGTGGAGTAGGCAAGCGTTGGTCTTGACCGAACCACGGGATAAACCACTGTGTCACCTCTGTGCTTGATCTCTTGTGGTATTGTGTTTTGTTGAGACTTCTCTTTAGCCACTTGGCAATTATTGTGCTAACACTTAACAAGTTTTTGTGGCTTAAGTTTTAAGTTTTCACAGGATCACCTATTCACCCCCCCCTCTAGGTGCTCTCACTATGCGTCCCTCGTTACTTGCGAAGGGGTGGCGAATGCCTTGTCCCATGAGGGCTACAGGCATTTCGAAGCCTTTGACCCATAGCAATGAGGACTTCGACGTGCTAAAGTGCTCGGTCGGGCGCTATACGATTGGATGTGGGGTCCCCACGGTCACGGAGTCATCGGGGAGAGGGTCGGTCGGGCGTTGGCACAGGTGAGTGGTTACTTTGTTGTTGGGGGAGATGCTTTTTGTCTGATTCCAAATGCGCTAGTATGTTGTCTTCGCAGGCGATGAGGGACGAAGAGGTCGAAGACCTCGCTGGCTTGGAGAGCTCAGTGGCTACTAGGGATGAAAACGGTTTCGGAATTTTTTGGATTTTCGAAAACCGTTTTTTATTTTTTCCGATCCGATTCACCGGTTACGGTAATTTTCGAAAACGGAATCGGTAATCGGAATTTTATTTTAGAATCGATATCGGAATCGATTTAACGTTTTACCAACCGTTTTCATCGGTTACCGATTTTAATCGAAATTTACCGAATTTAAATCTCGGAATTTTCCGAAAACAAAAAACAAACAGGCGGCCCGTGGTGCACCCTCCCACTCCAGCACACTTGTCCGTTGTCCAGCACGGGCCTGCAACAAAGGTCATCCGCATGAGCTTCCTTTATATAGAAAGAATTCATGGCTCCATGTTATTTAACTGGGCAAGGTGGTACTAAACGCACATGAAGCTGAGCGCCTGCAACGCAATACTGGCATACTGCTACTCGGGCGAGGTGGGCTGTCCACTCTATGGCCCGCGACCTACCACTCCTAAGTCCACACGCGTGCGGCCTGCTCCCATTTGACACATCGACACAACAAAAATAAGCCGGTTAGGGCAGACTGCCAGGCTGTACAACTCGGTTGTGCCGTGTACATGGCCGCCTCGATGGTGACGGGCTAACAGCAGTGGAGGCTGTCGCCCATCGAGGACCGAAACATGCATGCAGCAGCAGCACCTATCAAACTGAACAAAAGAGTAGGAGATGTGTTCTTGTATTATCTGCTACACATGTCCAGAAGACCTAGAGATGCATGCAACATCTACCAAACTGGACTATTGAGCCGGAGATGCCCCCAACGTGTGATGTTTGGGCTTACTCAACAATGAGTTCGCTTGCTTCCTGGTACAAACAGAAAAGGAGGGAGAGCTACTTTTCACCAAAGGGAGTTTGTGGAGGATTTGAAGCATTTGCTCATCTGTTAGATTTTATTATTGGTTTTAATTATTTTAAATATATTTTCCTGTTTTTACATTTTCTTTCCATTATACATGTGCATTGTGAATTTGAGGTCTTTATGATCTTTGTGAAGTTGTCAATATTTGAACTAGTGATCTTTGTAAATTTGTGAAGTTATCATATTTTCAACTTGTGATAATTGTGAACTTGTTGTATTGAGTTATTCTCATAATGGTATGTTTACCGATCGTATCTTAAATTCCGACTGTTACCTGTGTATTTTCCGTGCTAAAGTTTCATTTTCGATGTTTTCGAAATACCGATATTATTTCCGTTTCCGAAGTTACCGTTTCCGATTTCATTTCCGATAAAACTTACGAAAATGGTTTTAGTGTTTACCGATCGTTTCCGACCGTTTTCATCCCTAGTGGCTACACAAGATGCTAGCACAGAGGAGGGTATCAAAGAGCAATCATCGCTCGCGAGGGTCGGTGGTACCGACCCTGGAGCGACAGGGACCTCGCAGTCGTCTGCCTCTGAACAGGTGTAATGATAGGAGTAGGCTTGCTGTAACAATATTTTTGCTATGTGTTACTAATTAATGTCGGCTGTTGTGCAGGTTCCAATGACTCGACCTGTGCAAGCAAATTTTGGCCTCTAGGGTAAGGGGAAAGAAATATTTGGCACTGCAGAATGTGTTACGCCATTGTGTTGTCAGAGTCCAACATGGTTTAGCAATGTGGATTCTGATTTTGATTCATGGTCATCGAGTAGCGAAGGATTGCTGAGCCCCTTCGCAAGGATGGATGAAGAGTTCTCGAAAGAGGATTTAGATTTTTTGTTGCATTGGATGTGTCTGCTGTTGAACCTAGGACGGAGGAGTCTTCATCAAGGGTCCCGCTGATTGCAGCGAGAAGCAAGAGAAGAGTTGGAGTATCGAAGCAGAGACTGGGAACGGCTGGTGTGCCACCTCGAGGCGTCGAAGGCTCCTGGAGGCGTCGCCGCATGGGACTGGGGGCCCTCGCCTATGGGTCTAGCTTCATGAGGTGCTTCGCATGTCAGCCTTGCGTCCTTAAGAACGGGAGAGGGCGCGGTCGGAAGAGGGGCCTCGCCGGATTGTTCTTGAGTCAACAACCGATCGGGGCTTCGAAGAGCGAGACCTTAGGGCGCTTTTTGATGGCGAAGAGCTTAGGCTTATGTTGTTTAATTTTTGGGAGGCTGGTCTAATCCCCAAGGCGGAGCCTTTGTAATATTTGGAAGATTTGTATAGTCGTGGCTTGGCGATTTGAGTGAAACGCTGCTGAAAGTCGCAAAGAGGGGGGTGAATAGGCAAATCTGAAATTTATGAACTTTAAGCACAATCTACAAGTCGGGTTAGCGTTAGAAATAAAGTTGAGTCTGAAAGAGAGGGCGAAAACAAATCAACCAAGGAAATAGAGCGGATGACACGGTGATTTGTTTTACCGAGGTTCGGTTCTTGCAAACCTACTCCCCGTTGAGGTGGTCACAAAGACCAGGTCTCTTTCAACCCTTTCCCTCTCTCAAACAGTCACCTAGACCGAGTGAGCTTTTCTCCTCAATCAATTGGGTCACTTAGACCCCACAAGGACCACCACAACTTGGTGTCTCTTGCTTTGATTACAAAGGTGTTGAGAACAAGAATGGGGAAGAAGAAAAGCGATCCAAGCGACAAGAACTCAAATAAACACAAATATGTCTCTCTCACTAGTCACTAATTGTTTGGAGTGAACTTGGACTTGGGAGAGGATTTGATCTCTTGTTTGTGTCTTGGAGTGAAGTCTAGAGCTCTTGTATTGAATGCAATGGCTGAAAACTTGGATGCCTTGAAGTGGTGGTGGTTGGGGTATTTATAGCCCCAACCACCAAACCAACCGTTGGGGTAGGGCTGCTATCGATGGGCGCACCGGACAGTCCGGTGCGCCAGCCACGTCACCCAACCGTTAGGGTTTGACCGTTGGAGCTCTGACAGCCTGGGCCACCGGACAGTCCGGTGCCGCACCGGACAAGTACTGTTCACTATCCGGTGTGCCTTCTGGCGCCTGCTCTGACTCTGCGTGAACTGTTCGCGTACTGTAGCGCTTTCAGGTTTCCGTTGGAGTCGACCGTTGTGTTGTAGTCATTGCTCTGCTGGCACACCGGACAGTCCGGTGCCACACCGGACAGTCCGGTGAATTATAGCGGAGTGGCTTTTCCAGAAACCCGAAGGTGGCGAGTTCGAGTTGATTCACCCTGGTGCGCCAGACCAGGGCAGCCTTCGGTTTCTTTTGCTCCTTTCTTTTTGAACCCTAACTTGGATTTTTTATTGGTTTGTGTTGAACCTTTGGCACCTATAGAACTTATAATCTAGAGCAAACTAGTTAGTCCAAATATTTGTGTTGGGCAATTCAACCACCAAAATCATTTAGGAAAAGGTTTTACCCTATTTCCCTTTCAGCTGCCCTCGCCCCCTTCGCCGAGGGACGACTATGCGAGTCTTCGGTTCTTAAATGTGCTGAGTTTTTTTTCCTTTTTCTATGAGTGGTGGTTTGCTTCGTGTGTTGCTGTGCGTATCTGGCTGCACCCTTAGGCGGCTTGTTCGTGGACGATTTTGCACTCTTAGGTGTTTTTGCGCACTTATGCTAATCTAGCTGCACCCTTAGGCGACTTTTTGCTCGAATAGATGTTGCGTCTATCGGACGACTTCACACCCTTAGGCGACTTTTTGCTCAGATAGATGTTGCGTCTATCGGATACTTCACACCCTTAGGTGTTTTGGTGCACTTGTTGTGCTAATCCGACTGCACCCTTAGGCGACATTTTGCTCTGATAGATGTGATTATCGCACACGATGATTGACTTAAGACTTGCTGTCGTGGTGACTGTCTTGCCGTCGAATAGCGAAGGCCGACCTCGTGACCTTTTTCGACGTGTTCGGGCCACACTTCTTTATTTTGTGGGGGGTCCTGTTTATTTTATTACATGGCGCTGCCTCATTAAAAACCTCACCCCCTGCGAGGAAAAGAGTGCGAGCCTAAATGGAGTGATGTATCAAAAATAGTTACAAAGGCGCGAAGGCCTTGGCTATGTGCCGTCTTACAGATAGAATTTTCTCAAATTGTCTATGTTCCAGGAATGTTCGAGGTCTGCGCCTGTTTGGCTTGCAAGTCTGTTCGCATTCGAGGATGTTTTCTTTTGACGATGAAGGGTCCTTCCCACTTCGGCTCGAGTTTGCCTCTAGATTTCGTTCTACCGGTCCTGATGAGAACGAGGCCCTCTCTTCGAACTCTTTAGGAGTGACAACTTTGCCCCTCAAGGCCTTCGTTGCTGCTTGGTATTTGTTCAATGCATCATGGGAATTGACACGATCTCCGTCGAGCAGGTCTTTCACTGCTAGCTCGTTGATGTCTAGGGTGGCCTTGGGGTTAGTCTAGGGCGAGCCATGCTTGAGCTCATGCGGAGTCATTGCCTCTGTTCCATACATTAACCTGAATGGGGTGAACCCAGTGGCATGGAACCCAGTTGTGTTGAGTGCCCACACTGCTGTGGGTAATTGTTCCACCCACTTGCCCTTTTTATCTTCTAATAGTCTTTTTTGATTGTGGTGAAGATTTTGTCGCTTGCGCGCTCCACAACTCCATTGGATTATGGGTGGTAGACTGATGCAAAGATTGCCCGCGTGCTGATAGAAGCGCAGAATTCCCTAAAAATCTTGGTTGTCAAATTGTTTTTTGTTGTCCACTATCAATTCGGAAGGGACTCCAAAGCGACCGACAATGTTCTGCCAGAAGAACTTTTGTGTTGTCTTCGTCGTGATCGTTGATACGACTCTTGTTTCAATCCACTTGGTGAAATATTCTACTGCAACAAAGGCGAATGAGGTTGCCTTGTGCCGTGGGGCAGTGGTTCGACTATGTTGAGGCCCCATCATTGTAACGGCCAGGTGTGGGTGATCAGCTTTGTGAACTACAAAGGTGCCCTTGCTCGAAGTGACAATTTCTGGCATGCTTTGCACGAGCGGACCACATGGTTCACTGCGCCCACGATGGCTGGCCAGTAGAATCCCTTGCGCATGACCTTAGCGGCGAGGGCTCTGGGTTCCGTGAACCACATATGCCTCTATGGACTTCTCAGAGGAGTTCGATGCCTTCGACCGCTGTGATGCACTTGAGCATAGATTGACTTATTCCTTTTTGTATAGTTGGCCTCCTATTATCATGAAGTCACGACTTCGGTGCTTCAACCTCTTGGCCTTGGCCTGGTCGGTGAGGTGATAGTGGCCCTGAAGATATAGGGTCATGGGTGCTCTCCTGTCTTCGGTCGTTATTAGGTTTACAATTCTTTAGCCTTCAGGATCTTCTGTGATTTGCAGGCCTTCGGGATTTCTTATGGCTGGTGTGCCGATTGTGTGGAAGAACACATCTGAGGGTAGGGGGTCGCCTTTCGCTGATGCTTTTGCTAGCATGTCGGTCTCTTCATTCTTGCTCCGCTCTATATGTTGTAGTGTGAACCCTTTGAACTGCTTCTCCAGGCTTCACACATCTGATAAGTATTGCATAAGGACTGGATCCTTGGCTAAGCAATCTTTTTCAATTTGTCCGACGATAATTTTGGAGTCGGATTTGACTATGCAGGTTGTTACCCCTAGGCCTCTGAGTTTCCGAAGTCCCAGAATGACAACCTCATATTCTGTTATGTTGTTTGTGCATTTATCTGACTCGAGTGCAAAGCTGAGATGCACGACGTTTCTGTATTTGACACCTGAAGGTGATGTGATGATTGTTGCACCGCCTGCCCTCGTGTGGCACCATGTGCCATCGCAATTGATGGTCCAAATCATTTCTGGGCTTTGCTGGTTTGACACTGAGGGCCTTGTCCAGTCGACTATGAAGTCGGCGAGGACTTGGGACTTTATTGCTATTCTTGGTTCGAATGTGACATTGTAGCCAGAGAGCTTGGCTGTCCACTTTGCTATTCTAACAGATGCTTCGGGGTTTCTGAACAAGTCACCTAGACCTCGATCGGTGGGGATTCTTATTTTGTATGCCTCAAAGTAATGCCTGAGTTTGCGCGAAGCCATGAGGCCTGTGTAGGCTATCTTTTCCTGTTATGTCATGTTGCACTTGAAACTGGTGAGAACCTCAGAGACAAAGTAGATCGGGTATTGCTGGGGCTTGCCATTTTTGCATCTCTCTTGTACCAGAGCTGCTTTGACCGCATTGTGCGAAGTTGCAATGTATAGTAGGAGGGGTGATGCAGGGACTGGGCTGGTATGAGTTGCGAGCTCAAATAAGTACCGCTTCCGTGATTCAAAGGATGCAGCCTGCTCAGGGCCCCAAATGAAGTCCTTGGCTCCGTGCAGCGTTTTCAGGAAGGGAAGACTCTGCTCGGTGGACCGTGAGATAAATCTGTTCAATGCTGCGAGTCTTCCTGTTAGTCGTTGGACATCTCGGGTCGATTATGGTGAAGCCATGTCCATTATGGCATGTATCTTACTTGGGTTTGCTTCTATGCCTTTGTGGGACACTAGATAACCAAGTATCTTGCCTTGTTGGACACCAAATATGCATTTTTTGGGGTTTAAGTGAAGTCTGGCTTCACGCACATTGGAAAATGTTTTTGCGAGGTTTGAGAGATGGTCCTCCTTATTTTTGCTTGCGACGCCTATGTCGTCGACATATGTGAAATTGTTGTGACACATCTAGTTCTCTAGAATGCTTCTAGTTAGCCTTGAGAATGTGGAGCCGATGTTTTTTCAAGCCTTCGGGCATTCGCACAAAACAGTATGTGCCGAAGGTTGTTATAAAACTTGTTTTTGCCTTGTCTTCTTCCTTCATGTATATTTGATGGTAGCCCGAGAAACTATCAAGCAGAGACATTACTTCACATCCTGCGCTGAGTCGACAATCTTGTCTATCCTTGGTACGGGGAAATTGTTCTTTGGGCAGGCTTTATTAAGACTGGTAAAATCTATGCACATTCTCCATTTTCCATTTTCCATTTTCCATTTTCTTCTGTA
This sequence comes from Zea luxurians, assembly GCA_029449295.1. Lineage (NCBI taxonomy): Eukaryota > Viridiplantae > Streptophyta > Magnoliopsida > Poales > Poaceae > Zea > Zea luxurians. The sequence continues at coordinate 104,102 of JAOPSE010001249.1, read as the reverse complement.
CCATTACAACATTGGAGAGCCAAGTGGGGTAATCAATTGGCTCAATGAACTTTGCCTCTAGTAGGCAGTGAACTTTTGCCTTCGCTGCTTCAGTTTTCTTAACGAACATTTTTCGTAACTTCTGTTTCTTAGGGGGCACGGTGGGGTTGGTGTCCAGGATGTGCTCGATGATGGCGCGCTGATGCCGACGAGATCTAGGGCAGACCACGTGAATACATATTTATTGCGATTCAGACAGGACATGAGTCTTTCTTCTTCTGCCTCGATGAGGTCCTCATTGATCAAGGTTGTTTGATTGGGGTCGATGTGTCTAGGGGGACTTTTTTCACCCCTTCATTGCTTTGTAGCTGGGCGTTGATCGTTTTGTCTTTGATTGGGCGAAGCCTACTAGAGTCTCCGTGGTCAGCTGTGAGGCAATGCACATTGCGCTGGCCAGGGACGAAGTCCCTCTTTATGTTTCTGGCAACCTCCTGGTCTCTGTATATGGTGATTATGCCCTAGAGGCCAACAATCTTCATGAACATGTATAATCCATGTATAGTTGCTTCAAGTTTATTGATGGATCCTCGCCCCATGATGGCATTGTATGGGTAAACCATATCAACTATGTTGAAGGTGATATGCTCGCTTCTTGCGTTTGGCGCAGTGCCGAGGGATAATAGTAGTTCAATTTTGCCAAGTGGAAATGTTCATTTTCCTTCGAAGCTGTAGAGGGGGTTGTCTGCTGGCTTGAACAGGCTGTGACTTGTGCCCATGCGGTCTAAGGCGTGCAGGAAAATGATGTCTACCTGGCTACCGTTACCGATGAGTACTTTGTGCAGATCACACCCTGCCACTCTACAATTTATCACCAGCGCATCTGCATGGGGCGCACTGCGGAGGTCAACATCCCTTGCATCAAAGGTAAGTGGCACATGGTACCACTTCATTTGAACGACGGGCCCGGTGAGGGCTACATGGTTTACCCTTCAGTAGTGGTCTTTATTTTGTTGTTTTGTTTCAAACTCAAAGCTGGACCCTCCGGAGATCATGTGGATTACTCCCCTGAAGGGTTGATCGGCGAAGTCTTCTTGCTTTAGTAGTGGTGTGGGAGGTGGTAGGGGTTGGTTTGGATGCTGAGGTGGTGGAGGTGGTAGCTCTAGGATTTCTTGGTGTTGAAGGTGCTGTTAATGTGGAAATAGGTTGTGGTTTTCTACTGGGGGTAATAGTGGTGTTCATTTTGAAATTGATGCTGGTTGTATTGATGGGGTTGGTAGGTGTGAGCGACAACTCTTTGGTTGTTAGCTAGCAGGGTCCTAGCCATTTGGTCCTTTGTTGCTGTAGTCTCTAGGCAGTCTCTGGTTGGGTTTGCTGAGTCTTCGTCGTGGAAAAGACAATATAATCTTCTCTGTTGTTGAGGTCCTCGGTCCCTGCCTCTGCCCCTAGTCGCATTGCCATCGTGGCCTTGTTGCGGGGATAATCTTGACGACGAGGGGGTTATCTCATGTTTGTTGCTGATTTGCGATATTGTGGACTTGTGACTGGGTGCGATCTTGCCGAGTTGAGTCTGGTTGCGAAGGCCTAATCCATGTTCTGCTAGATTGTGGAGTCTCCTTGGGTTTCCGCTGAGACTCGGTTTTCCTCTGGTGGGGCTTTTCTGACCGGGCATACTTTTCAAAGAGCTGATATAACTCCTGCAGGTTTTTTGGTGGATCCCTTATGCAATGGCTATATAGAAGGCCTACCCGAAGATCGCTGATTGCATAGTGGATGGCTATATGATCATCAACCGAAGGCAGCTGTGATTTCAGTAATAGAAGCTTTTTGTTGTATTCTCAAAGAGTTTCTTTCTTTTGCTGCCTACAGAGCGAGAGTTCTACCAGAGCGTCTATTGGGGGCCTTTGTCTTCCGAAGGTCCTCAAAAACATAGCTAACCATTTGTTATCAGCATGTTACTAAGTGTTACATGAGCTTCGTTACCAGAAAAGCTTCGGCGCAGAACAATAGAAGTGCAACGAAGTAAGCTTCGTCACGAGGACGCAGGAAGGCGACACAAGGAGAAGGTGTTATCCAAGCTGCTAAGAGCAAATGATAATATTATCCCTATGATATTTGTAAACTTTATGTGTAATCTATGAGGGCATGAATGTAATATCGTATGATGCTATACTACTACCTATAAATAGATGAATAATATCCCCATACTATTCAGGTTGGATTGGAATTGCATTCACGCTTCTACCTTCGAGCAAGACGAAGGTACAAATGTAATGTAAATTTTGTATCACTTTGTTAATATATGAGATGGATTGTAATATTGTTCTATATGTGATGGGAAATGAGTAAATAACTTATTATTACATATGTAACAATGCTTTTATATTTGTGAATGATGAAGACATGTTGTTCAAGACCGCCGTCCGAGGCTCATTATACCCGAAAGGAGATAATGCTTCGAAGGATGAAGGTCCTCACGTTTAACAGTTGTGTTGCCTTGTTCTTAGTTCAAAGCAAACAAAAACAAGTGACCAACAATGTCTATCTCAGGTTTGTACCCTTGAAAATTCAGCAAGAATTTGTCGCGAAGCATCTTCCATGAGTCAATTGACAATGGTGGCAGTCTTGAGTACCATGTGACAGCTAGGCCTACGAGGGCTATGATGAATGACTTGGCCATGGTGGTGGCGTCCCCCTAGATGATGCGATTGCAACTTGATAGCTCATGATGTACTGAGTTGGGTTTGCTCTGCCATTGCACGTTGGGTAGGTGCCTGCTCTGAAGTTTTAGGGTCAGGGGAGGCCTGGAGCTGTGGTGCAAGAGGGCTTCGTTCATCAAGGTAATTTAACCCTTGGAAGGCAGCTACTGCGTGGACTAGCATGTGGGGGTGACGCGCAGGGTCCTACCATTGGTGAAGGGGGTCCTCACCCTGCATTTCTGTGATATGCTATTCCAGTTGTCTGGCTTTTTGCTCCTCATCTAAGATCATCTGCATGACCTTGGCTTGCATGTTGATGCGATGTCGCTTGGCTACGAGCATTTCCTTTTGTTTTTGTAGGTGATTGTTTTTATGCGGAGAGCGCGCTGAAATGCCTAGTACTTTGCCATCCTCTATGATATTGTTAGCCTCCTGGGGGGGTAAAGCCTGGTGGAGGGTTTCGGGGGAAGCCTTCAGAGCTGCACATGCGAACGGTGCCTTCAGGGGTGGGTGGGTTTTCTGTGCGAGGTCGCTTGCTGTTGACCGCTCCACTTCGAGTGCCTCTTGGGGGATCTCATCGACAAAGGCTGTCTTTGCTTTTCTTTTCGGTGAGGGCTGCCTTCACCGTGTCGTCCAAGGAGGTGGTGACCTTCGAAGTCGCTATCTTGGGAGCCATCACGGGATTGGTTTGTTGAAGCACGAATGGTGGGCGCCAAATGTTGGAACTGACTGACACATGGTCATGTAGGCCTAGACAACGGGAAGTGGGAATGTTTAGGTGCTCAACAAAACAATGGGTAGGGAGCGATAGTGTCTTGTTAAGCGTGTCCCATCAATGTACAATGTGGGGGTATTTATAGGTAACCAGGTGGGTGGGCATGCCCTTCTAAGTACGATTATGTCCCCCGGTTACCTGCTTTCGCCCCGAAATATTTTCCCTTGGGGGTCATTACAGGTCATTACAACGAGGTTAAGTACAACCTGATTAAATACACCACAAAACCTACCCCGGGATGGGGCTTACAAATGGGCCCGAGTGGCCAGCGAGGCACCGCATGGGCCCATCCCACAGACCATGCGATCTTTCCTGGGACGCAACACTCTTCGCTTTGGGGCGCTGGGTCTTCGAACCTTGCCAAGACTTGTACTCAAAGCCGCCCAAGCGGGTGATTATGGTGAGCGAAGTCTTGAGGAGCCCGCTTTAAGTGATATGTCCCTTCGCCTCCAAGCCTTCATCAGTTCTTCGATTGAGGCCTTGCCTTCGGTATGGGTTGAAGTACCCTTTGCCTCCTATGTCTATAATGGAACCTCTTCAATTTATATTAAAGCAGACTGAACGAGGGGGGGACGACCTTCGCTCGAACAGATGGCCTAAATGTTTTATGTGGTCCATAATTCATCAAACTAAAGGCTCCTCGATCCTTGATTTTTGTGTTGTAGTCGTTATATAAGGTAATGACCACTTCCTATCTGTATCATATTTACTACCTCTATCGACTTATGTCGTATTGCTCCTTGAGTTCAAAGGTTGCGTTACTGCCAGATGGCTGATGATGTCTACCTTGTCAGACAAATCCATTTTGGGTTATGAATAGGAGAAAGTTGAAGATATATTGCCCGGTGTTGATGAAGAAGAATTGGACGACAAAGGCTAGGACGATTTTGGGAATGAAGATGACAATAGAGATGCTTGTCCAACAAAGTCGAGCCATGTAGACTTTGGGCGATCTGTTATAATGGAAGAAGATTTAGCCATGATGCAGGATCTTATGTATTTTCCAAATCCAAATATTACCAGACTTGTGGGGGAGGATACAGTTCTGAAACCATGGGACAACAAGGTTGTGGTTTTTAAGAGCTTCTTCAAAGTTAGTCTTCGTTTCCCACTCCATAAGATGGTTGCTGAAGTGCTAGATAAATTTGAATTTTATCTTCATCAGCTGGCTCTAATGCAATAACGGGTCTCAGAGTGTTTTATGGTCTATTTAGAGCCAGAGTGTTGAGCCTAATGCTGAATGTTTTTGTCGAGTTCACGAGCTTTACTATCAAACATAGGCAATAGGGATAGAGAGGTTGTAGAACAACTTCGGTGTTGTAGGGATGGGCATTCGAGTTTTTTTAAACTTCAGTTTGCCTTTTCGGTTTAAAAAAACTTCGTTTTCCACGCATTAGAATACTATCGATTTTCTAGAAAATAAAAAACTGAGAAGTCAGTTTTGGTTTTTTACTTCAGTTTTGTAACACCCGGATTTTAGGGGTCCAAAACCCGGGGTTAAAACACCAGGTATGCTGGGACCAAGTCTCAAACATATGATGTATAGTGGCACAGGATCGAATGTCACATCTTTATACATAACAGGAGTTCTATACAAAATAAATAATTACATTATAAGGAGACAACGGTCCAGCAACCCAAAGTTGACTGGGAGACGACGACCTAGACCTCTCACGAACTCATCGCAGCATCCTCCATGAGCATCATCCTGCAGTACCTGTTCTTGACCTGTGGTGTATGTGAGACAGCAAGAGTGAGCTCACATACGTTCATCGCTCAACAAGTTGTGGGGAATAATGTGCATGAACTCACCAAAGGTGGGAGCTCATAAAGTGTAAGGCTTACCAAAGAAGATGGTTTAGAGCTGAGCATTGCTTTTAAAGTTGGTCAAAATTTTATTAGCAATTACTAAGTATAAGTAAATACCAACCCAATTAAATAATAGAACAAAAGTAACCACATCACCTGCAATGCAATGCATATGACAAATTGAATTTAGTTCCATAAATTAATCATGTGAGTGTCCGAGCTGCTCATGACCGTGAGCACGGCTAGTATACCAGTTCTACACTCTGCAGAGGTTGCGCATCTTTACCCACAAGTCGTGTTACCCATCTGCCAAGGGGTCATGAATCCCATACACCTCTACCAAGGAAGTGAGGCAGGGTAGCACTACGAGGCCTTTACAAAGTTCCACTAGCTTCCGAAAACCCGCTACAGTTTATAGGAAGATCCAGTACAGGAATCCCTTGCAGGACCGCCATCGCAGCAAAATCCTCCCGAGGGCACTTCCCGCACTGACCTCTCCCCTACTGCCCTTGCCCCTTTCGGGTAAGGTAGTCTTCCACTAGCTTTCCTAATTAATCAGCCAAGGGCATCCCATACTACCCTTGTGGTAGCACTGTTTTCCCGGGTGGTCGCTCCATGTTCCAATTAACATTAATGATATCAACATGAACATAAACAGAATAACAACAAGAATTGGAACATGGAGGTAATAAATGATTATCCCAAAACCATATAAAGCAATAGCAAACTACCCAAGTGATTCAGGGGTAAACAAGGTGATGAGATAAACAATCTAGGGTGACCTATTGGGTCCCATCAAAATTAACCTATGCAGATCATTATGATTAATTAGAACATGAGTAGGTGAAAAGAAGTGATCAAGGGCACAACTTGCCTGGGCCTTGAGATTCCAGGTACCAGGATGATCTTCAGGTGACTCGTGACCTCGCACTAGTCGTAGCAATACAAACATACATGGTATAGGCAAGATTAACATTACACCAAACATATATGCAAAATACATATTAATAATCTACATATCAAAATAAGATCACAGGAAAAAGAAGTATTAATTTTGGAGTTGTAGATTTTAAGTTATGATTTTCCAAAGATTATATGTGCTTATTACAAGATTAGTTAAGATAACAATTTTAATGTGACTTTTATGTAAAACCAGTGGTACTAATTGATAAACAATAATATTACAAAATTATAGGAAGTGGAATGGATTAATTTGGAGTTCATATGCATTTTCTATGAATTATATAAATTCTAGGAATTATTTTTATATTAAAAACTCATTTTCTAATTAATTTCCCTGATTTTATAACTCACTGGACTGGGCCTCAATTCCAGAGAAACCCAGGGGGCTCGGGGTAAGTTGTCACAGACTCAGTCAACAGTGACATATGGACGGCGGGTTGATTCTAAAATATTCCAGGGGCTCTTTAACAAAGTATACCCGCGAAGGGGTACGGTTAACTCTCATCCACTCGATCTGCTATGGACGGCCCAGATTAGATTGATTCTCCCCTGAACCGGTACGCAATTGTAGCCCTCGGATCTAAATCCGACGGCCCATAAAAGATCCTGGATTATGTGATCTCCCAGCCATCCGATCAAGGATCAACGGTAACTATCGACTTGGCCGAACCGGTACGCAGGATTTAATCCGCGCCGCCCTTTTCTTGATCTACGGCCCACAGTGATTCCTTTCCAGATCTAATCGTGGCCGCCCATCCTTGGACTGACGGCACAGGGGCCATCTTCCCCCACCCAGTCGACCGAACACGGCGCACAGGAACTCCGCGGTGGAGCTCACCGGCGTTCACGCGGTCGGCAGCGCAGAGCCTTAAAACTTAATCGGACGAAGCTACGCGATGCTCAGCGAGAAGCGAAACCGGTCAGGGGTCACTTACCAGGAATGGCGGGGCCGCTGAAGCTGTCCACGGTGCGGCGCGGGTGAGCGGCTTGGCTGAACGACGGCGAGGAATTGGTGCGGCCACAGTGATCGATTCACCCTACCACGGCCACGGACGTCATCCACTTATCGAGGCGAAGCAAGGGGAGGGAGTAGTACCGGCAGGCACGGCGAGAAGTCCCCCGGCCACGACGGACGGTGTTCCTCGGCGGAGGAGAGCTTCGGCGAGGCACGTGCGGACGGGGAGAGGGGAAATCTTCGACTGGATGCTTTTCGGCCAGGGGCCCGCTACTTATGCGCCAAGGGGGAGAGTCCGAGCGGGGCAGGGCCGAGCTCCGCGGTTCACGGCGGTAGGTGCGGGGGACGGAGTCCGCGCGCGCGAGTTCGCGTGGTCTGTTACCGGGGAGAAGAACGGGCTGACAGAGGGGGCCCACACGTAAGCGACTCCAAGCGAAAACAGGCGCGCGAGGGAGAGGCTGGTGTTGAGGGCCCACACGGCAGTGTCGCTGAGCGGCCCGCGCGCGGAGCCAGAGGCTGCCCATCGGGCCCCACCTGTCGGCGCCGAGTGGAGGTGTTTAATGGGCTTGCGCGGGTGGAAAGCGGTAATGGGCCGAATACCAGGTAGTCGGCCCAGTTAGGTTAGAATTCCCTTTTTTCTTTTTCTTTTCTATTTTCTTTTCCCCATTTTCAAATCCAATTCAAATCCAATTTGAATTCAAGTTTAAATTCAAACTTTTGTGAATAACTTGTCCTCAGTTTGAAAGGTATAATTTCATAATATAAGTGTGAAGGATATTTACTTTATTTTATGTAATATTTTTCTTAGTTCTTCCCTTCTCCTTTTATTTTCTATTTTCTATTCCAAATTCAAATTTATACTTCTATTTTAGTTTTTTTCAGATTTTTCAAATGTATTATTTGAAATCCAAGGGTGAATATAAACCATACTTATTTTAATATTACTAACTTAAGTTTTTATTCTCCTTTCTATTTATTTCATGAGATGTATAAATGGTTTTTCTTAAAAGAAAAAGAAAAATTCTTTTCCCATCATTTTCTTATTTCCCAATTTCTAAGACATTATGATATTTTGTTCAAATTTCTTCTACTAATTCCCAATCCAGACTTTGGGTGTTACAAATCCTACCCCCCTTAAAAATAATCTCGCCCTCGAGATTTGTAAGGAAAAAGGATGTATACTCATATGCACAAACAAAGAGATCTCAGCATGAGGTATAATTCTTTAACAAAACATTGGGTCAATAGACCTTTATTATTTCTTCTAAAATATTATCATATTACTAAAGTAACACCTAGAAATCATCATAATTTATATCTATGTAGCTTGGTGAAGCTGGTGGTGGTGGTGGAGGTTGTTGTTGTTGTCTCTCCAGCCGTGCTTGCCTTATTTCTTGGCGGGCTTGACGTATTTCCTCGCGTTGTTGTCTTATCTGATTCTGCATCTCGGTCACCATGTCTGTTAACTGTTGTATTACCAGTCTTTGGGTAGCAACCACTTGATTGAGGTCAACAGGTGGAGGATTTGGAGGATTCATTTTCTGTTTGTTGTTACGTGATAATCTTTCCTTTCCTGGTATCGACCATGAAAGTTAGAAGCATGTGATAATAGTTTTGCAAAGGAAGTTACTAAGCGGAATGGATAAGCTAGTAGTTGGTTATAATTTATAGATTCTTTGGTAGGGCTTAATTTATGTCCAGATTGGGGTAACCAATCATATAAGGTGAATATCCAAGGGTAAGATAGAATCTGTCAAGATGAGAGATATACATGGGTGAGATAGGCTACAAGATGTAGGTTAAAAGTTTGTTTGTTATTAGGTGGGAATAGAAAGGTCATACTATTCATTATGGCACTATGGGTTGGGTTAGCTTTATGGTTGAATTGATCCAATGTGCTAAGATAAGTTAATACATGGCTAGTGGGGTCTAATCTCTTCTACTAGTGTCATTAATCTGTTTAAGTGAACCACATTAAGTTAGATAACATTAGACCACACTGGGTCAGGTCACATTAGGTAAGATAAGATCTAGATTAAATTGGATATGACTAAATTAGACTAGTTTAGGTTAGATAGATCTACTAGGGTAGGATAAATATTATTAGGATTTGTTAGAATCTTTAGATTTATTAGGACCAGATAAAATCTTTTTAAGGTAAGATAAATTTATTAAGGTAATAGAATATCCTTTAAGATAAGATGGATCTATTACACAAGATTGAATCTAGGTTAGATTGGTATGACTAGTTTGACTAATAAGATCTAATTAAGTTGCACTAGATCATGGTTGTTTAATCTAGGGTGGATAAGTATGCTCATTAGGATAAGATGAATCCATAGGGATAAGGTAGAATCTTTTGAGGTCAGTTAGATTTTATTAGGATAGGATAGATTCTTTTCAAGATAAGATGAGTATCTTTTAAGATGAGATGGATCTATTAAGATAAGGGAGAATCTTTTAGGATAAGATGAGATCTTTTATGATAAGATAAATCTCTTATGCTAGATATGTTCCAATGGGGATAATCTAGGCTGTCTAGTTATCTTACAAATGCTATCCTTTATACCTAGATGTATATGCAGATGTAATTGTGGACATTACTCCACAACCCATCACACTCAATCAAAGATCCAAATCAGACAAGTATCATAAGAACAAAACATTCAAATACATAAACACTTATAAAAATAGTTTTGTTTTTGTTCCTAGGATTAGGTCTCCTATTCTTAAAGTTACTTTAGGCACAGGATTTCAAAGTGTGAAATCCACATTTGTCTTTAGAATGAAAAGGTAAGAATAATCAGAGTAAAGCGGAATTAGATGAGAAAAGATTGAGATAAGTTTAGAAAAGAATCAGAGTAGCAGAGGTAAGTAGATAATGGTTGTCCAGTTCTATCTAGGTTTCGTCCTACAGTCAACATTGCTCTGATACCACTTCTGTAACACCCGGATTTTAGGGGTCCAAAACCCGGGGTTAAAACACCAGGTATGCTGGGACCAAGTCTCAAACATATGATGTATAGTGGCACAGGATCGAATGTCACATCTTTATACATAACAGGAGTTCTATACAAAATAAATAATTACATTATAAGGAGACAACGGTCCAGCAACCCAAAGTTGACTGGGAGACGACGACCTAGACCTCTCACGAACTCATCGCAGCATCCTCCATGAGCATCATCCTGCAGTACCTGTTCTTGACCTGTGGTGTATGTGAGACAGCAAGAGTGAGCTCACATACGTTCATCGCTCAACAAGTTGTGGGGAATAATGTGCATGAACTCACCAAAGGTGGGAGCTCATAAAGTGTAAGGCTTACCAAAGAAGATGGTTTAGAGCTGAGCATTGCTTTTAAAGTTGGTCAAAATTTTATTAGCAATTACTAAGTATAAGTAAATACCAACCCAATTAAATAATAGAACAAAAGTAACCACATCACCTGCAATGCAATGCATATGACAAATTGAATTTAGTTCCATAAATTAATCATGTGAGTGTCCGAGCTGCTCATGACCGTGAGCACGGCTAGTATACCAGTTCTACACTCTGCAGAGGTTGCGCATCTTTACCCACAAGTCGTGTTACCCATCTGCCAAGGGGTCATGAATCCCATACACCTCTACCAAGGAAGTGAGGCAGGGTAGCACTACGAGGCCTTTACAAAGTTCCACTAGCTTCCGAAAACCCGCTACAGTTTATAGGAAGATCCAGTACAGGAATCCCTTGCAGGACCGCCATCGCAGCAAAATCCTCCCGAGGGCACTTCCCGCACTGACCTCTCCCCTACTGCCCTTGCCCCTTTCGGGTAAGGTAGTCTTCCACTAGCTTTCCTAATTAATCAGCCAAGGGCATCCCATACTACCCTTGTGGTAGCACTGTTTTCCCGGGTGGTCGCTCCATGTTCCAATTAACATTAATGATATCAACATGAACATAAACAGAATAACAACAAGAATTGGAACATGGAGGTAATAAATGATTATCCCAAAACCATATAAAGCAATAGCAAACTACCCAAGTGATTCAGGGGTAAACAAGGTGATGAGATAAACAATCTAGGGTGACCTATTGGGTCCCATCAAAATTAACCTATGCAGATCATTATGATTAATTAGAACATGAGTAGGTGAAAAGAAGTGATCAAGGGCACAACTTGCCTGGGCCTTGAGATTCCAGGTACCAGGATGATCTTCAGGTGACTCGTGACCTCGCACTAGTCGTAGCAATACAAACATACATGGTATAGGCAAGATTAACATTACACCAAACATATATGCAAAATACATATTAATAATCTACATATCAAAATAAGATCACAGGAAAAAGAAGTATTAATTTTGGAGTTGTAGATTTTAAGTTATGATTTTCCAAAGATTATATGTGCTTATTACAAGATTAGTTAAGATAACAATTTTAATGTGACTTTTATGTAAAACCAGTGGTACTAATTGATAAACAATAATATTACAAAATTATAGGAAGTGGAATGGATTAATTTGGAGTTCATATGCATTTTCTATGAATTATATAAATTCTAGGAATTATTTTTATATTAAAAACTCATTTTCTAATTAATTTCCCTGATTTTATAACTCACTGGACTGGGCCTCAATTCCAGAGAAACCCAGGGGGCTCGGGGTAAGTTGTCACAGACTCAGTCAACAGTGACATATGGACGGCGGGTTGATTCTAAAATATTCCAGGGGCTCTTTAACAAAGTATACCCGCGAAGGGGTACGGTTAACTCTCATCCACTCGATCTGCTATGGACGGCCCAGATTAGATTGATTCTCCCCTGAACCGGTACGCAATTGTAGCCCTCGGATCTAAATCCGACGGCCCATAAAAGATCCTGGATTATGTGATCTCCCAGCCATCCGATCAAGGATCAACGGTAACTATCGACTTGGCCGAACCGGTACGCAGGATTTAATCCGCGCCGCCCTTTTCTTGATCTACGGCCCACAGTGATTCCTTTCCAGATCTAATCGTGGCCGCCCATCCTTGGACTGACGGCACAGGGGCCATCTTCCCCCACCCAGTCGACCGAACACGGCGCACAGGAACTCCGCGGTGGAGCTCACCGGCGTTCACGCGGTCGGCAGCGCAGAGCCTTAAAACTTAATCGGACGAAGCTACGCGATGCTCAGCGAGAAGCGAAACCGGTCAGGGGTCACTTACCAGGAATGGCGGGGCCGCTGAAGCTGTCCACGGTGCGGCGCGGGTGAGCGGCTTGGCTGAACGACGGCGAGGAATTGGTGCGGCCACAGTGATCGATTCACCCTACCACGGCCACGGACGTCATCCACTTATCGAGGCGAAGCAAGGGGAGGGAGTAGTACCGGCAGGCACGGCGAGAAGTCCCCCGGCCACGACGGACGGTGTTCCTCGGCGGAGGAGAGCTTCGGCGAGGCACGTGCGGACGGGGAGAGGGGAAATCTTCGACTGGATGCTTTTCGGCCAGGGGCCCGCTACTTATGCGCCAAGGGGGAGAGTCCGAGCGGGGCAGGGCCGAGCTCCGCGGTTCACGGCGGTAGGTGCGGGGGACGGAGTCCGCGCGCGCGAGTTCGCGTGGTCTGTTACCGGGGAGAAGAACGGGCTGACAGAGGGGGCCCACACGTAAGCGACTCCAAGCGAAAACAGGCGCGCGAGGGAGAGGCTGGTGTTGAGGGCCCACACGGCAGTGTCGCTGAGCGGCCCGCGCGCGGAGCCAGAGGCTGCCCATCGGGCCCCACCTGTCGGCGCCGAGTGGAGGTGTTTAATGGGCTTGCGCGGGTGGAAAGCGGTAATGGGCCGAATACCAGGTAGTCGGCCCAGTTAGGTTAGAATTCCCTTTTTTCTTTTTCTTTTCTATTTTCTTTTCCCCATTTTCAAATCCAATTCAAATCCAATTTGAATTCAAGTTTAAATTCAAACTTTTGTGAATAACTTGTCCTCAGTTTGAAAGGTATAATTTCATAATATAAGTGTGAAGGATATTTACTTTATTTTATGTAATATTTTTCTTAGTTCTTCCCTTCTCCTTTTATTTTCTATTTTCTATTCCAAATTCAAATTTATACTTCTATTTTAGTTTTTTTCAGATTTTTCAAATGTATTATTTGAAATCCAAGGGTGAATATAAACCATACTTATTTTAATATTACTAACTTAAGTTTTTATTCTCCTTTCTATTTATTTCATGAGATGTATAAATGGTTTTTCTTAAAAGAAAAAGAAAAATTCTTTTCCCATCATTTTCTTATTTCCCAATTTCTAAGACATTATGATATTTTGTTCAAATTTCTTCTACTAATTCCCAATCCAGACTTTGGGTGTTACAAGTTTTTCGGTAAAAACTAAACAGCAAACTTATACTCATTACAACACATAAAACAAGTTTACATGTTAGATTACACATAATTTTAAAAAGTAAAAATTATATAGGTACACATATTTAGAGATGATCATAAATCACATGCAAATAAGTGAATATCAATTTAATTGCATCACACGTTTAGTTCACATAATCAAATAGTCAAATTTTAGAATTGATAAAGTTTGGTATTCGATTTTTTTTTGGTATTTCGGTTTGGCATACCATGAAAACTTATTACGATAATGAACACATAGCTTCTTATATACAAAAACCAAAACCAAGCTACCGAAAAAATGAAATTTCGGTACGGTTCGGTTTCCGGTTTACGGTAAAAAAGTGCCCACCCCTAGGTGTTTGTCACACCCGGTTTTAGGGGCCAAACCGAATGCATAGCATATGCGTGCTAGGATCCTTTTTCCACACATATGTTGACGTCACAAGTATAATATATCAAAAGACAATGCAATAAAGGCGTAAAAGAGAGTATAATAACTTTATTACATCATCCAGACTTAAGTGTCTTAAACAGTATCATAATCAAAGTACAGTAGAAATAACATGGCCGATCTCCCATAGGAAGATGACCACAACGCCGCTAGACTCGGTACTCATCAAGATCTTCGTCAAAGTCTTCCTCACCACCTCATATAAAAAATTAGCAAGGGGTGAACTTACTTACGGTGGGGGCTCAGCAAATGGGAGAAACTATGCAAGGTTAACAAGATAGGCTATGGTTGTGCGGTAAGCATTTTAGTAGGTCAATATTTTATTAACAACACCTAATTTGCTAATTATAAGTGTATCCCAAAAACCAATTAATCATGAGCATAATGATTATATCTCAAAAACACTTAAATGAAACCACTTAAGCAAACCATTTAAAACCGAGGGATCACGATTTATTTTCCATCTTTAAGTCATTTATCATGTGAGGGTCCAGGTCGCTCTTAACCGTGAGTACGACTGACATATTAGTTTTACACTCTGTAGAGGTGGTACAACTTTACCCACAAGCCGTGTATCCCCTCCAGCCTAGGTTATACGGACCCTTAAACACTTCTAAGGTGAATGGCTAGGGATCCACTATGACAAGTGTCGCACTTTGCCACATAGTGAGCAATTTTTATCTTCATTTTAGTCCACCAGTGATGTTGTTTCAAATCTTGGTACATCTTGGTACTTCCGGGATGGATAGAATACCGAGTAAGATGAGCTTCATCCAAGATCTGCTGGCGGAGCTCAGCATCCTTAGGCACCACTATACGATCTTTGAACCATAACACTCTTTGGTCATCTCTCCTAAAACAAGTGGCTTTACTGGCTTCCATTTTCTCTTGAATATGCTTCATACCCTTATCAACCTTCTGAGCATCAACAATCCTTTGTTGAAGAACAAACTCAAGCTTTAGGTGCATCAAAACTCCTTGTTGTACTATACCCAAATTTAGTATTTCAATTTCCTGGCATAGAGTAGTGTCATGTAACCTCACAGTAAGGCAGTGGCAAGACGCCTTGCGACTTAAAGCATCAGCCACTACATTCACCTTTCCCGGATGATAATGAATCTCTAGATCATAATCCTTGATTAGCTCGAGCCATCTTCTTTGTTTCATATTCAACTCTGACTGGGTAAAAAATACTTCAGACCCTTATGATCCGTATATATATGACATACATTTCACATCAGATAATGACACCAGATTTTAAGGGCATGAACTACTGCTGCCAATTCCATAAAATGTGTCGGGTAATGCTCCTCATGTCGACATAGTTGTCTTGAGGCATAAGCTATAACTCAGCCTTCTTGCATCAAAACACATTCAAGGGCAATTCCTTACGCATCACAGTATTTGTCAAATGTCTTCTCAATGTCTAGTTGAGCAAACACTGGTGCAGTAGTCAATAACTTCTTCAGCTGTTCAAATGTCACACCCGGTTTTGGAAGGCAAAACGAATTCGAACCATGTACGTGCCAGGATCAGAAATTCACGTACACAACAATTACATAAATGACTCATCATAGCACAATGCTTCGAATAACAATAAAGAATAAGTAATGATATTAAAGACTAGAGTCATTTACATAATATAAATCAAAGTACACATAATCGAAACGTAGCCAATGTAAATTAGCCCACCATAGGCAGCTGACTGGGGGAGGTCGCTAGCCTAATCCTTGAACTCGTTGAAGTCCTGGAACTCCTGGAGATCCACCTCGACACTTTCTTCTTCTTCTTTACCTAAGCATAGATTACACCAACGACAACCTGGTGTTTTGTGAAATAAAGGGTGAGTACACATCAACGTACTCAGCAAATGTCTTATTTGGCTGAGGTGGACTAGTTTTTGTGGGGGGTTAGGGTCAAAGCAGTTGCTTTTAGTTCGTCAGATATTTATTATTACTAGAAGC
The DNA here is from genome assembly GCA_029449295.1 of Zea luxurians. Classification (NCBI taxonomy): domain Eukaryota; kingdom Viridiplantae; phylum Streptophyta; class Magnoliopsida; order Poales; family Poaceae; genus Zea; species Zea luxurians. The sequence continues at coordinate 88,151 of JAOPSE010001249.1, read as the reverse complement.
CAAGTTTTAGCAATAACCAACCCATGAATCATTTCCTCATCGAGGAAAACATCATTATCATCATCGAACCAAAAACCATTAATAGAACCATTGCATCTCGAACCATATGTATCTCTAATCAAAGAGGATCCTAAGGCCGCTCATAACAGTGAGCATGGCTGATATATCAGTTTCATAACACTCTGCAGAGGTTTCACACTTTACCCATGAGCCATGATTCCCTTCCCACCTGAGGATCGTGACTCCCCATTGATCACTTCCAATGTGAACTGGCAGGGTCTCACTAAGTGGCTTTTCCCTAGGGTCCTCACTATGCAGATGTTGGAAATGAGCACTACATAAAGTCCATCTAACGCCCCAAAACATATACCTTCGCCCTCAGGAAAAAGTCGTGGGACGATGCCCGTACCTAGATCCCTGAGCGAGAATATAGGAGCCACAACAGATGCGACCATTGCATAGAGACCATCTGACGTACCAAAACCTATACCTCCACTCTTAGGAAAAAGCCGTTGGACGATGCCCGTACCTAGATCCCTGAGCAAGAATACAGGACCCATAACAAATGCCTCCATCCCCAATGACCAAAATCAGCACCCAACATAAGGCTTCCCTAATTACTTGGCCAAGGGCATCCCATATCACCGTCATGGTTGCACTGTTTTCCCGAGTGGTCTTTCAATGAACAGGTCCTTACGGAGAGGTACTCAGGAAACAGCCTGAGTCCCCTAAAATATCACAAGTTCATCATCATAATAAAGATAACATCATCGTATAATAAATGTTCTCATCATGTTCGTTGATTAAAGTAAAGCAATAGCATGAAGCTAACCATAATAACTCGAAAGGTAATTAAGGACAAGGTAAATACAAAGCTAGTCAATCCTTAGGTTTCAATTAAGTAATGCAGGGAAATGAATTATCAGGTGAATAGGACATAAATAGGTCAGATGACACTTGCCTTCACCAAACATATGCTCAGGGTCTTCAACCTTGTAGGACTCGAAGAACTTGATCTCGGGAGCAGTGGTTCACCAAATCTTGATCGTCAGTTTCTCGAAGCTCAGGAACATATCGCAATCAATTGGCGTTGCGCAACAAATACAAACAGACACAAGCAAACATATACTTGCATAAGAACATTACACCATACAAGATAAAATATTATCAAAACGAGCAATATAAAAATAGAGAGCGCTTCTACGGTTACGCGGGGATAAGAAACACGACGGCTGAAGCTACGGTCGAGAAGTTATAACGTTTACGCTACGCAAGTAATAGTAAGGACATTTAATTCAACATTATCAAATATAAATTACAACTGCTATTTAGTTTTGATTAAATATGCTACACTAATAGCTATCAAATAAATAAGTAATATAATTAGCACGAGGGATTCTAAGCGAGATGAGTTTACGATGCGTGAAACAACATGACAGCGTGCGAACGACACACGAACACGTGCGACTCGGGTGAGTGTGCGGGGGCGAAATGAATGAGGCAGAGGGGAACTAGGTGCATGCGGGGACTTGAGGAGGGGGTCAAGACGACGGTTTGGCGCTGGGAGGCGACGTGGGCGCGGCGGTCTCAGCGTGTGTCATGCGCGATCTGCGTGGGCGAGCGGTTGAAGGAGGGGAGAGAGACTGGCAAGCGGGTGTAACACCCTAGGTGTTACTCAGGGTTTCTCCTCAGTACCCACATTGTGACCATCATCACATGTGCTTTATTTGGAGCAAAAGGCACAAATCTTGAGGAGCTAAAACTTAATCAAGTCTTTTCACCCTAAGAATCATACCGTGACCATATGAAGCCTAAGGAAGAAAGGAAATGCCAAAACCGTAACAACCGTTTCTTTAGAGCAATGGAGCACTGCAAAGAAACTCAATAGAAGACCAAGAAAATCACATTGTCATGACTTGGGCCAATTATAGAAGTTGTAATACACTAAATAAGCTACAAAAAATAGTAAGAGAGTTTGCCCAATAGAAATTTTCAAAATCCCCAAACAAGCCATTCAAGCGGAGGCCTTCTATAGAAATCAGAATTTCAGATTTCTGAAATTCAGCCCCTCACCCAAACTCGAGCGCGTTCACCATGATTCCTAATTCAAAACCGTGAGCTCCCATTAACAAATATATGCTAAAATAACCCCTCTACCACATATCTGAAGATGGCATTGGGTTTCCAGCCTTAGACTTGACAAAACCAAGGATTTGCCTCGGGCTCGGGTTGTGAGACAGATCCTACTTGAGTGCTCCATATCTCTAGAACCAGTAGGCCAAATCCTTTGACCACCACACGAGATCGGTAGCTTAAGGGAAGGGGAAGAGGTTTTGTGCACTGACCAAGGCAAGAGCAGGCATGGACGAGTGACTACACACGCTAGAACTCGGGCAGAAACAACGCGCACATGTGTTCGACCTGGTAGGCACGCCGGCGTTCGCCCAACCCCCGCGCACGGTCAAGTCCACCACGCGCCCTCGTCGCGCCTGCTCCTATAAATGCCAATAGCCCTTGGACATCCTTGCCTCAGCCTCGCACACTCGCCGCGCTCAATTACCGGAACCTTGGCCGTGAACCGAGAGCTCCACCGCCCGCCAAGCCGCCCGAGCTTCGGCCACCGCGGCCAGCTCACCCCAGCCACCCCTCGCCCACGCCAGCTGCTCGGTTAGCTTCACCAGAGACCTGTGAAGCTTCCCAAACCCTCAGACCGAGCGCAACCCCACCAGAGATGCTAGACCACCCTCGCCGGACTTCCTCCGCTCACCGGGGAGTGTGGACCAGGTAAGCCACTACACCATTTTCAAATTCCTCGGGCGCACAACCTCTAAGTCACCTGGTAAAGCTACCTGAGCCAACCAATTGAATTTTACCACCGTATTTAGGTTGGACTCCTCGCCGTTGACGAGCTCTTTCGCCCTCGTGCGTGGCCAGGGCGACTCCGACCATCTCCGACTGCCATCAGCCCATCGACGTGTTCGCCAGGACCTCCCCGACCTCCGTGGACACTTCACCGGAGCTAGATCACCGCCGGTAAGCCTCGCCGATGTCACACCCGGTTCTGGGGGGCAAAACCGAATGCATAGCATATGTGTGCCAAGATCCATTTTCCACACATATGTTGACGTCACAAGTGTAATATATCAAAAGACAATGCATAAAGGCATAAAGAGAGTAGAGTAACTTTATTACATCATCCAGACATAAGTATCTTGACCAGTATCATCAAAGTAAAGCGAAAATAACATGGGTAATCTCCCACAGGAAGATGATCGGCGCATCGTTAGACTCAGTATTCATCAAAATCTCCATCAAGGTCTTCTTCATCACCCTCTGATCAAAATTGATATAGCTGAGGTGCCCGATATTTCGGCGAGTGGAGATAATTCCGATTTGGCGAAAGATGACCCTTGTGATCCGACTACGACGAGCAAGCCTAAGGCTCCAATGCAATCACTAAACCAACTCCCTGCGGTTACCGACCTTGCTGATGCGAGATCGGCCTGATCATGAAGATCGTTTCCTGTGCGCAATCGAAGAACAAACAAGAAAAATATGCGAGCAATCTAATCTATTACTCGAGGGTGTAGTTTTGAATACACAAAGACAGCGCTGATTTGCGCGTGTTCGAGAGTAGCTAAAGCTAACGTAAAACAAAACTCGAAGAACAAAGGAGGCGTAACTCCTGGATAAATAGAGAGGGGGTGCAGCCCCTAGGGGCGGCCAACCCTAGGTCATCCACTATGGGCTGCAGTTGGGCTGGTCGTCTATTCTTCGGGCTCTCATTCTTTAGTAGCATGACGTAGTTAAGATCTCTGGCACGGGCCCGAGTGATTGGCCCTTGGTGTGGAGGTGCTGCTGGTGTAGTCGTACTCATAGTGATGTCCTCATCATCCTCCCCTTCTTGAAGTGAAGTCGTCCTTGACGACAACTCCTCATCCTCGGCCATATATGGTTTCAAATCTGCAACATTAAAACTAGTGGAAACACCAAATTCCGCAGGTAGGTCAAGGATATAAGCATTATCATTAATCTTTGTTAGCACCTTAAAAGGACCAGCAGCACGAGGCATTAATTTAGAACGGCACAAAGTAGGAAACCGATCCTTTCTCAAGTGCAACCAAACCATATCACCTGGCTCAAAAGTAACAAGTTTTCTTCCTTTACTACCAGCAACCTGATTTTTTTGCATTAGTAGCAGCAATGTTCTGTTTTGTTTGTTCATGTATGGTAATCATTTGTTCAGCATGTGCAGCAGCATCTACATGTGGGGCATTCGCAACATTAAGTGAAATCAAATCAATAGGTGCCCTAGGGATGTAACCATAAACAATCTGGAAAGGGCACATCTTTGTAGAAGAATGTGTGGCATGATTGTAAGCAAATTCAACATGAGGCAAACAATCCTCCCAACGTCTCAAATTCTTGTCTAAAACAGCCCTAAGCATGGTAGATAAAGTTCTATTTACTACCTCAGTTTGTCCATCAGTCTGAGGGTGACAAGTAGTGGTAAACAGCAATTTAGTTCCCAATTTATTCTAAAGAGATCTCCAAAAATGGCTTAGAAACTTAGCATCGCGATTAGAGACTATTGTTTTTGGAATACCATGTAAACGAATAATTTCTCTAAAGAACAATTCAGCAACAATGCTAGCATCATCAGTTTTATGACAAGGTATAAAGTGAGCCATTTTAGAGAATCTATCAACAACCACAAAAATACTATCCCTCCCCTTCTTAGTTCTAGGCAAGCCCAAAACAAAGTCCATAGAAATATCAAGCCAAGGAGAAGAAGGGACAGGCAAAGGCATATACAAACCATGGTTGCCCAAACGTGACTTAACTTTCTGGCAAGTAGTGCAACGTGCAACAAGATGCTCAACATCACGGCGCATCCGTGACCAAAAGAAGTGTGCGGCCAACACCTCATGTGTCTTGTAAACGCCAAAGTGCCCCATGAGACCGCCTCCATGAGCTTCCTGCAGCAACAAAAGACGAACCGAGCTTGCTGGAATACACAGCTTGTTAGCGTGGAACAAAAATCCATCCTGTATGTGAAATTTTCCCCAGGGTTTGCCATCCTTACAATGTATATAGAAATCTTTAAAATCAGCATCATGCACATATTGATCTTTCATAGTTTGCAAGCCAAAGATTCTAAATTCTAACTGTGAAAGCATGGTATATCTACGGGACAACGCATCAGCAATGATGTTTTCCTTCCCGTTCTTGTGTTTAATGATGTAAGGAAAGGACTCGATGAATTCTACCCAACTAGCATGACGACGGTTCAGATTTGTTTGGATACGAATATGTTTTAAAGCCTCATGATCAGAATGAATTATAAACTCACGAGGCCAAAGGTAGTGTTGCCATGTTTGCAAAGTGCGAACTAAAGCATAAAGTTCCTTATCATAAGTAGAATATCTCAAGCTAGCACCACTTAATTTTTCACTGAAATAAGCAACCGGTTTTCCTTCTTGTAACAAAACAGCACCTAACCCAATACCACTAGCATCACATTCAAGTTCAAACACTTTCTGAAAGTCGGGCAATTGTAAGAGTGGAGCATGGGTTAACTTATCTTTCAAAGTGTTGAACGCCTCTTCTTGTGGGGGGTCCCAAGCAAAAGACACACCTTTCTTTGTGAGTTCGTGCAAAGGGGCAGCGATGGAGCTAAAATCACGCACAAAACGGCGGTAAAATCCTGCAAGTCCAAGAAAACTCTGAATTTGGGTGACCATCGTTGGTGTAGGCCAGTCCTGAATGGCTTCAACCTTGCTGCTATCCACCTCAATGCCCTGCGGAGTAACCACATAACCAAGAAACGAGACACGTTGCGTGCAAAATGTGCACTTTTCCATGTTACCAAACAAGTGAGCAGCACGCAAAGCATCAAAAACAGCACGCAAATGTTCTAAATGCTCCTCTATAGACTTGTTGTAAATAAGGATATCATCGAAATAAACAACAACAAACAAACCTATGAAGGCCCGTAGAACTTCGTTCATTAAACGCATAAAGGTGCTGGGAGCATTAGTCAATCCAAATGGCATCACCAACCATTCATATAAACCAAATTTTGTTTTAAAAGCCGTTTTCCATTCATCACTGAGTTTCATTCTAATCTGATGGTAACCGCTACGCAAATCAACCTTAGAGAAAATAACGGCACCACTAAGCTCATCTAACATATCATCAAGGCGTGGAATAGGATATCGATAACGAACTATGATGTTATTAATAGCACGACAATCTACGCACATACGCCATGACCCATCTTTCTTTGGAACGAGTAAAACAGGAATCGAGCAAGGGCTAAGAGACTCACGAATGTAACCTTTATCAAGCAGCGTTTGCACCTGGCGCTAGATCTCCTTCGTCTCATCTAGATTTGTACGGTACGGGGCGCGGTTCGGAAGAGAAGCGCCGAGGATGAGATCGATCTGATGCTCAATGCCACGGAGCGGAGGAAGACCCGGTGGTAAGTCCATAGGAAAAACATCAGCATACTCCTGCAAAAGGTTAACAACAGCAGGGGGTATATCCAAAGATGGTGCATCATCAAGCGGAACAAGCATGCGCGAGCATACAAGTGCATAACGGGGCATATGAGCTTCATGGAGATCATCAAAATCAGCACGTGTAGCAAGTAAAACAGGAGACTGCAACTTGATTTCAGATTTAATAGGTGCGGCTGATGTCGATTTGACTTGTTGTGTAGTTTTAGTAGCCCTAGTAAGATCATCATTCAAAATTTGGTCAGGGGTCATTGGATGTATAATTATTTTCTGGCCTTTAAACATGAAAGAATAATGATTTGAACGACCATGATGTAAACTATCAGTATCATATTGCCAAGGTCGACCCAATAACAAAGAGCATGCTTCCATAGGAATAACATCGCAATCAGCATAATCAGAATAAGAACCCAGCGAAAAGGGGACACGTACCAAACGTGTTACCTTTATTTTACCACCATCATTAAGCCATTGAATGTGATATGGATGTGGGTGTGCGCGAGTGGGCAAGGATAACTTCTCTACCAAAGCTGTACTTGCCAAATTGTTGCAGCTGCCACTATCGATGATGATGCGAATCGACCGTTCGTGCACAACGCCCTTGATATGGAATAGAGTGTGTCGCTGATTTTGTTCGGCCTGGGCAACCTGTGTGCTGAGAACACGCTGCACAACAAGACTCTCATACCTATCGGCGTCGATGGGATCAACGTGGACTTCCTCATTTTCTGCATGGTTAGTGGCAATCATAGCATGACTAGTTTCCTCGGAATCACTGGCGTACTCACCATTGTCACGTATAAGCAAGGTACGCTTGTTTGGGCAGTCCCGAATCATGTGCCCAAACCCTCTGCAACGATGGCACTAAATATCCCGTGTACGTCCTGTGGAAGAAATGGCGCCTTTGGCAGGGGGCGCCACTGGCTTGGTCGTCCCTGTGCGCGGTGTAGTGCTAGGCGTAGAAGGTGCAGGGCTAGAAGGAGTTGAGCTGTGTGTCGAACCCCGGCCTGCAAAAGAGTTAGTATATGTCTTTGATCGTCATCCCTGCACTTCACGTTTAGCTTTGCAAGCATATTCAAACAATGTGGTTATATCAAAATAATCCTTATAATCAAGTATATCATGTATTTCCCTTTTCAAACCACCACGAAAACGCGCCATAGCAGCGTCATCCGACTCAACCAAACCACAACGAAGCATACCCTTTTGTAACTCCTGGTAATATTCCTCAACAGATTGTGAACCTTGTTGAAAATGCTGCATTTTGTTAAGCAAATCACGGGCATAATAGGAAGGAACAAATCTATGGCGCATGGCTGTTTTTAATTGGGTCCAAGTAGTGACTCTATTAATGGGAAATTTTTGTTTATACTCACGCCACCAAATTAAAGCAAAATTAGTAAATTCACTAATGGCAGCCTTCACTTGGCTATTAGCAGGAATATTATGGCATGAAAATTTCTGTTCGACCTCCAATTCCTAATCAAGATATGCAGCAGGATCATATTTACCATTAAAAAGATGGAATTTTAAATTTAATCTTAGCAAATAAGTCATTAGGGGGATGACGAACCACACGGTGTGCACGACCCCGACGATCTCCATCTTCCTGCTCAGTGTCACCGCCGTAGTCCTGCTCCATCCTTGTGGTCAACGCATCAAGGCGTGCCAGGATGGTGTCGAGTGTGGTGCGAGTCGCCGTTTGAGCAAGGTCAAGCTGGTTGAAACGCACGGTCATCGAAGTGACCGTTGAATCAAGCCGTTCATGCACCGTCCTAATGTCAGCAGCAAGTCCATCAACTTGTCCCCTTACTTCCTGCAACTGGGCATCCACCGTGTCGTGTGCTCCTGCCATAGTTAGCGCAAACACCAAAACACCAAAAGGAGAAAAACTGACGACAACAGGGGAATGGTGGTGACAACTCGCTCAATGGAATGTTGTTATCAAGTTCTTATCCATTCTTACCAAGCCACAGTGGTGAACTGCAACCAACAGGTGGAACCGGTGAAAGATTGGATGAGCGATTGCCTGGAGAAACAAAAACTTGCTCGTCGTAGAAATATATGGAGTTCTGGGTAGGCTGCACTCAAGTCAAGGATTAGCACGATCAAACAATAATGCAAAGTTGAATTATAGTGCAAAACACGAAACTATATTGCTGGCCACAAGTGCAAAGGACGGATGGAACTAGCAGAATGGCAGTACCGTAAATATTGTACTAGCAAGACCAAAAAGGCACTAGTAGGAATCACAGGTGATTTTGTTTTTCTTTTTTGTATGATTTTTTGATATTTTTCTTAGCACAAGAAGCAACAAAATAGGGAGCTACACCAAGTTTCACCTAAAACAGAGATCAGATGTGGTCTACAGAAAAAGAACAAGTTCTTTGAAAAGCGTGCAAGAACTTTGATGAATTTTTTTCTTTATTTTCCAGAATTTTTTTGACAATTTTATCGAAACCAAATAGGCCGAAGGTTAGTTTGGCTGGCCTCAGAATGGTGTCAACAAGCTCTTGTAAAAATTTCAGATTTTTTGAACAACCGAGCGAAAAGTTATGTCCGGTTTAAGGAAGGTACCTCAAGTTATGGTTAAAAACGACCGAGATGAGACAACCGCTTTGTTTCCTTTCCCTATTTTTTTGTTTGTTCTCTGGTTCTACCTTTTCTCTTTTGTTTTCTTTTTTTCTTTTTTTTGTTTCTGTTTTTTTTTACGTAACCGAAGGAGAAAACAAGGAAACGGCGTTGACTCAGTTTGTGGCGTGATCAAACGGGAGATGGTGGCGGCGTGCTAGGGTTTGAATGGTGGAAAACACAATGCGACCAGCAACAAATGACGCGAAAGCACACAAATTCAATAATGCGGATTATTGAAAGAAAGTGCGAGGCTCAAAAGGGTGCTGGGATAAGGTCTAACCTGAATTTTTATGTGGTTTTGTGGACTGTAGGAGAAAAAAAGCACTCGATAAACTCACCGATCAACCTAGAAATCTGATACCACTTGATATAGTTGAGGTGCCTGATCTTTCTGCGAGTGGAGATAATTCCGATTTGGCGGAAGATGACCCTTGCGATCCGACTACGACGAGCAAGCCCGAGGCGCCAATGCAATCGCTAAACCAACTCCGTGTGGTTACCGACCTTGCTAATGCGAGATCGACCTGATCACGAAGATCGTTTCCTGTGCGCAATCGAAGAACGAACAAGAAAAAGATGCGAGCAATCTAATCTATTACTCGAGGGTGGAGTTCTGAATACACGAAGACAACGCTAATTTGCGCGTGTTTGAGAGTAGCTAAAGCTAACGTAAAACAAAACTCGAAGAACAAAGGAGGCGCAGCTCCTGGATAAATAGAGAGGGGGCGCAGCCCCTAGGGGCGGCCAACCCTAGGTCATCCACTATGGGCCACAGTTGGGCTGATCGTCTATTCTTCTGGGCCCTCATTCTTCAGTAGCATGACGTAGTTAAGATCTCTGGCACGGGCCCGAGTGATTGGCCCTTGATGTGGAGGTGCTGCTGGTGTAGTCGTACTCATAGTGATGTCCTCATCAAAAATATTAGCAAGAGTGAGCTCACTTATGGTTGGGGAAAAATTAATGCAAGTTTAACAAGGTAAGGCTAAGGTTAAGCGGTAAGCATTTTAGTTGGTTAATATTTTATTAGCAACACCTATCTTACTAATAAGTGTGTATCTCAAGTATCCGAATTAAATAAAGGTATAAGAGTATATCAAAAGCGCTTAAGTGAAACCACTTAAGCAAACCATTGACAGGTCATCAGATCTCGATTTATTGTCCATCTTTAAGTTCATTTATCATGGGAGGGTTCAGGTTGCTCTTAACCGTGAGCACGACTGACATATCAGTTTTACACTCTGTAGAGGTGGTACAACTTTACCCACAAGCCGTGTATTCCATCTAGCCTTGGGTTGTACGGACCCTTAAACACTACCAAGGTGAATGGCTAGGGATCCACTATGAGGTTTTCACAGAATACACTTAATACAAAGTAACCTGCTAAGGTTTCTAAGTCGGTGTGGAGGCCCTCTGGGCGAGGTACCTTAGCCAAGAATATGTCCCCATGTTAACGTGAGCTGCCACCACTGCCGCTACCCCTCTTGCCCATATTTCAGGTAAGGTTGCTAGGTACTAAGCATATAAAGCTAATTACCAAAGCCAGAGCCATGATAGCACTCGTGGTTGCACTTTTATCCTAGGTGGTCACTCCATGTTCCACTTAATATGAAGTAATCTTGTTTAACCATCGGGTTAACACCATGTTGGTCACTTGTTCTCAAATGTTATACATCAAGAACAAAGCAACACAATTGTTAACGGTTAAAGACCTTCGTCCTTCGATTCATTATCTCCTTTCGGGTTTAATGATCCTCAGACGAAGGTCATGAAGGACATACCTACATCATCTCAGCAAACAAATATAAATGGACATATAAGAAATATAAAAGAATATAAATAATAATGGTATATCAATAGATTATTTATATTCTCCTTTCATAAACATGAATAAATATTCGTAATATTCACATTACATTCATACCTTTGGCTTGTCAGAAGGTGAAAATGCGAGTATGACGCAAGAGTGATTACAATCCAGTGTGAACAGTACGAGGGCACTGTTCTTCTATTTATAGGCACGTGACCTGACCCGGACAAAATTACATCCATGTCCCTGATAACTAATTATAATCATAATGTAAACTATTAAGGACTATACAATCTTTTCCTCTTTAAGTCGGTATCGTCCTTCACCTTTATCACAATACCAAGCCGAAGCTCTTTCAGTCATAGCTTCGACTTTTGTTTGCATCATCTTTGGCTTATACCTTCGTATCACACCTGCCTTTGTACTTTCTTGTCGAAGGTGTACTGTCTTGCCGAAGGTGTTTTTGCCTTGAGGGCCTTCAGCGGAGGAGAAGACCCCCAACAGGAGCCCCTTCGCGGTGCTAGATCGTTTTTCGTAACGAGCTCAATCCACAAAAAAACACGAAGGCTTTGGAATGCCGAAGGTCCGAAAACACCTTCCCTGAGCTCGTTGCCGAGAAACGATTATAATATTCCGGACGTCGGACGGTCCACCGCTCAGCCAGTGCGAGCGGTGTGTCGGTTCGCCTTCTCCCCCTGCAAAACTATATAAACAGACGAGTTGGTGAGGAGTTACCACAATATTCATTGCCATCGCACTGTTGCATTGTTAAAAAATTTAACCATAGCCAAAGTTTTCTGTATTGCATTTTCGAGCTAACGCTTCGGCACTTGAGATCAGCTTCGTCTCAAAAAGCATAAACACCAAAATGGCCAGAGTACGATCCACTGCTAGAGTGTCTCGTGAGGGAGACGAGGCCGAAGTAACTGAGAAGACACCAATATCAGAAACAGCTATAGGTCTGACAGTTTAGGAATTATGCTTTTTACAAATTCAGTAACTGAATCTGTCCAAATTCTGTACAGATTTCAGAAACTGCATTGTTTGCTCAATTTAATGTTGCAATCTGTTAATGGTCGTTATAAGAAAGTTGTAGATGCTTTTCTGATCTTGCTTGTGTTAAAATTTCATAACCATAGGCCTGGTAGTTTAAGAGTTATAAATTTTACAAACTGCTTGCTGTGTTCTGTCCACCGTCAGGACAAATTTCAAAAACTGTGTTGTTTGATTTAGATAAACATTGAATCACTTCTTGGTGATTACAAAAGTTACGTAGTACTTTTGCTAAGCTTTCCAAAAAGTCTTAGATCACTCTTTTTGGTGGTCTGAAGCTTAAGTTATGGATGTTTAAAGTCTGAAGACTGAATCTGTCCAGTTCTAGACAGCACAGCCTTCATAGTGTATTTTACCCTTGATACATATTAAACCAGCCAGGGATGTTTATAAATGATATATATACAATTTTATTACCTTTCCAGAAAGTCTAAGATCACTTTGTTGGATGTCTGAATCTTCAGTTGTGAATTTTTGAAGTTGCAAGTCTGAATCTGTCCAAATCTGGACAGAGCTGCTGTGTTTGTACAATTTGACCTTGCTAAGTGTTTAATCATGCTGTGATGACAATACCAAAGTTGTAAAGAACTTTTCAATCTTTCTAAAAAGTCCTAGTTTACTGTTTTTGGGTAAATATCTTGTGAGTTATGACTGAAACAAGTGACTGCTGTATTGCTGTCCAAAAATTCTGCTAGTGCGCTTTTGATTGTTTAGTTCACCCCTCTCACTAAAAATGTCTGGTTTGCTCTTAAGTAATGTAGGCTTGCCATGGTTAAGCTAGAGATGACATGTATGTCTTGTTTTATATGTTCCTTTCTCTAGTGATGGCGATATAGGAGTTCCATAGACATTGATGCCTATGTCCTCTATTGAACTTGTGTGCTCGATGATGCTTTTGCGCGACGAATAGGAGAACTAATGAAAAGTCGTATCTAAACAAATAAAATGCGCATACTTGTGATGTCCTAGTGGTGTCGTGTAAATAAATAAAATATTGTTGTCTTTTCATTGATGTTAATGTTGAAAGCATGATGAAGTGTAGATAGCTAATACTAGCGTGGTTGTTTACAGTGTCTTAAAATTAAGTGTCTAGCTCGCTACCGTGTATCTTTATATATCTTGTGATAACTTTTCATTATATTCATACATATGCATCTTGCATCTCATTTAGGACCGAGAGATGATGATCGAGCAAGTGATGTGGTGCCAACCACAAGATGTCGTTGGTGGACGACCCGAAGAATGGACATAACCAGTGGATGCTCGCCAAGCGAGTACCTCCCCCAGCAAACACTATCTAAGTGTTAAATTAAAGGCAAGCCCCGGTTTATGCATAACCTGTATATTATGCTATTTTACTACACTTAATGATTGTAGGATTGAATGTGCACTTAAGTGTAGGAGTTGTTTGAAACCCTAGTTGCATGATCTCAGGAATCCTATTGAGATGAATACTAGTATGCTAGGTCGAGTAGCTGCTTTACTAATTAAGGATCTCGGTAGAAGTCGAGTGATTTTTCTAGCACTCGCGCGAGGTCAGGACACTGATTGTACCCACTTTCATATCATACTGATGTTGGTCTGTTGACACGGATCCATGGGGATGCGTGGTCTACGAGATGAAATTGGAATAAGGATTAACGTGCGGATACCTGTGTCAAGCGTTTGAACGTACTAAACATATGCCGAGAAATATGGTAAATCGGTAAGCCTAGTACCTGATTGAACCTGGCAGTAGACTTTGCCCCTCACGCGACCTAAGACGTGGTCTCCCATTCCGGTTATGGTGGGTACAAGTGCGGTCACTGCACGACGGCAGTCGGGGTCAGTGAGGCATTGTACGCCAAGGCGGTAAGCCCTGATCTGCTGAGAGGGAATCGATGGGGACGGTTGATGTGTGTGGGGACGAAGTGCCTCGCCACGTCGTGTGTTTAGGTTTACCTTGCAAGGATAAAAACTCGATTCGAATCGTCTGCTTCTCGCAGCTAATGAGACTGCTTGATCCATTGTACTGCATTGAGTAATAAGTGGAAATGAGATTACTGGCAAAAGATGTTGATTGATAAATGTTTGATACCAAGTATGAATAGCTAGGTACACATCTAGTTAAAAGGATCATACTAAAACTTGAAAAGCTAAAACTTGATTTTAGACTCAGCTAGTGCTTTTGGCAAACCAAACCCCTCAGCCAAACAGCTGCATGTCTAGAGGTAGAGGAGTAGACTCCTCACACCGGGTAAGTCTAGCTGAGTATTAGTATACTCAGCCTTGCTTGTGGCTTAATTTTTGCAGGTATTCCTTAGGATGATTATTTGATGGTGTGACTTGGCCTTCATCCCTGCCACCAGGATAGACGGTCGAGTGGGTTACTGCTTCCGCAGGAGAGGACCAGGAGGAGTAGCGTGGCCAGGCTTCGCCATGTTACTCGGTTTTCTCCGTTAGTTATTTCCGCTGCATTAGAATTTATGGTTATTATTTCTGAAACTCCGATAATGTAATCACTAATGATATTTCTTAAATTTATGGTATTATGCTTTATTGTATTTCTCTGTGCCTCACCTTCGAGTGAGCTATTGGTATTCGATCCTGGTTAAGTGGCTTTATCGGACTAGATCCGAGGGACTGACGGTTTATTCCTATTTAAGTGTGGTCTAGCCTCTAAGGTGGGACTTAGGCACTTAAGTTGGAATAATTTGGGCGGTTCCGCCACACCTTTGTGCCGATTCGGCGAAGAAAAGCGCAGAGCCATAGGCGAGGAGATCCACAAGCTGATGGCTGCAGGGTTCATCAAAGAGGTATTCCATCCCGAATGGCTAGCCAACCCTGTGCTTGTGAAAAAGAAAGGTGGGAAATGGCGGATCTGTGTAGACTACACTGGTCTAAACAAAGCATGTCCAAAAGTTCCCTACCCTCTGCCTCGCATCGATCAAATCGTGGATTCCACTGCTAGGTGTGAAACCCTGTCGTTCCTCGATGCCTACTCAGGGTATCACCAAATCAGGATGAAAGAGTCCGACCAGCTCGCGACTTCTTTCATCACACCTTTTGGCATGTACTGCTACATCACTATGTCATTTGGTCTGAGGAATGCAGGCGCGACATACCAAAGGTGCATGAACCACGTGTTCGGAGAGCACATTGGTCGAACGGTCGAGGCTTACGTCGATGACATCGTAGTTAAGACGAGGAAAGCCTCCAACCTCCTCACGGACCTTGAAACGACATTCAAATGTCTCAAGGCGAAAGGCGTAAAACTTAATCCTGAGAAGTGTGTCTTCGGAGTCCCCCGAGGCATGCTCCTGGGCCTCATCGTCTCCGAGCGGGGCATCGAGGCCAACCCGGAGAAAATCGCGGCCATCACCAACATGGGGCCCATCAAGGGCTTGAAAGGAGTACAGAGGGTCATGGGATGCTTTGCGGCTCTGAGCCGCTTCATCTCGCGCCGCGGCGAAAGAGGCCTACCCCTGTACCGCCTCTTAAGGAAGACCGAGCGCTTCACTTGGACCCCCGAGGCCGAGGAAGCCCTCGGGAACTTAAAGGCGCTCCTTACAAGCGTGCCCATCTTGGTGCCCCCCACTGCGGGAGAAGCCCTCTTGATCTACGTAGCCGCAACCACTCAGGTGGTCAGCGCCGCGATCGTAGTCGAGAGACGAGAAGAAGGGCATGCATTGCTCGTCCAGAGGCTGGTCTACTTCATTAGTGAGGTATTGTCCAAGACCAAAATCCGCTACCCGCAGATTCAGAAGCTACTGTACGCGGTGATTCTGACGCGGCGAAAGTTGTGACACTACTTCGAGTCTCATCCGGTGACTGTGGTGTCATCCTTCCCCCTGGGGGAGATCATCCAGTGCCGAGAGGCCTCGGGTAGGATTGCAAAGTGGGCGATGGAGATCATGGGCGAGACAATCTCGTTCGCTCCTCGGAAGGCCATCAAGTCCCAAGTCTTGGCGAACTTTGTGGCTGAATGGGTCGACACCCAGCTTCCAGTAGCTCCGATCCAACCAGAACTCTGGACCATGTTTTTCGACGGGTCGCTGATGAAAACAGGAGCGGGTGCGGGCCTGCTCTTCATCTCACCCCTTGGGAAGCACCTCCGCTACGAGCTGCGCCTCCATTTCCCGGCGTCCAACAATGTGGCCGAGTACGAGGCTCTCGTTAATGGGTTGCGCATCGCCATCGAGCTAGGGGTTCGGCGCCTCGATGCTCGTGGCGACTCGCAGCTTGTCATCGACCAAGTCATGAAGAACTCACACTGCTGCGACCCGAAGATGGAAGCCTACTGCGACGAGGTTCGGCGCCTGGAAGACAAGTTCTACAGGCTCGAGCTCAACCACGTCGCCCGACGATACAACGAGACTGCAGAAGAGCTGGCTAAGATAGCCTCGGGGCGGACAACGGTCCCCCCGGACGTCTTCTCCCGAGACCTACATCAACCCTCCATCAAGACCGATGACACGCCCGAGCCCGAGGCACCCTCGACCGCCGAGGGTGAGGCACTGCGCGTCGAGGAAGAGCAGAATGGGGTCCCGCCTAATCGAAACTGGTAGACCCCGTACCTGCAATATCTCCACCGAGGAGAGCTACCCCTCGACAGAGCCGAGGCTCGGTGACTGGCGCGGCAGCGCCAAGTCGTTCGTCTTGCTGGGTGACGAGAAGGAGCTCTACCACCGCAGCCCCTCAGGCATCCTCCAGCGATGCATATCCATCGCCGAAGGTCAGGAGCTACTGCAAGAAATACACTCGGGGGCTTGCGGTCATCACGCAGCACCTCGAGCCCTCGTTGGGAACGCCTTCCGACAAGGTTTCTACTGGCCAACCGCGGTGCCCGACGCCACTAGAATTGTACGCACCTGCCAAGGGTGTCAATTCTACGCAAGGCAGACGCACCTGCCCGCTCAGACCTTGCAAACAATACCCATCACCTGGTCATTTTCTGTGTGGGGTCTGGACTTCGTCGGTCCCTTGCAGAAGGCACCCGAGGGCTTCATGCACCTGCTGATCGCTATCGACAAATTCTCCAAGTGGATTGAGGTCTGACCCCTAAACAACATCAGGTCCGAACATGCGGTGGCATTCCTCACCAACATCATCCATCGCTTTAGGGTCCCGAACTCCGTCATCACCGACTAACGGCACCCAGTTCACTGGCAGGAAGTTCCTAGACTTCTGCGAGGACCACCACATCCGGGTGGACTAGGCTGCCGTAGCTCACCCCATGACGAATGGGCAGGTAGAGCGTGCCAACGGCATGATTATACAGGGACTCAAGCCGAGGATCTACAACGACCTCAACAAGTTTGGCAGGCAATGGATGAAGGAACTCCCCTCGGTGGTCTGGAGTTTGAGGACAACGCCAAGCCGAGCCACGGGCTTCACGCCGTTTTTTCTAGACTATGGGGCCGAGGCTATCTTGCCCACAGACTTGGAACACTGGTTCCCCGAGGATGAGAGCGTACGACGACTGAAGCAACCAGACAAGCCGAGAAGACTCACTGGACCAGCTGGAAGAGGCTCGGGACATGGCCTTACTACACTCGGCGCGGTATCAGCAGTCCCTGCGACGCTACCACGCCCGAGGGGTTCGGTCCCGAGACCTCCAGGTGGGCGACTTGGTGCTTCGGCTACGACAAGACGCCCGAGGGCGCCACAAGCTCACTCCTCCCTGGGAAGGGTCGTTCGTCATCGCCAAGATTTTGAAGCCCAGAACATACAAGCTGGCAAACAGTCAAGGCGAGGTCTACAGCAATGCTTGGAACATCCGACAACTACGTCGCTTCTACCCTTAAGATGTTTTCAAGTCGTTCATATGCTTCGTTCATACGCAAATAAAGTCTAACCATCAAGGAAGGGTCAGCCTTGCCCCGACAAAGCCCGACCCTCCCTCGGGGGCTAGAAGGGGGGAACCCCCTCTGCGTCAAAATTTTCCTCGGAAAAAGTCTTTCTGTCAGAACGTCTTTCGCGCTTTTCGACTACTTCGATAGTGGGATCCTGAAAACGACGGAGTACACGTAAGCGGCAAGGCCGACCAAGCCGAGGGACTCCTACGCCTCCGGGATACGGATACCTCACTCATCAGCTTTTGCGATAAGTAACTCACGCTCGGATAAGCGATTCCGCTGACCGAACAAGTCTTAAACGCTCGAAAACTTTTCTGTCGAAACGATTTTTCGTGCCTTCTCGACTATATCGATAACAGAATCCTGCGGACGAGTAAGAGTACACGTAAGCGGCAAGGCCGACCGAGCCGAGGAACTCCTACGCCTCCGGGATACGGATACCTCACTCATCACCTTTCGTGAAAAGTAACTCTCGCTCGGACGAGCGATTCTGCTACCGACAAACAAGTCCTGATACTCGAAACAAGGGGAAAAGAAACTCAGCTTTACAACACGACGATGATATGTTTGGGCCTCGGCGACCGCAAAAAACATACGCACACTACAGATAAATTGTTCCTGCATGTTCAGACATCAGTGAGGGGAGCAGCAGCACCTTCGGCATCGACTCCACCTTCGGTGGAATCCGACCCGGCCTCGGACAGCAACACAGTCGGAGGATCTCCACCTCGAAAGAAGATGTCAACACTGCGTCTGAGCCATCGCTGCCAGGATCTCCTCCAGGAACTTGGCCCGAGTAGACGGCTGGACCGGCCGCTCCGTAGCCTCAGCCAGCTGTCCCCCGAGGACGCCAGCCCGGCTCATGGCCTCGACAGCCTGACTCTAGGGTTGGTTCCGCCAGTGGACGACCCGGCCAGGCTCTGACCGACGAAGCTTCTTTTTGAGCCAATCCCGCCTCTGTCCACGCTCACACCACTGCCTCCGGCTCCGGCTCACCGCAGAGCGACCGAGGGTTCTCTTTAACTGAGCAAGAGAAGTCTTGAGTGGCAAGGCCGACCGAGCCGAGGGACTCCTACGCCTCCGGGATACGGATACCTCACTCGTCACCTTCCGCGCAGGGCAACTCACACTTGGTTAAGCGGTTCAGCTAGCCGACAGGCGAGACCTGGTGCTCGAAATGAGGAAGAAACACGGTATTGCACCAAAAATACCCAGATGTTCAGGCCCCGACAGCCACAATGAACAGACACCGGCACTCAAAGTGCCATTACAAACGGAACTCCGGTTCCACTCCTACAGGTACGAACAACCCCCCACATTGGAGGGCCTGCGGGACGACAAAAACTCCGGATGACTCGCCAGCGACCTCTGCAGCAGCAGCGACGGTCCCAGGGCGGACGCTACCGCTGGAAGGCTCTCGTTCGCGTCCCCACTCGAGGGACGAGAACCAGACATTAAAGCCAAAGAGCCGGAGGTCGGTCCACGGGTGGCGCTGACGATCTCGTCGACGGAGAAGCTTTCTCCAGCTGCCACCACCTCAGCACCGACGGTGGCATCCACCTGCCCACCAACACCGCACCAGCGAGCACCGCCCGCCCCAAAGCGCACCTGCAGGTCCTCACTCCCGTCCTCGCCACGAAAACGAGAATGGGACCGTCCTAGAACACGAGTACCGCCCTCGCGGCGTACGACGTGTTGTGAGACCCCCCCCCCCCCCCGGTGCGGCTGGCCACCGTCGCCCGGACAGAGGACGGAAGGCTACACCCTGGCTGGGCAGCAGCAGTTCGCCTTCCCCGGCATGGCTGGAGGGCGCCTCCTCCGCAGAGCTGGAGGATGGTTTCCACCCCCAGAAGCCGGAGGAAGAAGCGGGATGCCAGCCCACGCGAAGGCAGGCGCGGCTCGCCTCGCCCTCCTCCCCAGCAAGGATGATGAAGATCCTCGAAACTGAGGGCGGGGTAGAGGCCGCAGCCCGGCTTGCTTCTCCCCACCATCAAACTGGTGGTCACCGTCTTGGGTGACCATTGGTGAGGGGATGCAGCCGGGCTGCCTGATGAAAATCCTTGAAGCTGAGCGATGGCTGAAAGGTACCAACTTCCGCGAAGTTGCGCTCCTCCAACAACAGCAAGACGAAAGCAACGCGGGCGCTCCCTATCCGGGGGCTCGGAAGATGGAAGGGCGCAATGCATGAGGGGAGTGCGAAGGCATGGCTGCCACCCAAGGGGTCGCCCCTTTTTAAAGGCGACTCTCCCCACTCGCGTCCTCAGGCATCGCGGGCTAAGTCTTCACCAACGCGCTCAAAGGTCCTCCCCCTACGACACGGGGGCTGGGTCCCACGCGTCGTGCAAGCTGGCCAGGAAAGAAGAAGCCAAACCACCGCGCGCAGAGCGTGTAACCGCCCAGCGGTTACAAGCACTCCTCCATCTTCGCCTAAACCAGTGGGTGAAAGGGTGGACCGCCATGCAGGCGGCATGCAACTGCACCACAGAGATGCACCCTTTCAACTTTGATGCATCCAGCGTGGAGGCCCAGGTCCACACGTCATGTAACTGGCGCGCCGGTTACTACGTGCGAAAAGCTGCACCGCCACTTACGCCAATACTGCGCCTTCTCGATTGAGGAACCGGTGCCGCGACTCAAGGCGACCCTGCGCATAGCCCAACAGTGCCAACCAGGCACATCGATCACGGATCAGTCAGCCGCGGGAGAAGGCGCGACGATCGATATAGCCAAAAGTGGGCCGACAGTAATGGCGGCAGCAGGCGAGCGGAAGCGTCGGTCAAATCGTCTGCAGGCTCACGTCCCCTCCTGGGGCAGCAGGAGAGCCCTCTCCCACGGCGTGAAGACGATGCGCCTGTGTTTCGTTCCTCGAATGGATCGCGCAACAGCTGCCCCGCGAACCACTCGTCCCGTCGCATTAACTCCGCAGCAGGGCAGGCGACACCTTTGGCAGGCGAAGCGGGCGACGCTTCACCTCCGCCATAATGACCGCGTCAAAAAAGGTGCGCCACGTCGTTCAATTTTGTATCCTTTTCCTATTCCCCTTTCTCTCTCTTGCTACAGGGACCGGGAAAGGGGATACTCCAAAAGGGATCCTTCTCTGCGAAGGAAGCGGGCCCCGAGCCCTCCTACTGATCAGGGGTTCAAAGGCTGGCCCCTCGGAAGGGTTCGACAGCCACCCCAGAGCACTCGGGCTCCGAGCCCTCCTATTGATCAGAGGTTCGAAGGCTGGCCCCTCGGAAGGGTTCGACAGCCGCCTCAGGCCACTCAGGCTCCGCGCCCACTACTGATCAGGGGTTCGAAGGCTGGCCCCCCGAAGGGTTCGACAGCCGCCTCAGAACACGCAGAGCGAGGGATGACTCTGGGTACGTCCGATACATGGCTGAGGCTCGGGATACGCTCCCGAGGTACCCTAGGGCATTTCCGAGACCAGCAGGAGCGATTCTGTAACGGAGTCCCATCAGAGGGAGGCATCGAGCCCTCGGACCCTATCAAATGGGACCGGGTCCGGCAAATCACCTATAGGTACTTTTGGAGCGCGTCTCTGGGCCACTAGCCGACCCTTATCGAACGGGGCACAGGCGTCCACTCGGATCACCCGTTAGCAACTCACTAGAGACACCATGTTCGGCGCCCTCCGAGGGCAACATGGCGCTTTCCCCCCTCCTTGAGGAAAGGCGACGAAGGGGCGTATGATAAAAGCCTAGTCAGTCCTTGACCGTCCTCTCGCTCTGTGCAGAGGCTCGGGGGCTACTCTCGCAAACCCGGCTCCGGCCAAACCGTTGACAGCATCAACATACCAGCCCGAGAACTCGGAACCTAACCATGCACCCGGGTTACGATCGGATCGCATGAGGGAACAACCAAACCGGCCTAGGCGTCACGAAAGACACTAAGACCTCGGAGGAGTCAAACTACTCCTCCGAGGCCTCGGGGGCTACACCCGGCGGGTGCGCTCGCGCGCACCCACTGGAACGAAATGCAACCGAGAAAGGTCGGTCCCCTTGCAAAAATGTGCGACAAAGCCTCCAAGCGAGTGCCAACACTCCCTTTGAGGCTCGGGGGCTACTGTCGGGGACCATAATTAGGGGTACCCCCAAGACTCCTAAACTCGGCTGGTAACCACCATCAGCACAAAGCTCCAAGGCCTGATGGGAGCAATATAGGTCAAAGCTCCGCCCACTCAAGGGACACGATCTTGCCTTGCCCGAGCCTAGCCTCGGGCAGGAACAGTAGACCCAGGCAGATTCACGCCTCGCCCGAGGGCCTCCTCAAGCAACGGGCGCACCTTCGACTCGCCCGAGGCCCAATTCGGGCAGGCTTCACGGAGAAGCCACCTTGGCCAGATCGCCTCGCCAGCCGACCGGATCGCAGGAGCATTCAATGCAAGGATCGCCTGACACCTTATCCTGACGTGCGCTCCTTAGTCGACAAGGCCTAAGTGACTGCAGTCACTTTGCCCCTCCACTGACTGACCTGACAGCAAAACAGCGCCGCCTGCGCTGCTCCGACTGCTGTGCCACCCGCCAGGGTGAGGCTGACAGCAGTCAAGTCCAGCCTCGAGCGCCATAGGAAGCTCCGCCTCGCCCTACCCTAGGGCTCGACCCCCGCCTCGATCTCGGAAGACGGTCTCCGCCTCGCCCGACCCCAGGGCTCGAACTCAACCTCGACCTCGGACGACAATCTCTGCCTCGCCCGACCCCCAGGCTCGGACTTAACCTCGACCTCGGAAGACGGTCTCCGCCTCGCTCGACCCCAGGGCTCGGACTCAGCCCCGACCTTGGAGGAGTCTCTGCCTCGCCCGACCTTGGGCTCGGACCGACCACGTCGCAGGGGGGTACATCATTACCCTACCCCTAGCTAGCTCAGGCTACGGGGAACAAGACCGGCGTCCCATCTGGCTCGCCCCAGTGAAACAAGTAATGATGACACCCCACATGCTCCTATGACGACGGCGGTTCTCAGCCCCCTATGGAAGCAAGGGGACGTCAGCAAGGTCCCGTCAGCCCCAACAACTGTGCTTCTACAGGGCTCAAGCGCTCCTCCGACGGCCACGACATCACATGAACAGGGCTCCAACACCTCTCCGACAGCCACGTAGGCATGTACATAGGGCTCTGGCTCTTCTCTGCTAGACACGTTAGCACACTGCTTCACCCCCCATTGTACACCTGGGCCCTCTCCTTACGTTTATAAAAGGAAGGTCTAGGGCCCTCGTACGAGAAGGTGGCCGCGTGGGAGGACGGACTGACGGATAGTCTCCCTCTCTCTCTCTCCCTCGCGAACACTTGTAACCCCCTACTGCAAGCGCATCCGCCCTGGGCGCAGGACAACACGAGCCACGGTTCCCCTTATTGTTCCCCCTTGTGTTCTGTCTCGCGCCGACCCATCTGGGCTGGGACACGCAGCGACAATTTACTCGTCGGTCCAGGGACCCTCGGGGTCGAAACGCCGACAACTTGCATCGTGATTATTAGCAAGGTAACTTGCAATAGGTTGTCTTTCACCTGGATCATATGGAAGACGACTGACATCATAAAGTGTTGTCGGTGGCGGTGCAGATGGCATTAGATTCACAATTTCTTCATTTATCCTTTCTTTCTCTTGTTCTTGAGGTGTCGACACTTGAGTAACATCTGGAGATGATGAAGAAGCAATAAGCTTCTGGTTTTTTGCAGCATGATTACGAAAAAGAGAGGCAATATCTCCCTGCTTCTTCATATTTTAGTCACTACAAAAATAATGATAGTAAATCAACAATCAATAACACAAAAATCCTAAACCAGCAGGCAAATCAATAAAATTCTAAACAATCAATAAAATTCGTTGGTTTTTGTTGGGTTCAAGGAATAGGGGCAACAAGGCCATGAGAGAGAAAAAACATTGACAGATTATATAATTTGAGTGGTAGAGATAGAACCACGGAATTTAGCTTGAGAGATGCGTTGAGTCCCAATATAATTGCTTCGGAAAATCGCTTTTGGAGCTAGCGGGTAATCAGCAGCGGAAAGGGAAGCTACTACTGCTACCATCTCGGTCCATGTGCTGTAGTGGCGGTCTGGGCGTCTGGCGAGTCGGCGACTGATGTCTGGCGGACAGCCGCGCAGCGGCGGCAGCACGCACTCGCCACTTCGCCTTCGCCAGAAAGCCAGCCAGCCAGGTCTCCAACCGCCAGGGTGCCAGGCGCTAGGAACAGGCGAACAACCTCACTCGTTGTAGCTGAAGGATTGAAGAAGTTGAAACGGCCTTGGGGCTTTGGCACTCGGCGGGTGGGGTCCCCGGTGGGCCTGGCTTAGGGTGTGCCAGGGCCCACCCGGACCCCCTGTGGGTCCGCCTCTGCCCTAGGAGGGAATATTCTGGGGCGACAGCAAGTAACCGGGTGCATAATCGTACTTCGAAGGGCATGCCGACCCACCTGGTTACCTATAAATACCCCTACACTGTACATTGATGGGACACGCTTAACAAGACACTGCCGCTCCCTGCCCATTATTTTGTTGAGCACCTGAGCATTCCCACTTCCCGTTGTCTAGGCCTACTCAACGACGTGTCAGACGATTCCAACACCATCTACCAACCAAAAAGTATTTTCATTGTCTATTTTCAATAACACGCTCAATGGAAGGTTTTTTCAGACCTATGGCACAAGCCTCCCCTTGCTTTGGATAATTCACATTTTGAGCCCATTATAGAAAACGAACTAATCCCGCGAGGGGCTACTATTGGGGCGAGTCTTGGTTGAAGGTTCTCATGCAGTGGCGGATCAAGGATTGATCTAGGAGGGGGCTAATAAGCTAAGTGAAAGGGAATTAGGCTTACACCTAGTCCCTAATTAATTTTGGTGGTTGAATTGCCCAACACAAATAATTGGACTAACTAGTTTGCTCTAGTGTATAAGTTATACAGGTGCCAAAGGTTCACACTTAGCCAATAAAAAGACCAAGTATTGGGTTCAACAAAAGAGCAAAGGGACAACCGAAGGCACCTCTGGTCTGGCGCACCGGACTGTCCGGTGTGCCACCGGGCATGTCCGGTGCACCAGAGGACTCCAGTCCGGTGCACCAGAGGACTCCAGTGCAAACTCGTCACCTTCGGGAAATTCCAGAGGCGACTCCGCTATAATTCACCGGACTGTCCGGTGTACACCGGACAGTGTCCGGTGCTCCAAGGAAGAGCGTCCTCAGGAACTCGCCAGCTTCGGGAATTCACTTCAGCTGCTCCGCTATAATTCACCCGACTGTCCGGTGTATCTGCGGGGCAACGACTATTTCGGCGCCAACGGCTACCTGCAGCGCATTTATTGCGCGCCAGCGCGCGCAGAAGTCAGGCACGCCCATACTGGCGCACCGGACAATCTACAGTACATGTCCAGTGCGCCACCGGACATCCAGGCGGGCCCAGAAGTCAGAGCTCCAACGGTCGGAACCCAACGGCTTTGGTGACGTGGCTGGCGCACCGGACTGTCCGGTGTGCACCGGACTGTCCGGTGCACCATACGAGAACAGCCTCCACCAAACGGCTAGTTTGGTGGTTGGGGCTATAAATACCCCCAACCACCCCACATTCAAGTCATCCAAGTTTTCCTACTTCAACTACTTACAAGAGCTCTAGCATTCAATTCTAGACACACCAAAGTGATCAAATCCTCTCCAAACTCCACACAACGCCCTAGTGATTAGTGAGAGAGATTTGCTTATGTTCTTTCGAGCTCTTGCGCTTGGATTGCTTTCTTTCTTCTTTGACTCTTCATTATGATCAAACTCACTTGTAATTGAGGCAAGAGACACCAATCGTGTGGTGGTCCTTGTGGGAACTTTGTGTTCCAAACATTTGAGAAGAGAAAGCTCACTCGGTCCGAGGGACCATTTGAGAGAGGGAAAGGGTTGAAAGAGATCCGGCCTTTGTGGCCTCCTCAACGGGGAGTAGGTTTGAGAGAACCGAACCTCGGTAAAACAAATCCGCGTGTCTCACTTCATTATTCGCCTGCGATTTGTTTTGCACCCTCTCTCGCGGACTCTATTATATTTCTAACGCTAACCCGGCTTGTAGTTGTGATTATTTTTGAGAATTTCAGTTTCGCCCTATTCACCCCCCCCCCCTCTAGGCGACTTTCAATTGGTATCGGAGCCCGGTGCTTCATTAGAGCCTAACTGCTCGAAGTGATGTCGGGAGATCACACCAAGAGGGAGATGGAGACCGGCGACAAGCCCACTACGAGCCACGGGAGCACTTCATCGGAAGAGTCCTGCACCAAGAGGAAGGAGAAGAAGAAGGACTCCTCCAAACGGAAGGAGAAAAGATCTTCTTCTTCACACCACAAAGAGAAGAAGGAAAAATCTTCTTCCTACAAGTCGCATCGGAAAGGCGACAAGCACAAGAGGATGAGGAAAGTGGTCTACTACGAGACCGACACTTCATCAACATCGACCTCCGACTCCGATGCGCCGTCCGTAACTTCTAAGCGCCAAGAGCGCAAGAAGTTTAGTAAGATCCCCTTACACTATCCTCGTACATCTAGACATACTCCATTACTTTCCGTTCCATTAGGCAAACCGCCAACCTTTGATGGCGAAGATTATGCTAGGTGGAGTGATTTAATGAAATTTCATCTAACCTCACTCCACAAAAGTATATGGAATGTTGTTGAGTTTGGAGCACAGGTACCATCCATAGGGGATGAAGACTATGATACGGACGAAGTGGCCCAAATCGAGCACTTCAACTCCCAAGCCACAACCATACTCCTCGCCTCTCTAAGTAGAGAGGAATATAACAAGGTGCAAGGGTTGAAGAGTGCAAAGGAGATTTGGGACCTTCTCAAGACCGCGCACGAGGGTGATGAACTCACCAAGATCACCAAGCGGGAAACGATCGAGGGAGAGCTCGGTCGCTTTCGTCTTCGCCAAGGGGAGGAGCCACAAGATATGTACAACCGGCTCAAAACCTTGGTGAACCAAGTGCGCAACCTCGGGAGCAAGAAGTGGGACGACCACGAGATGGTTAAGGTTATTCTAAGATCTCTCATTTTCCTTAACCCCACTCAAGTTCAATTGATTCGTGGTAATCCTAGATACACACTAATGACTCCCGAAGAAGTAATCGGGAATTTTGTGAGCTTTGAATGTATGATTAAAGGCTCAAAGAAGATCAACGAGCTTGATGAACCCTCCACGTCCGAAGCACAACCGGTGGCATTTAAGGCGACGGAGGAGAAGAAGGAGGAGTCTACACCGAGTAGACAACCAATTGACGCCTCCAAGCTCGATAATGAGGAGATGGCTTTAATCATCAAAAGCTTTCGCTAAATCCTCAAGCAACGGAAGGGGAAGGATTACAAATCCCGTTCCAAGAAGGTTTGCTACAAATGTGGTAAGCCCGGTCACTTTATTGCTAAATGTCCATTATCAAGTGACAGTGACAAGGATAACGACAAGAAGGGCAAGAGAAGAGAAAAGAAGAGGTACCACAAGAAGAAGGGCGGCGATGCCCACGTGTGCCGCGAGTGGAACTCCGACGAGAGCTCCACCGACTCCTCCTCCGACGATGAGGACGCCGCCAACATCGCCGTCACCAAGGGACTTCTCTTCCCCAACGTCGGCCACAAGTGCCTCATGGCAAAGGACGGCAAAAGGAAGAAGGTTAAATCTAAATCCTCCACTAAATATGAGTCCTCTAGTGATGATAATGCTAGTGATGAGGAAAATAATTCGCGTACCCTTTTTGTCGACCTAAACATGCAACAAAAGGAAAAATTAAATGAGTTGATTAGTGCTATTCATGAGAAGGATGATCTCTTGGACTCTCAAGAGGACTTCCTTATTAAGGAAAACAAAAAGCATGTTAAGGTTAAAAATGCTTATGCTCTACAAGTTGAAAAATGTGAAAAATTATCTAGTGAGCTAAGCACTTGCCATGAGACCATTGACAACCTTAGAAATGAGAATGCTAAATTGTTAGCTAAGGTTGATTCACATGTTTGTACTATTTCAACTTCCAATCCTAGAGATGATAATGTTGATTTACTTGCTAGGATTGATGAGTTGAATGTCTCTATTGCTAGCCTTAGAAATGAGAATGAGAAATTGATTGCTAAGGCTAAAGAATTAGATGTTTGCAATGTTACAATTTCCAATCTTAGAGATAACAATGATATTTTGCATGCTAAGATTGTTGAACTTAATTCTTGCAAACCCTCTACATCTACTATTGAGCATGTGTCTATTTGTACTAGATGTAGAGATATTGATGTTGATGCTATTCATGATCACATGGTCTTAATTAAACAACAAAATGATCATATAGCAAAATTAGATGCTAAAATTGCCGAGCATAACTTAGAAAATGAAAAGTTTAAATTTGCTAGAAGTATGCTCTATAATGGGAGACGCCCTGGCATCAACGATGGCATTGGCTTCCAAAGGGGAGACAATGTCAAACTTAATGTCCCTCCTAAAAATTTGTCTAACTTTGTTAAGGGCAAGGCTCCCATGCCTCAGGATAACGAGGGTTACATTTTGTACCCTGCCGGTTATCCCGAGAGCAAAATTAGGAGAATTCATTCTAGGAAGTCTCACTCCGGCCCTAACCATGCTTTTATGTATAAGGGTGAGACATCTAGCTCTAGGCAACCAACCCATGCTAAGTTGCATAGAAAGAAAACTCCTAGTGCATCAAATGATCATGGCATTTCATTTAAGACTTTTGATGCATCTTATGTTTTGACTAACAAATCTGGCAAGGTGGTTGCCAAGTTTGTTGGGGGCAAACACAAGGGTTCCAAGACTTGTGTTTGGGTACCCAAAGTTCTTGTTTCTAATGCCAAAGGACCCAAAACCGTTTGGGTACCTAAAGTCAAGAACTAAACTTGTTTTGTAGGTTTATGCATCCGGGGGCTCAAGTTGGATCATCGATAGCGGGTGCACAAACCACATGACTGGGGAGAAGAAGATGTTCTCCTCCTACGAGAAAAACCAAGATCCCCAACGAGCTATCACATTCGGGGATGGAAACCAAGGGTTGGTCAAAGGTTTGGGTAAAATAGCTATATCTCCTGACCATTCCATTTCCAAGGTTTTTCTTGTAGATTCTTTAGATTACAATTTGCTTTCCGTATCCCAATTATGTCAAATGGGCTACAACTGTCTATTTACTGATGTAGGTGTCACTGTCTTTAGAAGAAGTGATGATTCAATAGCATTTAAGGGAGTGTTAGAGGGTCAGCTATACTTGGTAGATTTTGATAGAGCTGAACTCGACACTTGCTTGGTTGCTAAGACTAACATGGGTTGGCTCTGGCACCGCCGACTAGCTCATGTTGGAATGAAGAATCTTCATAAGCTTCTAAAGGGAGAACACATTTTAGGACTAACAAATGTTCATTTTGAGAAAGACAGGATTTGTAGTGCATGCCAAGCCGGGAAGCAAGTTGGCACTCATCATCCACACAAAAACATCATGACAAGTGACAGGCCACTAGAGCTCCTACATATGGATCTATTCGGCCCGATCGCTTACATAAGCATCGGCGGGAGTAAGTACTGTCTAGTTATTGTGGATGATTATTCTCGCTTCACTTGGGTGTTCTTTTTGCAGGAAAAATCCCATACCCAAGAGACCTTAAAGGGATTCTTGAGACGGGCTCAAAATGAGTTCGGCTTAAGGATCAAGAAAATTAGAAGCGACAACGGGACGGAGTTCAAGAACTCTCAAATTGAAGGCTTCCTTGAGGAGGAGGGCATCAAGCATGAGTTTTCTTCTCCCTACACCCCACAACAAAATGGTGTAGTGGAGAGGAAGAATCGAACTCTCTTGGACATGGCAAGAACCATGCTTGATGAGTACAAGACACCGGATCGGTTTTGGGCCGAGGCGGTCAACACCGCTTGCTACGCCATCAACCGGTTATATCTACACCAAATCCTCAAGAAGACATCCTATGAACTCCTAACCGGTAAAAAGCCAAATATTTCATATTTTAGAGTTTTTGGTAGCAAATGTTTTATTCTTGTTAAAAGAGGTAGAAAATCTAAATTTGCTCCTAAAACTGTAGAAGGCTTTTTACTAGGATATGACTCAAACACAAGGGCATATAGAGCCTTTAACAAGTCCTCAGGACTAGTTGAAGTTTCTTGTGACGTTGTGTTTGATGAGACTAACGACTCTCAAGTAGAGCAAGTTGATCTTAATGAGATAGGTGAAGAACAGGCTCCGTGCATCGCGCTAAGGAACATGTCCATTGGGGATGTGTGCCCTAAGGAATCCGAAGAGCCTCCAAATGCACAAGATCAACAATCCTCCTCCACGCAAGCATCTCCACCAACCCAAAATGAGGACGAGGCTCAAGTTGATGAAGGAGAAGATCAAAGAGATGAGCCATCTCAAGATGACGGCAATGATCAAGGGGGAGATGCAAATGATCAAGACAAGGAGGATGAACAACCAAGGCCGCCACACCCAAGAGTCCACCAAGAAATCCAACGAGATCACCCCGTCGACACCATTCTCGGCGACATTCATAAGGGGGTAACCACTAGATCTCGTATTGCACATTTTTGTGAGCATTACTCTTTTGTTTCCTCTATTGAGCCACACAGGGTAGAGGAAGCACTTCAAGATTCGGATTGGGTGATGGCGATGCAAGAGGAGCTCAACAACTTCATGAGGAACGAGGTATGGCATTTAGTTCCATGTCCTAACCAAAATGTTGTAGGAACCAAGTGGGTCTTCCGCAACAAGCAAGACGAGCATGGTGTGGTGACTAGGAACAAAGCTCGACTTGTGGCCAAGGGATACTCCCAAGTCGAAGGTTTGGATTTCGGTGAAACCTATGCACCCGTAGCTAGGCTTGAGTCAATTCGCATATTATTAGCCTATGCTACTTACCATGGCTTCAAGCTTTACCAAATGGACGTAAAGAGTGCCTTCCTCAACGGACCAATCAAGGAGGAGGTCTATGTTGAGCAACCTCCCGGCTTTGAAGATAGTGAGTACCCTAACCATGTTTATAGGCTCTCTAAGGCGCTTTATGGGCTCAAGCAAGCCCCAAGAGCATGGTATGAATGCCTAAGAGATTTCCTTATTGCAAATGGCTTCAAAGTCGGCAAAGCCGATCCTACTTTATTCACTTAAACTCTTAATAATGATTTGTTTGTATGCCAAATTTATGTTGATGATATTATATTTGGGTCTACTAACAAATCTACATGTGAAGAATTTAGTAGGATCATGACACAGAAATTTGAGATGTCTATGATGGGGGAGTTGAAGTATTTTCTAGGATTCCAAGTCAAGCAACTCCAAGAGGGCACCTTCATTAGTCAAACAAAGTATACTCAAGACATTCTAACCAAGTTTGGAATGAAGGATGCCAAGCCCATCAAGACACCCATGGGAACCAATGGGCATCTCGACCTCGACACGGGAGGTAAGTCCGTGGATCAAAAGGTATACCGGTCGATGATTGGTTCATTGCTTTATTTATGTGCATCTCGACCGGACATTATGCTTTCCATATGCATGTGTGCAAGATTCCAAGCCGACCCTAAGGAATCACACCTTACGGCCGTAAAACGAATCTTGAGATATTTGGCTTATACACCTAAGTTTGGGCTTTGGTACCCTCGGGGATCCACATTTGATTTGATTGGTTATTCGGATGCCGATTGGGCGGGGTGCAAAATCAATAGGAAGAGCACATCGGGGACTTGCCAGTTCTTGAGAAGATCCCTGGTGTCTTGGGCTTCAAAGAAGCAAAATTCGGTCGCTCTTTCTACCGCCGAAGCCGAGTATATTGTCGCAGGCCATTGTTGCGCGCAATTGCTTTGGATGAGGCAAACCCTACGGGACTATGGTTACAAATTGACCAAAGTTCCTCTTCTATGTGATAATGAGAGTGCAATCCGCATGGCGGATAATCCCGTTGAGCATAGCCGCACTAAACACATAGCCATTCGGTATCATTTTCTTAGGGATCACCAACAAAAGGGGGATATCGAGATTGCATACATTAATACTAAAGATCAATTAGCCGATATCTTTACCAAGCCACTTGATGAACAATCTTTTACCAAACTTAGGCATGAGCTCAATATTCTTGATTCTAGGAACTTATTTTGCTAATTCGCACACATAGCTCATAAGTATACCTTTGATCATATCTCTTTTATATATGCTATGACTGTCACACCCGGATTTCGGGGCACCAAGACCCGGGCGCGAACATAACCACCAGGTGTGCTGGGACCAAGTCTCACACATATGATGAATCATGGCACAGGATCGAATGTCACATCTTTACTACATAACAGGAGTTCTATACAAAATAAATAATTACATTATAAGGAGACAACGGTCCAGCAACCCAAAGTTGACTGGGAGACGACGACCTAGACCTCTCACGAACACATCGCAGCATCCTCCACGCGCCTCATCCAGTGGTACCTGATCTTGACCTGTGGGGGGTGTGAGACAGCAAGAGTGAGCTCACATACGTTCATCGCTCAACAAGTTGTGGGGAATAATGTGCATGAACTCGCCAAAGGTGGGAGCTCACATGAAGTGTAAGGCTTACCAAAGAGGATGGTTAGAGCTGAGCATTGCTTTTAAAGTTGGTCAAAATTTTATTAGCAGTTACTAAGTATAAGTAAATACCAACCCAATTAAGTAGTAGAACAAAAGTAACAACATCACCTGCGATGCAATGCATATGACAAATTGAATTTAGTTCCATAATTTAATCATGTGAGTGTCCGAGCTGCTCTTGACCGTGAGCACGGCTAGTATACCAGTTTTACACTCTGCAGAGGTTGCGCATCTTTACCCACAAGTCATGTTACCCATCTGCCAAGGGATCGTGACTTCCCATACACCTCTACCGAGGAGGCGAGGCAGGGTAACACTACGAGGCCTTTACAAAGTTCCACTAGCTTCAGAAAACTCGCTACAGTTTATAGGAAGTTCCAATGCAGGAATCCCTTGCAGGACCGCCATCGCAGCAAAATCCTCCCGAGGGCCTCCCTACACTGACCACTCCCCTACTGCCCTTGCCCCTTTCGGGTAAGGTAGTCTTCCACTAGCTTTCCTAATTAATCAGCCAAGGGGTCCCATTCCTCCCTTGTGGTAGCACTGTTTTCCCGGGTGGTTCTCCATGTTCCAATTAACATAATGATCTTATCATGAACAGTAAATAACAACTGACAATAAAAGTATAATCATGAATAGTAATGTGTATCTCTATACCCAAAACCACATAAAGCAATAGCAAGTACTACCCAAAAAGTTCAGTGGTAAACAAGGTATAAAGATAGACAAACTAGGGTATCCTATTGGGTCCCATCAAAATTAACCTATGCAGATCATTATGATTAATTAGAACATGAGTGGGTAAAAAGAAGTGATCAAGGGCACAACTTGCCTGGGACTTGAGATTCCAGGTACCAGGATGATCTTCAGATTCTCGTGACCTCACTGCTAGTCGTAGTAATACAAACATACATGGTATAGGCAAAATTAACATCACACCAAACATAAGAACAACTAAATAATAATAATCTATGCGTTGCTACGAGACTAACGGAACTTGAACGGATCAAATCGGAGTTAAAACGGAGGAGATACGAATTTCCTAAGGTTTTATGTATTTGATACGAGGTTAATTAAGAAATAAATTTTAATACCATTTTCATGTTAAAACAGAGACACAGGGTGATAAACAACATTATTACAAAATCGTAGAAACTGAAATGGATTAATTTGGACTTAGTATGCATTTTCTATGAATTAAACAAATTCTAGCATTTATTTTTGCATAAAAATCATTTTCTAATTCCTTTTATCTGATTTCTTAACTCCTTGGACTGGGCGCACAAAACCAGAGGACTGCAGGGGGCTCTGCGCAATGTTTCCTAGACTCAAAGAACAGCACCCGAGGACTGTGGGTTGTTTTTAAATAAACAGAGGGGCTCTTTAGCAATATGGGCACGACGAAAGGGTATCGGTGAATCTGAGCCGTTGGATCCCACTCTAAGGGCCACGATTAGATCCACATAAGTCTGAACCGGTACGCGTTAACGGGCGCAAGATCGGAGATCGACGGCCAGTATTTAATGTAACGTGATCCAATATGGGCCATCCGATCTGATCCGACGCTCAGGATTATAAAATGTAAAATTGAATCTAGCGCGCCCATCAGGAGATCCGACGGCCAGTGTCCCCCCCCCCCACATCACCTTCACCAGCCCATCTCTAGGTAGCGGCGGCGGCGAGACCGAGCTCCACCTAGGGAGTTCGCCGGAGTTCCTCCCCGCCCAGAACACAGAGACCCTAAATCCTAAACGTGGACGGCGCTATACACTGAGGGAAGGAAGGCGGAGTGATGGAGAGCTCATTACCGTGATTCGGTTAGCAGGATTCCCTGGCCACAGAGATGAGTGGTGCTGCGGCGGAGGACCCTCACCGGTGAAGAAATCCCGAGCTCCCGAGCGTCGGTTCTACGTGGCGAAGCCACAACACACATCCCTATGAACAGGCGGGGCTTCATGGCACGACACAAGGGCCATGGCGGCGTGATGGCGGAGAAGCACGCCCCCGTGGGATCCCCACCCCGCCAGACCCGCAGCAGTTCCATGGCTCCACGGCGAAGTCTCCCCTGGCTAGCAACGATTTTAGGCCATCCCTCCCTACTTCTTGCGCCCGAGGAAGACCCGCACAGGACCTTCTTAATCTCTCTCCCTCACCGCACTGCTCGATGGAGGTGCTCCATGCCCATGGCTTGCTTGACGTGCAACTCCCGATTAAGGTCAAGATGTGTGGCGGCCCAGGCTTATAAGCACAGGAGGAGCGAATTAGCCGCCACCCCAACCGATTGCCCGCGATTTCAGGCCAGCAGCAAGCTTAACGGCGAGGGGGTCTGCGCGGAGTCCGTTCCGATGGCCATGCGAGGAGGTCGGGTTTGTTTTGTCCCAAGGTTGAGGATTCTTACACGCGGGGCCAATGTGGAAGTGAAACGGAAACGCGTGAGAGAGCGGTTGGGCCGCCTCCCAGCCCATGCGGGTGAGGAGGATTAGGGTTGGCGCAGAAGCTGGGCCAAATTGCACCCGAGCGGCCCAGGAATGTTTCCTCTTTTCTTTTTTTCTTTTATTCTCTTTTCTCTCTCTTTTTTTTTGAGTCTCAATTTGAACTTCAAATTTATGGTGAACTTGTACTCAATTTCTGAGTATGTGATTTGAATAAATTATTATGGAATAAGTTTATATACTTATAAATTTATTTTTGTATTATATAGTATTTCATCTTTCCTTCGAATAAATGCTTCTTGATATAATGATAAACCAATAAATGGTTATTTAATTTAGGGAAATATGTTCTAATGTATAACTACACCAAGCTATGATATTAGCTTAAATCTTTCATGAGAGTACTTATAATTCGATAATGGGATGACTAGTTTCATATGGGTACCTTTTTAATTAACTCTTTATTATGCGTGATATTTATTTTAGGGGACATGACTTCAAAGATATTCTAACTCGAAAACTTTGGAGAATTCTACTTGATTCTCAAAATGGGATTTTGAGATGTTACAAATCCTACTCCCCTTAACAGAAATCTCGTCCTCAAGATTTGTAGAAAAGGGATGCAACCAGTTTGGTTTAGAAATCAAAAGTTTTTGTTTTGAGTTTTTTTTATACTAGCTAGTAGGTGATTTGGAAAATATATCTATTATGTCAGATGAGGTACGATTATGGCAAGTATAGGTTGTGGCAAGGAAGAGTATAATAAGGAAAGACTTCATCCTGAACTATGGATCTTGATTCCGCTAGTGATTCAACTTGATCTTTGAAGTCTTGAGTTGATGCTTATCCTTCTTTGACGTGGTTGGTCTCCTTTGTCCTTTATTCTTGGGGTTGTCATCCGAGTTAAGGACATATGGCTAAGGATATATAGTTAGGATAGCCGGGGTACACGAGGTAGGTAGGTTTTAATAGAGTTTTGCTTTTGGAGTAGATGAACTAGGCAACCTGTGATGTAGGTTAGGTCATTGTTCACGGATGAGTTGGTGGGAGACATTAATTTAGGTTAAGATATGTTTGTAGAGACAGTGTCTAACCTATATCACCAAATTATCTGACTTGTTAATAACACACTTTAGATTGGGTCATATTTAGATTAGATAGAATCTGGATTAGGTTGGATATAACTAGATTAGACTAGATAATATCTAATTACTTTGGATTAGATCATGGTTGTTACTAGGGTGGGGTAAATATGCTTATTAGGACAAGATGAATCCATAAGGATAAGGTAGAATCTTTTGAGGTCAGTTAGATCTATTAGGATAAGATAGAATCTTTTCAAGACAAGATGAATCTATTAAAGTAATAGAGTATCTTTTAAGATAAGATGGATCTATTAAGTTAAATATATTTTAATTAGGATAAGTTAGGATCTTTTGAGATGAGATGGATCTATGAGTGTAGGATAGAATCTTTTTAGATGAGATGGATATTGTTAGGCTAGATACTTTAATGAGGAATAATCTAGTTTGTCCAGTTATCTTGATGAGCGTTTTTTTTTCCTATATGTATATGCAGATGTAATTGTGGACATTACTCCACAACTCATCACACTCAATCAAAGATCCAAATCAGACATGTATCATAAGAACAAACATTCAAGCGTATAAATACCTACAAAAATAGTTTTGTTTTTGTTCCTAAGATTAGTTCTCCTATTCCTAAAATCACTTTAGGCACAGGATTTCAAAGTGTGAAATCCACATTTGTCTTTGCAAGCAGAAAGGTAAGAGTAATCAGAGTAAGCGGAAATAGATAAGAAAAGATTAAGAAGAGTTTAGAAAAGAATCAGAGTAGCAAAGGTAAGTAAAGAATGGTTGTCCAGTTCTATCTAGGTTTCGTCCTACAGTCAACATTCCTCTGATACCACTTCTGTCACACCCGGATTTCGGGGCACCAAGACCCGGGCGCGAACATAACCACCAGGTGTGCTGGGACCAAGTCTCACACATATGATGAATCATGGCACAGGATCGAATGTCACATCTTTACTACATAACAGGAGTTCTATACAAAATAAATAATTACATTATAAGGAGACAACGGTCCAGCAACCCAAAGTTGACTGGGAGACGACGACCTAGACCTCTCACGAACACATCGCAGCATCCTCCACGCGCCTCATCCAGTGGTACCTGATCTTGACCTGTGGGGGGGGGGGTGAGACAGCAAGAGTGAGCTCACATACGTTCATCGCTCAACAAGTTGTGGGGAATAATGTGCATGAACTCGCCAAAGGTGGGAGCTCACATGAAGTGTAAGGCTTACCAAAGAGGATGGTTAGAGCTGAGCATTGCTTTTAAAGTTGGTCAAAATTTTATTAGCAGTTACTAAGTATAAGTAAATACCAACCCAATTAAGTAGTAGAACAAAAGTAACAACATCACCTGCGATGCAATGCATATGACAAATTGAATTTAGTTCCATAATTTAATCATGTGAGTGTCCGAGCTGCTCTTGACCGTGAGCATGGCTAGTATACCAGTTTTACACTCTGCAGAGGTTGCGCATCTTTACCCACAAGTCATGTTACCCATCTGCCAAGGGATCGCGACTTCCCATACACCTCTACCGAGGAGGCGAGGCAGGGTAACACTACGAGGCCTTTACAAAGTTCCACTAGCTTCAGAAAACCCGCTACAGTTTATAGGAAGTTCCAATGCAGGAATCCCTTGCAGGACCGCCATCGCAGCAAAATCCTCCCGAGGGCCTCCCTACACTGACCACTCCCCTACTGCCCTTGCCCCTTTCGGGTAAGGTAGTCTTCCACTAGCTTTCCTAATTAATCAGCCAAGGGGTCCCATTCCTCCCTTGTGGTAGCACTGTTTTCCCGGGTGGTTCTCCATGTTCCAATTAACATAATGATCTTATCATGAACAGTAAATAACAACTGACAATAAAAGTATAATCATGAATAGTAATGTGTATCTCTATACCCAAAACCACATAAAGCAATAGCAAGTACTACCCAAAAAGTTCAGTGGTAAACAAGGTATAAAGATAGACAAACTAGGGTATCCTATTAGGTCCCATCAAAATTAACCTATGCAGATCATTATGATTAATTAGAACATGAGTGGGTAAAAAGAAGTGATCAAGGGCACAACTTGCCTGGGACTTGAGATTCCAGGTACCAGGATGATCTTCAGATTCTCGTGACCTCACTGCTAGTCGTAGTAATACAAACATACATGGTATAGGCAAAATTAACATCACACCAAACATAAGAACAACTAAATAATAATAATCTATGCGTTGCTACGAGACTAACGGAACTTGAACGGATCAAATCGGAGTTAAAACAGAGGAGATACGAATTTCCTAAGGTTTTATGTATTTGATACGAGGTTAATTAAGAAATAAATTTTAATACC
This sequence comes from Zea luxurians, assembly GCA_029449295.1. NCBI lineage: Eukaryota > Viridiplantae > Streptophyta > Magnoliopsida > Poales > Poaceae > Zea > Zea luxurians. The sequence goes on along the minus strand of JAOPSE010001249.1, from coordinate 49,856 downwards.
ATTTTCATGTTAAAATAGAGACACAGGGTGATAAACAACATTATTACAAAATTATAGAAACTGAAATGGATTAATTTGGACTTAGTATGCATTTTCTATGAATTAAACAAATTCTAGCATTTATTTTTGCATAAAAATCATTTTCTAATTCCTTTTATCTGATTTCTTAACTCCTTGGACTGGGCGCACAAAACCAGAGGACTGCAGGGGGCTCTGCGCAATGTTTCCTAGACTCAAAGAACAGCACCCGAGGACTGCGGGTTGTTTTTAAATAAACAGAGGGGCTCTTTAGCAATATGGGCACGACGAAAGGGTATCGGTGAATCTGAGCCGTTGGATCCCACTCTAAGGGCCACGATTAGATCCACATAAGTCTGAACCGGTACGCGTTAACGGCCGCAAGATCAGAGATCGACGGCCAGTATTTAATGTAACGTGATCCAATATGGGCCATCCGATCTGATCCGACGCTTAGGATTATAAAATGTAAAATTGAATCTAGCGCGCCCATCAGGAGATCCGACGGCCAGTGTCCCCCCCCCCCACATCACCTTCACCAGCCCATCTCCAGGTAGCGGCGGCGGCGAGACCGAGCTCCACCTAGGGAGTTCGCCGGAGTTCCTCCCCGCCCAGAACACAGAGACCCTAAATCCTAAACGTGGACGGCGCTATACACTGAGGGAAGGAAGGCGGAGTGATGGAGAGCTCATTACCGTGATTCGGTTAGCAGGATTCCCTGGCCACAGAGATGAGTGGTGCTGCGGCGGAGGACCGTCGGTTCTACGCGGCGAAGCCACAACACACATCCCTATGAACAGGCGGGGCTTCATGGCACGACACAAGGGCCATGGCGGCGTGATGGCGGAGAAGCACGCCCCCGTGGGATCCCCACCCCGCCAGACCCGCAGCAGTTCCATGGCTCCACGGCGAAGTCTCCCCTGGCTAGCAACGATTTTAGGCCATCCCTCCCTACTTCTTGCGCCCGAGGAAGACCCGCACAGGACCTTCTTAATCTCTCTCCCTCACCGCACTGCTCGATGGAGGTGCTCCATGCCCATGGCTTGCTTGACGTGCAACTCCCGATTAAGGTCAAGATGTGTGGCGGCCCAGGCTTATAAGCACAGGAGGAGCGAATTAGCCGCCACCCCAACCGATTGCCCGCGATTTCAGGCCAGCAGCAAGCTTAACGGCGAGGGGGTCTACGCGGAGTCCGTTCCGATGGCCATGCGAGGAGGTCGGGTTTGTTTTGTCCCAAGGTTGAGGATTCTTACACGCGGGGCCAATGTGGAAGTGAAACGGAAACGCGTGAGAGAGCGGTTGGGCCGCCTCCCAGCCCATGCGGGTGAGGAGGATTAGGGTTGGCGCGGAAGCTGGGCCAAATTGCACCCGAGCGGCCCAGGAATGTTTCCTCTTTTCTTTTTTTTTTCTTTTATTCTCTTTTCTCTCTTTTTTTTGAGTCTCAATTTGAACTTCAAATTTATGGTGAACTTGTACTCAATTTCTGAGTATGTGATTTGAATAAATTATTATGGAATAAGTTTATATACTTATAAATTTATTTTTGTATTATATAGTATTTCATCTTTCCTTCGAATAAATGCTTCTTGATATAATGATAAACCAATAAATGGTTATTTAATTTAGGGAAATATGTTCTAATGTATAACTACACCAAGCTATGATATTAGCTTAAATCTTTCATGAGAGTACTTATAATTCGATAATGGGATGACTAGTTTCATATGGGTACCTTTTTAATTAACTCTTTATTATGCGTGATATTTATTTTAGGGAACATGACTTCAAAGATATTCTAACTCGAAAACTTTGGAGAATTCTACTTGATTCTCAAAATGGGATTTTGAGGTGTTACAATGACTAATGTGTTTTCAAGTGTATTTCAAACCAAGTCATAGGTATATTGAAAGGGAATTGGAGTCTTCGGCGAAGACAAGGCTTCCACTCTACTCTACTACTCATCCTTCGCCGTCACTCTGCATCACTCTCCGACTTTGGTATAATTTTCACTCATATATTTTATTTGCCAAAGGGGAGAAAGTAGTTAGAAAAGGGCTTATATCTCACTCAAAGTATCCGTTTTTGGCGATTCATGCCAAAGGGGGAGAAAGTATGAGCCCAAAGCAAAAGGACCGCACCACCACCCTAATTTTAAAATTAATGATTTTCAAATGGTAAATTTCAAAACAGTATCTCTTTGTGTTCTAAAGGGGGAGAAAGTAGCACCTTTCAAAATTTGATATCTTAAAACCCTCTTGAACACTAAGAGGAGAATTTATTTGAGGGGGAGTTTTGTTTTTAGTCAAAGGAAAAAGCATTTGAAACAAGGGGAGAAAATTTTCAAATCTTATAAATGCTTCTCAAAATCTTATTCATTTAGCTTTGACCATTTTGCAAAAGGACTTTAAAAAGAATTTGCAAAAAACAAAACATGTGGTGCAAGCGTGGTCCAAAATGTTAAAAATAAAGAAACAATCCATGCATATCTAGTAAGTAATATTTATTGGCTCAATTCCAAGCAACCTTTGCACTTACATTATGAAAACTAGTTCAATTATGCACTTTTATATTTGCTTTGGTTTGTGTTGGCATCAATCACCAAAAAGGGGGAGATTGAAAGGGAATTAGGCTTACACCTAGTCCCTAATTAATTTTGGTGGTTGAATTGCCCAACACAAATAATTGGACTAACTAGTTTTCTCTAGTGTATAAGTTATACAGGTGCCAAAGGTTCACACTTAGCCAATAAAAAGACCAAGTATTGGGTTCAACAAAAGAGCAAAGGGGCAACCGAAGGCACCTCTGGTCTGGCGCACCGGACTGTCCGGTGTGCCACCGGACATGTCCGGTGCACCAGAGGACTCCAGTGCAAACTCGTCACCTTCGGGAAATTCTAGAGGCGACTCCGCTATAATTCATCGGACTGTCCGGTGTACACCGGACAGTGTCCGGTGCTCCAAGGAAGAGCGTCCTCAGGAACTCGCCAGCTTCGGGAATTCACTTCAGCTGCTCCGCTATAATTCACCGGACTGTCCGGTGTATCTGCGGGGCAACGGTTATTTCGGCGCCAACGGCTACCTGCAGCGCGTTTATTGCGCGCCAGCGCGCGCAGAAGTCAGGCACGCCCATACTGGCGCACCGGACAATCTACAGTACATGTCCGGTGCGCCACCGGACATCCAGGCGGGCCCAGAAGTCAGAGCTCCAACGGTCGGAACCCAACGGCTTTGGTGACGTGGCTGGCGCACCGGACTGTCCGGTGCACCATACGACAGACAGCCTCCACCAAACGGCTAGTTTGGTGGTTGGGGCTATAAATACCCCCAACCACCCCACATTCAAGTCATTCAAGTTTTCCTACTTCAACTACTTATAAGAGCTCTAGCATTCAATTCTAGACACACCAAAGTGATCAAATCCTCTCCAAATTCCACACAACGCCCTAGTGATTAGTGAGAGAGATTTGCTTGTGTTCTTTCGAGCTCTTGCGCTTGGATTGCTTTCTTTCTTCTTTGACTCTTCATTACGATCAAACTCACTTGTAATTGAGGCAAGAGACACCAATCGTGTGGTGGTCCTTGTAGGAACTTTGTGTTCCAAACATTTGAGAAGAGAAAGCTCACTCGGTCCGAGGGACCGTTTGAGAGAGGGAAATGGTTGAAAGAGACCCGGCCTTTGTGGCCTCCTCAACGGGGAGTAGGTTTGTGAAAGCTCTCTTGTGAGTTTTGGTGTTTGAATGACAACTCAATTAAAGGACTAACGAGTGTACTAAGTGTTGAACAGGTGCTTAAGGTAAAGCCTACAGGGTTCAACACAAGTGAACAATTGTGATGGTCCAAGAACTGGATTATGGATACATGATGGACATCACAAGTAGGATGGACATTGCATAAAGTGAGACTCGGGTGCGAAGCTCGGAGACAACTGATCAAGCCAAGGACGGAGGCAAGAGAAGCTTCGAGGTACCAAGTGCACGGGAGAAGGTCAAGGAGGCTGAGGAACCCAAAGCCAAGGGTGAAGAAGAAGGCTTGCAAAGTCAAGGGTGATCGAGTTGAGAAGAGCTATAACACACCAAGGATCACTACATAAGGACGTGACTTACAACCAATGAAGTAACAGCTACAGTTATGTGGTGTAAGTCATAAGGCTCAAGACCAAACTCTAAGAAGGAGATCAAGGTCACTAGAAGGAGAACAAGTGTCAAAACCAGAACTGGAAGCAGCCTAAAAGAGCTAAGTTCACCTTGATCTTTAGTTTGGGTTGTTCCTAGGTTTGGAGATGTTCTATGTGATCTTTGCAGGATGTTGGAGCCAAGAAATGTCAATCTAGATCAAGTCAAGCAGACTTGATGATTTATGAGTCCAACATCGAAGCTCATGCATGTGAAATGCTATAGATGTAATAATTAAGAGAAGGTATGTTTCTAGACTTAGTACATTGGTTTTGTGTACTAATATATTTGTCTAAGTGTTAGAAACAGAAAGAAGAAGAAGAAAGAAGAGGAGAAAATGACTTGGCTGTGTGCTGCCAAGACCCAGCTCGGTCTGGAGCACCGGACTGTCCGGTGTGCACCGGACAGTGTCCGGTGCGCCAGGCTGACTCGGCTCGAACTGGCCGCTCTCGGGAATTCGCCGACGGCGTACGGCTAAAATTCACCAGACTGTCCGGTGTGCACCGGACTGTCCGGTGAGCCAACGGTCGGCCAGGGCCAACGGTCGGCCGCGCAATCCGCGCGGGACACGTGGCCGAGCCAACGGTCGGAAGACGGCACCGGACTGTCCGGTGTGCACCGGACTGTCCGGTGCGCCAACGGCTCGCAGATCTCCAACGGGCTGCAACGGTCGGCAGCGCCAGATAAGGAAACAAATCGGGCACCGGACAGTGTCCGGTGTGCACCGGACTGTCCGGTGCCCCCGACGACAGAAGGCAAGGTTGGCCTTCTAGAATTGCTTCCAACGGCTCCTAGGCTCCTTGTGCCTATAAAAGGGACCCCTAGGCGCCTCCAGCAGAATACAAGTGCAGCCAACAAGTATAGACATCACTCGGATCAATTCTCGCTCTCCCTCTTGTGTGTAACTCTATAGTTTGTGTAGAAGGCACAGCTATAAGCCTTTAGAGAGAGGAGTAGTGTTGCTAAGAGCTAGAGCAAGGTCTTGAGCGTATCGTTACTCTGCCGGGGTGCTGCCAAGAAGTTTGTAAGCAGCCGCGGTTCTGTTGTAACCCCACTCAATAGTGAAAGGCTCTATCTGTCATTCTGACAGATCTGAGCAAACGGAGGAAGGAGTTGAAATAGACTCCAAGCCCAGGTGTGGCTAACTCCAACGAGGACTAGGCAAGCATTTCAGGCTTGGCCGAACCTCGGGATAAATCCTTGCGTCTGTGTGCTCTGTTCTATATTGTATCCTGACTCTCTGTCTTACTCGTCTTTATATCTGCACTTCAATACTTATCTGTGGTATAAGCTTTATTTGAAGTGCAGGACACTTTTGAGACAGGATCTCTGATTCCGCTGCAACCTACTCGAAGAGTCTTCTCACTCCACTGCGTACTAAGTCTTCGAGTAGAGTAAGAATTTAAGTTTTAAAGTAATAAGTTTTATTCGCCTATTCACCCCCCCCCTCTAGGCGACATACAGATCCTGTTCCCGGGTCAAAGGGAACTTTCAATTGGTATCGGAGCTAGGCCTCTCCAGTGTGGGCTTAGCCGTCCGGAGATAACGATGTCGTCACAAGAGGTAACTGTAGAACTTCTTTTAGGCGATGGTTCTAATTACAAATCTTGGTCTGTCTCTATTTACAAAGCTTTCATGAATATTGATCCTGATTTGAGACAGATCTTTAGTAGAAGTATTTTTCCATCTGATATTAGTAAAAATCCCTCTAATGATGAACTAAGATGTTTTTCTCTCAATCACCGTGCTTACAGCATCTTAGTTGATTCTCTTTCTAGAGGTGCCTATTTTGCCATCATGAGTAGTGATAGTGATCTATTTGTTGATGCTCATGATTTATGGAATAGGATTAAAGAAAAATTTTTTGTGGCAAACTGTGATGCTCCTACTCCCTATATTACTTGTGTTACTAACCATTCAAAGGGAGAAGAACAAGAACGATGGCGCCCAAACGATGAATCCACCTCGTCGACAGGTTTGTCTTCCACTAGTTATAAATGTCTTATTGCTAACAATGATAGTGGAGACGAAAGCGATGACGAGGAGGAATATGAGGATGATAGCGAGGATGAGTCTTCATCACCACAAGGTACATTTTCCTGTATTGCTTCCACTAATAATAATGACAGGGAAAATGAGACCGGTGATGTGGAAGAAGAGGAGATTCGCCGGTTCTACACCAATCTCAACAAAGAAGACAAAGTGCTCTTGGTTAAGTTGTTGAGTAGGAACAAGGAACAAGGCGAGACGCTTCTCAGGCTAGAGGAGACTCTCATCAAAACCAACGACAGCCTAGAGAAGATGACCAAAGAACATGAGGAGCTAAAGTGCTCTCATGATAATTTGGTCCAACGGTATGAATCTATTTTATTTGAGCAAAGAAATAATCATGATGTATTATCTGATGTTGCTCAACTTAAAACTGAGAATTCTATGCTTAAGAGTCAAGTAGAAATGATAAATTTAGAAAAACTTGCTCTAAGTGAAAAATATGATATGCTATCTTATTCTCATAATGAATTAGTTGATGACCATATCATGCTTAATGTTGCTCATGAGGTTGTAATTTCAAACTTAAATTCATGTGAACCTCATTCTTGCACATGTGCACATTTAGATAACATATCACCATGTGCTAACCCCTGTTGCTCAAAAGAAAGCAAATTTTTGAATGAGCATCAAGCTGCAGGATCAAAAGAAAGGAACAAGAAAGCAAAGCAACTAAGGAGAAGACGCATTGCTCAACCTCCTCAAGATATCCACGGACGCGTGGTGAAGAAGCTTGAGACGGGAGAAACCGCAGCAAGTGTTAAACTCCATAAGAAGGATGTTCCTAAAGCAATAAATGAAGAAATCAACATGAACAAGGAAAAAGGTAAAAATTCAATTAGTCATGTTGTTTGCACTGATCATCTCTCTATGTCATCCAAGAGCAAAAAGGGAAGAGGAAAAAGGAGGTGCTTCAAGTGCAAGGAATTAGGTCACTTCATTGTGTCTTGTCCACACAAAGACAAAAATGAAGGGACAAGGAGTTGTTTTGGATGCAACAAAAAGGACCACACGATCACTTCATGTCCGGTCATGAAGAATCAAGGATGTGCATCCTCCAAGGTGACCCTCACCAAGGAAAATAACACACAGCAAGCGTCGTGTCAAGTTGAGCGACGCTTCTGCTACAAGTATGGTGAGCAGGGTCATCTACCCAAGGTATGTTATAAAGGTAAGATTCCTAAGCAAGTGAATTTGTGTCAATCTTATTCGGGTAGGAGACCCATATCATACACTTGTGCTAGATCTATAACGAGATCACCTAGAACTAGCACAAAGGCAATTTGGGTACCAAAGGCACATTTAGATGATCATTATGGACCCATCCCAAGATGGGTACCAAACTGTGCTAACTAGACCATGCAGGTGCCTTGAGATGGACTGGAGACCATGGGAGAGTTTAAGACGGTTATCTAAAACTCTATGCTTAAGCCGTTGATTGTTTTGGTGTTTATTGTCCCAAGGTTGAATTATTGTGAGATGCTAATCCCATGTTCATCTCAAGTAGAATAAGGTGTATAGGTCCTCAATCACTATTGGTGAATCAAGTAAAAGGACTTTGATGAGAATCTACAACTAGTTCTCCAAAGGACGGTACCCCGTGTATTTTAAGTACATAATTGCAATTGAGTATTGCTCTTAAGTTGGATTGTTGTGCTACCTGTCTTTGGAGTAGTTATACTTTATGATTGCTTGTGTTAAATGAATCATAATGAAGTCTGCTTAATCATGACTGGTGCTATATAGGATATATCTTTTGAATCATTCATGGGTAACTCTTTCATTTGTTATATCCACAACGATTAACTCTCTTGGTGTACATGGATAAGCCTGTAACTTCTTGTAAGTCATGCTATGTGCAAATATGACATTTTGTTTAGTCCATGTTCACATGATTACCCTAGTTTGGTACTGTGTGAAGTTCAAATCCATGTCGTGCCCCTTTTGAGCTATGAGGTGCATGAGCAAAAGGAGCCCTGAATTGGTGATAACTAGTGCTCTCATAAAGGCAAAGGTATGGAAGATGGAGCTATGCAATTTCATTAAATATTCTTGAAATTCCGTTGAGTGTGATCATAGCGATGTTCTTGTTTTTCAATTGGTAATATCTTAGCTTAGGTAATTTATGCCTTTGAAATGTTGTTTCTTTTGGTGCATCTAAGAAACCTCCTTAATTATGGCATGCTTAGACATTACGCTTTATATGCATGATTGTGTTGTTCTTCAATTGGTACATATGGTACAATGTTTGTCATGCATGTAGCATGTTTAGATTGCCATGTATGTGGTACAATAATTGGCATGCATTGCTGTATTAAGTCAATCTGATGTGGTACTCAATTGGTATCTCTTTGTGATAAAATTTAGAGTATGCTTTAACCAAGGTATGTTGTGTTCCCCTCTAGTTCTAAGGAAGCTAGAATGTGCAAAGTGCAAGTCATTCAAATACTTGATGCACAAATTGAGGGGGAGCACACATAACTTGTGTCCTTTGAGACTAACTGTTTCTTGAGCAATCTTGTATAGTCTCTAGATGGAAAAGAGGAAATAAGCAAGAAATGGAGCATTCAGGACTTGGGTACCTCTGTAAGTCAAGAAATTGGTATCTCAAGTTGTGAGTAAGTGCATATCTTTAGATTGCTCATGCTCTATAATATATGGTGATAATAGATGCTTAAATATCATGGAGCCATGATAATAAATGAACTTTGCAATTGGTATCTTTAAATTGGTATCTTTCAAGTGGTAGCCGTAATAGTTCGCTTCAATTGACATCTTTTGATAATCATGAGAATAGAAGTTTCTTCTTGTGCCCAATACTATAACTTGTTTTAAGTTTGGTGTCTTAGCAACAAGAAAAAGTTAGGAGAAAGAATCAGGCACAAGCATGGAGAAGCTCTCGAAAGATTAACTACTTTCAAGATGGGAAGTACACTACAACATGGTAAAGGTACAAAAGGGAGTATTAATCTTTTTGCATATATGTATCTTACCTAAATGTTGATAGTGCATATGTTCAATAAGTAAGGGGGAGTCTTTGATAGTCGTTTTTCCCCTTGACACCCTGCTGTCCCTTGACATCATCCTATGTTCTTGCTTGAGTATAGTTTTTGGTGTTTGATGTCAAAGGGGGATAATTTGTGTGTATTAAAGCTTATCTCAACCTGAGAGGAAAGCTTATCCTGCTCATCCTAAGGGGTGACGTGTTAGTTTGAGCTTTGTCAAGTGTGATATTCATATGCTTCTTGCAGTTATTATATGTGTTGCATCATATGGACTAGTGCTTCCGTTGCCATAAATTAATTGGCATCTATTGTGTTCATTCTGAAATAGACAGTCATGTGGATAATGATGCATGTGGTCAATAGTGCTTTAAGATTGCTTGAAATTGGTATCTTAGTTTAAATCTGTATCTTAATGGTGAATAGTGGTAGGTTGATATTCCTGTGATATATCCACTAAGATTGCTTTAAATTGGTATCTTAGTTTAAATCTGTATCTTAATGGTGAATAGTGGTAGGTTGATATTCCTGTGATATATCCACTAATTTGAATTGTGTTTAACTCTGATTATGTGCATTTGTGTGTTTGATTATGTGCATTTGTGTGGTATAGTATCATGATTTGATTCTTGACACAATGCATCCTAAAAAGTGCTAAGGTGTAGAAATGTTTCGAATTGCCTAAGTATGTGCAAATTGGCGTCTGAGGTGCAGATTATGTTTTTGAAGTAAGCACATATTTAGGGGGAGCATTCTATAATCTTAGAATTCAAAATTTGTGCTTCAAATTTTATTCTTATGTAAGCTTTAATTGTGTTGCCATCAATCACCAAAAAGGGGGAGATTGAAAGCTCTCTTGTGAGTTTTGGTGTTTGAATGACAACTCAATTAAAGGACTAACGAGTGTACTAAGTGTTGAACAGGTGCTTAAGGTAAAGCCTACAGGGTTCAACACAAGTGAACAATTGTGATGGTCCAAGAACTGGATTATGGATACATGATGGACATCACAAGTAGGATGGACATTGCATAAAGTGAGACTCGGGTGCGAAGCTCGGAGACAACTGATCAAGCCAAGGACGGAGGCAAGAGAAGCTTCGAGGTACCAAGTGCACGGGAGAAGGTCAAGGAGGCTGAGGAACCCAAAGCCAAGGGTGAAGAAGAAGGCTTGCAAAGTCAAGGGTGATCGAGTTGAGAAGAGCTATAACACACCAAGGATCACTACATAAGGACGTGACTTACAACCAATGAAGTAACAGCTACAGTTATGTGGTGTAAGTCATAAGGCTCAAGACCAAACTCTAAGAAGGAGATCAAGGTCACTAGAAGGAGAACAAGTGTCAAAACCAGAACTGGAAGCAGCCTAAAAGAGCTAAGTTCACCTTGATCTTTAGTTTGGGTTGTTCCTAGGTTTGGAGATGTTCTATGTGATCTTTGCAGGATGTTGGAGCCAAGAAATGTCAATCTAGATCAAGTCAAGCAGACTTGATGATTTATGAGTCCAACATCGAAGCTCATGCATGTGAAATGCTATAGATGTAATAATTAAGAGAAGGTATGTTTCTAGACTTAGTACATTGGTTTTGTGTACTAATATATTTGTCTAAGTGTTAGAAACAGAAAGAAGAAGAAGAAAGAAGAGGAGAAAATGACTTGGCTGTGTGCTGCCAAGACCCAGCTCGGTCTGGAGCACCGGACTGTCCGGTGTGCACCGGACAGTGTCCGGTGCGCCAGGCTGACTCGGCTCGAACTGGCCGCTCTCGGGAATTCGCCGACGGCGTACGGCTAAAATTCACCAGACTGTCCGGTGTGCACCGGACTGTCCGGTGAGCCAACGGTCGGCCAGGGCCAACGGTCGGCCGCGCAATCCGCGCGGGACACGTGGCCGAGCCAACGGTCGGAAGACGGCACCGGACTGTCCGGTGTGCACCGGACTGTCCGGTGCGCCAACGGCTCGCAGATCTCCAACGGGCTGCAACGGTCGGCAGCGCCAGATAAGGAAACAAATCGGGCACCGGACAGTGTCCGGTGTGCACCGGACTGTCCGGTGCCCCCGACGACAGAAGGCAAGGTTGGCCTTCTAGAATTGCTTCCAACGGCTCCTAGGCTCCTTGTGCCTATAAAAGGGACCCCTAGGCGCCTCCAGCAGAATACAAGTGCAGCCAACAAGTATAGACATCACTCGGATCAATTCTCGCTCTCCCTCTTGTGTGTAACTCTATAGTTTGTGTAGAAGGCACAGCTATAAGCCTTTAGAGAGAGGAGTAGTGCTGCTAAGAGCTAGAGCAAGGTCTTGAGCGTATCGTTACTCTGCCGGGGTGCTGCCAAGAAGTTTGTAAGCAGCCGCGGTTCTGTTGTAACCCCACTCAATAGTGAAAGGCTCTATCTGTCATTCTGACAGATCTGAGCAAACGGAGGAAGGAGTTGAAATAGACTCCAAGCCCAGGTGTGGCTAACTCCAACGAGGACTAGGCAAGCATTTCAGGCTTGGCCGAACCTCGGGATAAATCCTTGCGTCTGTGTGCTCTGTTCTATATTGTATCCTGACTCTCTGTCTTACTCGTCTTTATATCTGCACTTCAATACTTATCTGTGGTATAAGCTTTATTTGAAGTGCAGGACACTTTTGAGACAGGATCTCTGATTCCGCTGCAACCTACTCGAAGAGTCTTCTCACTCCACTGCGTACTAAGTCTTCGAGTAGAGTAAGAATTTAAGTTTTAAAGTAATAAGTTTTATTCGCCTATTCACCCCCCCTCTAGGCGACATACAGATCCTGTTCCCGGGTCAAAGGGAACTTTCAGTTTGAGAGAACCGAACCTCGGTAAAACAAATCCGCGTGTCTCACTTCATTATTCGCCTGCGATTTGTTTTGCACCCTCTCTCGCGGACTCTATTATATTTCTAACGCTAACCCGGCTTGTAGTTGTGATTATTTTTGAGAATTTCAGTTTCGCCCTATTCACCCCCCCTCTAGGCGACTTTCACTAAGGCTATAAAAAAATTAAACTAAACAAAAAAGATCTAATTAATTTTTAATATGGTACAAGAAGCAAGATAATTTTATCAAATCAAACTACCAATACCTAGCTGGCTAACACAGGGTCGACAGTTCAAAGCAAAGAAAACAGGAGCAGGCAGTAGCACACGGTTCTTTGCACCTAATCACCCCTTCACTGGTTTAGGGATTCTGACTGGCGTTAGTTCAGCAGCAGACAGCAGCGTCTAGACGCCCAACTGCGTCGTGCATCCAGCGCTCAACCGTCCAGCAAAACTGCAAAAGCAAAACAGGTTCAGTCACCGGTTGGAGCAGCAAGCAGGAGCTGGCGTCTGCCGTCTGGTGAGGGGCCGAGGGCGAGCTGCTGACGGACCAGAGGACGAACGCGTGCTGGTGCGACGGTGGCACAGTGCTGGCGTAGTGGCGTGTGCCCGGGGAGCGCGACGGAGAGGCGGAGAGCCGTGCCGTGCCAGCGAGGTCGCGATGGCATGCCCGCGATGGAGCGTCGCCCCGCATGTCGCTGGGTGCCGCTGCCGACGATGGAGGGCCCTGTCGAGTGTCTAGCCATCGAGGTGTCGCCGTGTGCAGGGGTCCGAGCGGTGGCTAGACTGTCGACGTGGCTGGAGGGGCTAGGAGCGGCGAGCGGGTGATGTTGTGATGGAGCTGAGCCGCCTGAGTGTGTCCTATTTTTTCTAGACTTTGTAGACCTATTCGCTAGAACTGCTGGCCGCGACCGGGGCTGCAGCATGGGCAGCCCCGGACGTGGATCCGCCCCTGTTCTCATGTTAACGTTATCGAGTGTTTAAGTCTATTTCAGGGGATCAGAAGATATGTGCTTCGACAACTTTGCTTCGACAAACTGGACAAGGAGGGGAGGATTTGGCAATATAAGTGATGAGAAGCTTCGTCACACTATATGATTCATTAGACGAACAAAGCATAAGCTAGTCACGCGCGCACTACATAGACGAGGGAGTCTAGAGATGTTTATGGCACGACTCCAAATGAAAAAGACGAAAATACCTCTTATGCACCATATAGACTTTGTAAACAGAAATTGTGTTACAAATGTAATTTTATATGAAGGTGTACATGAACAGGTCCCTATAAGTAGGTCTAAAGTGCCCGCATTTAAGGGGATGCTCGTCTCGGTCTGTCATCTGTGAGCTCTGATTCTGAAGCTCCCATTTTGTAACATCATTCGTGTGGTCAAGCAACGACATGAAGGTAACCCCATAAAGAGACGACACATACCAATATAAGAGAACATTCCATCATTGTTCATTGTGTTCATTTTCCTTAATAACCTTCTCCCCTTGCCTTGTCATATTTGATATGGTAAATGGGGAAGATATACAGTCTGATTATGTTGCCTTGTTATATACCCAAGCATGTATTTGAGCAAGTGATCAAAAACACCAAATTAATCTAAAGTCCATCTCTTATTCAATATGCCATTTTCACTGTCTAAGCTGTATTTCTATATTGGATATTCTAAATTTAATTTCTTGATCCTATGATCAAACAATTAGCGAACTAGTTATTTTATCGGGTTATAATGATCATCAAACACCAAAACTAATATAGAAATGGCTTAACGCCCATTTTCCTTTCAAGCACACTAAGGACGCCACACGCTCCCTCTAGCCGAATCTCGCCTTAGTGGCACTCTTCGATTGGGTCCTCCTTGTTTAGAGATGGCAATGGGTACCCGAAACCCGAATACCCGATGGGTTTTACCCGATATGAAGGTGGGTACGGAATGATTTCTCTACCCGCGGGTATGTTAATGGGTAAAAACCTCTACCCGTTGGGTAGACAGGTACGGATATGGGTTGGTACTACCCATACCCGTCTACCCGTGGGTAAAATATACCCGCATCAATAGCACTATAAACATCTAATAGAGTCCAACTTAGCTAGAATAAAACTCTTCTCTAGTTATCATTTGTCTATATACCAAGTTATGTAATCATATAATTTGTTATATGTGAAATTGAAGTTGTTTTTATATGTTTATTTAATATTTTGAGTGATCTATATATTGGAATTTAATTCTTTCCTAGCGGGTATGGGTTACCCGACGGGTAGAAATACCCGCGCGGGTACGGGTATGAGTAATATTTTATACCCACGAGTATATATGAGTAACCCGACGGATAGAATTTTTTTGATTGATACGAGTATGGAATGGTATTACCCGACGGGTATGTACCCGTTGCCATCCCTATCCTTGTTGCCTTCTGAGCAGCAGTGCATGCGAGCGCACAATGGTGCTCTAAGCAGCAGTGCATGCGAGCGTACAAATTACAATGGTGCTCTACACAACGACACGGTGATTCGCACCGTGCACAAGACGTTCAAGGACTGCGTTCGTGTGCGTGGCCTCTGCGACAACTTTCATGTTGCATTCCTTACTATTGCCTTCGCTCCAGTGACGCACACGACAACCATCACCTAAAGGCGAAGAGCGATATGGGGCTTGATCAAAAGGCTGCTGGAAAGGGTTGACCATCGATGGACTGTTGACGATGGTACCCACGAACAGAAGGACATTTCTAAGGGATGCAGAAGTAAAACTGCTAGAGTTAGTCTAAGAGGGTGTTTGGTTTCCTTGACTAAAGTTTAGTCTATGGACCTATTTATTTGGGATTATAATCTGTCCAGGTGATATAATCTAACTTATTCTGAACTACCATTTAACTCAGAATAAGTTAGATTATATAATTTAGGTAGATTACAATCTTAAACAAACAGGTTATATATCACATCAGATGTTTGTATGTCAATTACAAGTTTGAAATATAATCTAATTACAAAACTAATTATAAGAAGATTAAACGGTAAGACAATATTATTAAACCTAATTAATCCATAATTAGCAAATATATACGGTAGCATCACAGGCCGAATCATTTATTAGTTAGACTTAGGTCTTATTTAAATGTACTCGAACTAATAGTTAGCAGATAAAATTAGTTGAAGACATCTAAACAGCCCAACTAATAATTCAAATATTAGCTGTTTTTAGCTGGAGACATCCAAACTCCACCAGCTAATTATCAGATGCACTCTCAACTACTCATTAATTTATTAGCTCGTTCAACCTATCTAAAATCATCTAATAGTTAGATTTCTATTTGTTAGCTAGGTAATTGTAATTTTTTTAACATGAAAATCCTGCTAATCCCATCTAGGAGCCAAATCAGATTTGAAATCCCCAAACTACCCTTTAAAAAAAGGAAAAAAAGCCCCCCCGTCGAGTCATTTCCTCCGATCCTCGCCATTCCGACGCCGCACTCGCAGATCTTCCCTTCGTCCTCCA
Source organism: Zea luxurians (assembly GCA_029449295.1). NCBI lineage: Eukaryota > Viridiplantae > Streptophyta > Magnoliopsida > Poales > Poaceae > Zea > Zea luxurians. The sequence continues at coordinate 34,293 of JAOPSE010001249.1, read as the reverse complement.
CGCCCCACCCCTCGCGTCGCCGCTATGGCCGACGAGGCCCTGGACCAGCCGCCAGACGCGGCCCCGTCTCCGTCTCTGGCCCCAGAGACGCCGCCGGCCCCCGCCACCTCGTCCCCCGCGGCGCTGCTCCGCTCGCGGCGGGAGGCGTTCGAGCATGGGCTCCTGCCCATCCCCAAGCTCATCTTCCCGGAGGGCATGCTGGCGCAGACCCTCGCCCAGCTCAAGGAGAAGCTCGCTGCCTCAGTCCCCGACGGGCGCGTGCGCGCTGCGGCCCTGGCTGAGGCGCTGCAGATCCCGCAGGAGCAGGCGGCGCTCGCCCTCGGCACGCTCGCGGCGGTGCTCCCGGCCGAGGACCCCGTGCTTGGGGACGGCGCCATGGATGGTGCTGCCGCCGACATCCGCGACGTGCTGCTCTTCCTCTATATCCAGTCTTACAAGCGCCTCGTTCCGCGGAGCGCGCACAAGGACTCGCCCGCCGTGGCGGACGTCTGGCCGTCCACCTCCGCGTTCGATGGGTACCTCTCCGCGCTCTCCCCGATCCAGGTCAGGATTAACACATCTCGTTCGTGTGATCGTTTTTTTAAAAGATTGTGATGCGAGCGCTAGTAGTCGATGCAGAACATAATGTGTTCCACGTTCATTTGAATTAGACGCGACATCTCCGTGGGACGGTGGCACGGTGCACTGTGCCCCCTGTACCCGGCAACAACCAAACCTTGAATATGGTTCATTGACCACTGAAATTGTGCTATACTGGAGGCCTGCCTGTTGGTATTCTCGATGGCACACACCCATGGCACACCTCACCATAGGAACCTACCACTGTCAAAATGCTGTTTTTGACATCTTCAACAAGTGATGTCAGACCCATCAAAGAGACTATTGCGGTATTGCCACCCTGTTATCATGTGATGCTGCTCTAGAAAAATATCCAGCCAAGGCATTTGACTGCTAAAAATGGAATTCCATAAACTCAACTCCAGCCCTTGTAGACTTCATGTTCAGCAAGAGATATCATGACTGAAGACTATAGTGGTCTATGATTGCTATACCTAGTATAGCAATTATACGGTCGCTTGGTTTCATTAAGTTGCCATATATCTGCAAATTACTTAGCATACATACATGCTGTAAGTAGACTAGAGCTTCTGATTTTGGCTGAATTTCACTTCAATAACCACTGCTTGATAATTGTATCATATTCCATGCCCTTATAGCAGTGCAATTTCCTCACTAGCAAATCTAGACTCTCTGTTTCATATAGATTTACACCTGATCATAGAATTTAAATAGCTGCAAGTGAATTCCCCATGAAACAAACAGTGTCACTCAGACTACACTGCACAGATCATCTTATCGTCTGAAGTATGCCTGGTTCTCTGTTTTGAATGGTGAATATAAGAACTGATAATTTCTTAAATCCATATGTTCACAATCATTTAAATTTGTATGCTAATTGTAAATAGTACCCACTGTGCACTAACTCCCATAGGTTCCTTGCCTGCAGAGTGTTTGATCTTTTTTTTTGTATAGAGAGCTATTCACAATTTATACTTTAGGTTCCAGTTTCATGTTTTTCTGAAGCAGCATTTTTTACTCAAAAGTCAAAATGACAGCTATAACTATTCGGCACCCAGACCGAATCCACAACATAAATAGTTAATCAACCTTTCCTTTTTCATTTCGAGACATGGTGATACAATTTATCTTTTGTGAATTGTGATTCACTTCGGTAGAGCTCTTCTTGATTCTAATGCTCTGTGGGAAGTGAGAGATTCTCCTAGAGAAGTGATTTTGTGACAAAGTGGTTCTCTATGATTCAATAAGATAAACTCTACCAAAGAAGTGATTCTATGTGGAAGTGAATCAGGAGAAACTATTTTTTTAGCTCCCAGCCCTTGTTTCATTTCCAGACAATCACTTCATACATATCATCTATATAATATCTTTTAATAATCTAAGAGCTGCACTGGGAGCTTTGTCAAATAAGGTTTCATTTACTTCTATAGTTGTATCTTTGTTATTGGCTGTAGCATATATTGCCCTAGTCAGTTTTAGCTGTGCTGCCATCTTCCATTTCAAATGGTTAGATTGGCTATAATTTTCAAAATCATCTCTGACATGCCTTTAATTATTTCAATTTATATTTTTTGCAGCTTGTTCGCAGCAACAGCCGCCGTTTTATGCCTTCTCAAGCTGATGAAGAAATTCATCAGTTGTCCTTTCTGCAAAAGCATATGGCGAATATTCTTACTCTCTTGGCAGATTCTGTTGAGGGTGAGGGTGAGGGTGACGATTCACTGGTATGCCACCATTTCTTCTGAGCAATATGCTCTGGCATGTTTTGTTTTCTGATTTTCCTGCTAAAGCTGAGATTATGAACAGCTGGTTAAACAATAACCTTTAACATCAGAATAGACAGTAATAGAAACGGGTGATTCCTGTAAAATTGCACGTAAGGCTCTGTTTTCACTTTTTTCTAGATGCAGGTCTTCACTCCAAGTATAATATGAGATATGATGTGAGTTATCACGAAAGAAATAAACATACAGACACAGGTTGACATGTCTACAACTAATCTTAAGAATCAAATATAGAAGAGTGAGAATGGGTGTTTTATGCATATGGTGATATATATGGTCCAAATGACATTTCATCCTTTTGTTTTTTTAGGATAGGGAAATGCTACAAGGCACTAAAACTGAAGTCGCTTTGCCAGTGGACACAAAAAAAGTCCTATTTTGCTGGTGGATACTCTTCCTTGTGACAATTTTGCCGAAAGACACCAAGTCCAGTAAAAAGTCCATTTCAGCTTGGGAGGAGAGAGAATTGTGGTGAAATGATGTTTTTACCACTGGCGCTTCTTCCTTCCTTTCTATTATTTCTCTTTCATCTCCTTTCTCTCTCCTGTAGAACCTAGGCGGTCATGACATGGTGCCATGGCAGGCGTGTGGCATGGCTGCAGTCGGACTCGAGCATGCAGCGCGGCTGTGGTTACCACGATCGCATGAGATGCGAGGCATAGGGGTACACATGGACAATTTCTGAGGTGCGCAGTGTGCCGGCGAGGAAGTAGTGCTCTGGAGTCGACGAGGAGAGGCCACAACTGGATTGAGCATGTGTGCCTAGATTGGGGGTGCATTGTGTGCACTGAATTGATGAGCGGTGCTGTATGAATTTAGCATGATTATGGTGACGAGCTTGGGAGGTGCCATGCTGATTCGGTTGCCACCCTGCCTGATGGTTGTCGCTTGCTTAGCTCCGATGCCAGGCTGAGCCTCACATCCTTGCACACCTGGTCTGTGCCTCTGTACGCTACACCCGCCGCCCACACCCCCTTTGCCACCCTTCCACTGTTGTGCTGCCTTTGCCCATGGTTGGCTTGCTGCTGGCTACCAACGAGTGCGCTAGGTGACGGAGTAGCCCTTCAGGTTGCACATTGCCGCTGGCGAGGCCCCATCTGACGGCCAATGCTCACACTGCAAAGGGAGATAAATGGGAGGAAAGAGAGAATTGAAATGGAGTAGGGAAGAAGAAAGGGACAGGGGTGAAAGCGTCATTTCCATCGTAATTTTCTCTCATCCCGAGCCAGAAGTGAATATTTAATGGATGCAGTGTCTTCCAGTAAATTCGTCATGAACCAGAGTGTCCACCAGCAAAGCGCCTTCACTTTGTGTCCTGTAGCAAAATTTCCCTTTAGGATATTGTTTTGATAGTAATTGTGTTTTTAGGTTTTGACATAGAAACTTTAATTAGGCCTTGAAGGAAATGTCGTCTGTTTTTTTACAAATGGACACATGAAAGATGATATTGATGTCTGTACTGTATGCCTTACTCTTCAATGTGGGGGCAAAACTGCTAGTGATAAGACCATTGTGTTGCAGAATGCTGACTCTAAAGAGTTGTTGACCATTTTTTTTGCATTGATTTTTACGCAGGTATTGACAATGGAGACTTTTGAGCACCTTGGATTTCTAGTTCAGTTCTCAGAAGGAACTTCCTTAAGCCAGGCTGCTACATTTTTTGCAAACTCAGACCCAGACATGCCTGCTGTGCCTGTCCCTGCTGCTCAGGTTCTTGATTGGATGTCACAGAACATAGCTTTTTCGCTGGAATATTCTTCTGAGAGGTCCGTAGCTAAGGAAAGCAACCAGCAAACCATGTCTGATCTTGATGTGACCATGGCTGAGGCCAATACAAGTCACTCACGGAACAGCACACCAAGTGCCAATCCTGCATACTACAGAAATGTAACGTTTGTGGAGGGCTTTTCCAAAACCTCTGTTGTCAAGCATGCATCTGATGTCAAAGGGAATTCAATAAAGGTATGTTGATAGTTTGTTTTTAATAGCTAACTTCTGGATAATGGCCATTGACAGATTTTAATCTTTCTCCTTTAACAAAGTTTTGGATTGTTATCCTCATCAAATATGCAAAGATGGATTTCAAAATTTATAAGTATAAACTATGGATTTATCTCTACTTTTTTTTCTTTAACTGTCACATTTGACTATTACTTTGTTTAATTATCATCATCATCAACAACAAAGCCTTTTAGTCCCAAGCAGGTTGGGGTAGGCTAGAGTTAAAACTCAAAGTCAAGGTTCAACTGTTTTACATGCACTCCTATTGAAGGTTAAACCTTTGGTTCTATTCTATTCTTTCATGTCTTCTTTTATTGTTTCTTACCATGTCAACTTGAGCCTTTCCCTGTCTCTCTTTCTATTGCTATCGTGCCTTAGAATCCCACTACGCATTGGTGTCTCTATAGAGGTCTCCATTGAACATGTTTAAACCATCTCAACCGATGTTGGACAAGCTTTTTTTTAATTGGTGTTACCCCTGGCCCCCTAGCCTATTACATATATCATCGTTCCAGGCTCGATCCCTTGTATGGCCACATTCAATGCAACAAACACATTTCTGCAACACTTATCTACTGCATATGTCGCACCATACAACATAGCAGGTCTAGTCGCTGTCCTATAAAACTTGCCACTTCGCTTGTCAGTTGTCACATAGAACGCCGATGCATGACGACATAGTTATTAAGGTGGTAAGGCCATGTGTGACTAGTGTTCGAACAAGTGATGGAGACAAATGACTTCCTGACTAGAATAGAACTACATCAAGGATCAACTTTGAGCCCTTACCTTTCATAAAGGGGGTATCTTTTGGTGTATGTTTTTTGCGGACGATGTAGTGCTTGTTGATGAAAGTCGAACAGGAGTAAATAGGAAACTAGAGTTTTGGCGAGAGACTCTAGAGTCCAAAGGTTTTAACTCAGTAGAACTAAACCCGAATATATGAGATGTGACTTTGGCACTACTATACATAAGAAAGATGTTAGTTTGGAGGGTCAAGTAGTGGCCAACATGGATACCTTTCGATATTTAGGATCAATGCTACAGAGAGACAAAAATATTGATGAAGATGTTAGCCATATAATCAAAACAGGTTGGATGATCTTGCAATATAATCAAAGCAGGTTGGATCACTTTGCAATCCAAACATGCTCATTTATCCTCTCTTGTGAGGACAAAATCAATCTGACTAGAGTGTTGGTCATTACTATAGGTCACTAAGTGGGATTATCTCTTTCTAAAGAAAATGTTGGCTATCAATAGGTCAAGTGCTACCGCAAAGTCCAAGACTTCATCTTCTTGATTCCTACTACTATACCCAAAACCTCCATGAACCTCCTCAAAATCTGCACTTGTTGTACCTACATGCTCATTGAGATCTCCTTTTATGAAAAGCCTCTCACTAATATGTATAGCTCTAACTATGTTGTCTAACTCGTTCCAGAAAAGTCTCTTAGCACTCTTATTGACTATGTTCAAGAACAAATTACCCAGGACAAGCTTGACTAAGATCCTATATTCTTGCCTTCTTACATCCACCACACCGTTCTTGAGTAGAGGTGTCAATGGGGAATTCCCCACCGGGTTTGGACACCCCATACCCGTCCCATAAAGCTATACCCGTCCTGTCATGTGGGGCCGCACCTACAGCAGGCGTAGGCGCGCCCGAGACATGCGCAGGGCGTCCGAACAGGCAGGCCAGGCGCCAACAGCCAGGGGCTGATTAGCCGGCTGGGATAAGGCTAGAGAATAGGATTTAGATGAGAGAATTGAAGAGAGTTGGTTAGCAGCAGATAAGTCCAAGAAAATAGGATTAGTTGAGAGTTTTTAGGAGAAGTTGGTTAGCCCTAGGGCTATATGTAAGCCGCATGGCAGCAGGGAAGAAAGCAAGCAATTTGTTACCTATCCAATCTCCTCTCTCCAATTCCAGCAAGCCTGCGGCAGGGTGCTCACCTTGCCGGAGAAGACGGACCGAGACTACAATCTCCGTAGTCGAGGGCCAGCTACCCTAGGGGCCGACGCCCTTGACACATCCCAATACCCATACCCATACCCATACCTATCATGGGTATGAGATTAATCCCATACCCGTCCCGATTCGGGTATCGGGTCCCCATCCCCAACAAGAAAATCATTATCACATTATATTTTATATGACATTAACAACCACAGGACATCCAACAATGATACATCACCAATACATCTGATATATAACAAGAAAAACATTGTTTAACAATACAAAATAGCAAAAACAAAGTAACACATGGACTGGGCTAGCCGCTTAGGTTGGGTGGATGGGTGCTTAAAAGGGTTAGAAGAGGTTGGGTTAGTTGTTGCGCTTATTACCTATTAGGCTGTCCACCTAATTTTAATGGGTGAATATTACCCATGGGTAATCGGGTTCGGATGATTGCTTCCAAACCCATACCCACTTACCCAATGGGTGAGAATTTTGTCCCATATTTATACCCATTGGTACATTTTTTGTCCCATACCCTAACCCTAAAGGGGAATTCCCCACGTGTCATGTACGGTAAGCCGTACACAAGGCGCAGGCGCGCACGCGACATCCGGCGGGCAGCAGAGCGCGCTAAAAGCGCAGCAGCACCACAGATGGCAGGCGCTCAAGTTTAGGAAAGCAGCAGCCACTTATGGCAAGGGATAAATAGGAAAGTATCAATTTGGCTCTTATGGCAAGGAATAAGTAGGAAAGTAGCAATTTGGCACTTATGGCAAGGAATAAGTAGGAAAGTAGTAATTTGGCAGGAAAGATAATTAGGGAGCTTGCTCCATTTGTGTGGCCGCCGGCCCTATATATCCCCAGGTGCGCAGCACTGTTGAGGGCAATAAAGTATCAAGTCATTTCCCACCTCTCTCTCTCAAGCCTGCGGTTAGGAGGAATAATCCTACCGGAGAAGACGGCTGAGGGCTACGAGTTACGTAGCCGAGGCCCGACGAGTCAAGGGTTTGACGCTCTTGACAGCTTGGTATCACGAGTCCGGAGATCCTTGCCTCACCCAGTCCTGCCCACCGATCCACTCACCACACCACCATCCCCGACCACGTCCACCAACGGTTCGCCACCCTCCATCCACATGGCCGAGCCCACTTTAGCCGACGTCATCGAGATGATGAAGGCCATGCAGGCCGACATCACCAGGCTGAAGGAGAAGTCCGATTCCTCATCCTCAAGCGGCGCCCAGCCCGAGCGTCATCACGACATCGATCGCCCGCCAAGGTTCCAGAAATGGGACTTTCCGCGGTTTGATGGCAAGACCGATCCCCTCCTTTTCATCAACAAATGTGAGTCGTATTTTCGACAGCAGCGTACGATGGTGGAGGGGCAAGTGTGGATGGCCTCATATAACCTTGAGGGCATCGCACAACACTGGTACATACAACTACAGGAAGACGAGGGCACCCCATCCTGGAGTAGATTCAGGGAACTGCTCAACCTGCGCTTCGGGCCAGCCCTCCGTTCAGCGCCGTTCTTCGAGCTCACCGAGTGCCAACGCACCGGCACGGTCGAGGAGTACTCCAACCGATTCCAGGAGCTCCTACCTCGTGCTGGCAGGATGGCGGAGGAGCAACGCGTCCAACTCTACACCGGCGGCCTGCTGCCACCGCTCAGCCACGCAGTGCGGATACTCAACCCCGGCAACCTCAACACCGCTATGAGCCTGGCACGGCAGGTGGAGCAGATGGAGCTCGCCAAGATCCAGGCACCAGCCAAGACAGGGCCGCGCGGCATCCTACCGCCGTCACCACCGCGGCCAGCGCCCCAGGCGCTACCGGCGCCACAGGCCCCCTTGGCGCTGCCAGCGCCGCCACTGGGCGCAGCAACGGGCCGTGGCGACAGCTCCAGGCGATTATCTCCAGAGGAGATGGCGGATCGGCGCCGCCAAGGCCTGTGTTTCAATTGTAACGAGAAATATTCCCGTGGCCACAACCGTTTTTGCAGGCGCATTTTCTTCTTGGATGGTGTCGAAATTGAGGAGGCCGAGGCGGAAATGGGTGCCGCGGAGACCGACGCTCCCTGTTTCTCCCTCCAGGCCGTGGCCGGGGTCGCGCCAGGGGACACCATGCAGATTGCCGTCACCCTCGGTCCGGTCTCCTTGGTGGCACTGCTCGACTCGGGAAGCACCCACAATTTTATATCCGCGGCGGCGGCGCACCAGTCGGGCATCCCCATCCAGCGCCGACCCCGCCTCACAGCCATGGTGGCCAACGGCGAACGGATCACCTGCGTGGGCGTTCTTCGCAATGCGCCGCTCCACGTTGAGGGCGAACTCTACCCGGCTGACCTCTTCGTCATGCCATTGGCCGGGTACGACGTCGTCCTCGGCACACGATGGCTTGGGGCGTTGGGGCCAATCGTGTGGAACCTCGCCAATCGCCGCATGACATTCCAGCGCCAGGGAGCCAGCGCTGCGCGCCACCAACGGGACGGACGCCCTACTGGAGGCCCTCCTCGCCTCGTTCGGGGGGCTCTTCGCAGCTCCGATGGGTTTGCCCCCCAAGCGCGCCCACGATCATCGCATCCTCCTCAAGCCCGATGCGTCGCCGGTGGCTGTCCGACCGTACCGCTACCCGGCTGCACACAAGGACGAGCTGGAGCAGCAGTGCAACGCCATGATTGACCAGGGGATCGTGCGACGCAGCGACTCCCCATTCTCGTTGCCCGTGCTCCTGGTAAAGAAGCCCGATGGCTCGTGGCGCTTCTGCGTCGACTACCGGGCCCTGAACGCCCTCACCATCAAAGACGCGTTTCCCATCCCGGTCGTGGAGGAGCTTCTCGACGAGCTCCACGACGCCAAATTCTTCACCAAACTGGATCTACGGTCGGGCTATCACCAGGTCCGGATGCGGCCAGAGGATGTGCACAAGACCGCATTCCGCACACACGACGGCTTGTACGAGTTCCTCGTGATGGCGTTCTGGCTCTGCAACGCCCCCGCCACGTTCCAGGCACTGATGAATGACGTACTCCGGCCATTCCTCCGACGGTTCGTCCTGGTATTCTTTGATGACATCCTAATTTACAGCAGCACGTGGGCCGATCACCTCCACCATCTACGGGTCGTCCTCGATGAGCTACAACGCCATCAGCTGTTCATCAAGCGCTCGAAGTGTTCTTTCGGCGCACCATCTGTCGCCTACTTCGACCACATCATCTCGGCCGCAGGGGTGGCCATGGCCCATGGACCCGGCCAAGGTGGCTGCCATTCACGACTGGCCGCCGCCGCGCTCGGTCCGGGCCGTTCGAGGGTTCCTCGGCCTCGCCGGGTACTACCGCCGCTTCGTCCACAACTACGGCACGGTGGCTGCCCCCTTAACGGCCCTCCTCAGAAAGGATGGCTTCGTCTGGGATGACGCGGCCATGACTGCCTTTACGACGCTCAAGGCAGCTGTGTTGTCCGCTCCTGTCCTCGCCATGCCAGACTTCGGCAAGCGGTTCGTGGTGGAGTGCGATGCATCCTCCACAGGCTTCGGTGGGGTGCTCGTCCAGGAGGGACACCCGGTCGCGTTCTTCAGCCGACCTATTGCACCCCGCCACCGCGTCCTCGCCGCCTACGAGCGCGAACTTATCGGCCTGGTCCAGGCCGTCCGGCACTGGCGGCCGTACCTATGGGGACAACACTTCATCGTCAAGACGGATCACTTCAGTCTCAAGTATCTCCTCGACCAGAGGTTGGCCACGATTCCCCAACACCATTGGGTGGGCAAACTTCTGGGATTCGACTTTACGGTTGAATACCGCTCGGGCGCCACGAACACCGTCGCCGACGCACTATCCAGGAGGGACCCCGACGAGGGCACGCTGATGGCCATTTCAGGACCCTGTTTCGACTTCGTCGAGCGCCTGCGCCAGACACAGGCTACAGATCCGGCCCTCGTCGCCATCTACGAGGAGATCCGCGCAGGCACGCGCGCAGCACCGTGGTCCATCGTCGGTGGGATGGTCGCCATGGAGGGGTGCCTCTATATCCCAGCCACTTCACCACTACTACGGGAGATCGTGGTCGCTGTACACGAAGACGGCCACGAAGGCGTCCACCGCACCATGCATCGACTACGGCGCGACTTTCATTTTCCCAACATGCGTCGTATTGTGCAGGAATTCGTCAGGGCGTGCGGCACGTGCCAAACATACAAGTCAGATCACCTACGACCGGCTGGTCTCCTACAGCCCCTGCCGATCCCAGATGGGGTGTGGTCGGACATCGGCATAGACTTCATCGAAGCTCTGCCCCGCGTGCAAGGCAAGACGGTCATTCTCACTGTCGTCGACCGTTTCAGCAAGTACTGCCACTTCATCCCGCTGGCGCACCCATACACGGCGGAGTCGGTGGCGCAAGCATTCTGCGCCGAGGTGGTGAGGCTGCACGGCATCCCGCAGTCCATCGTCTCGGACCGCGACCCCGTCTTCACGTCGGCCTTCTGGAGGGAGCTAATGGCCCTGACCGGAACCAAGTTGTTCATGTCCTCCGCCTTCCACCCGCAAACCGACGGCCAGTCGGAGGCAGCTAACCACGTCATCGTGATGTACCTTCGCTGCTTCACCGGCGATCGACCCCCGACAGTGGCTCCGTTGGCTTCCATGGGCGGAGTACACCTACAACACTGCCTACTAGTCCTCGCTCCGCGAGACGCCATTCCGGGTGGTCTACGGCCGCGACCCACCGACCATCCGGTCCTACGAGCCGGGTGACGCACGCGTGCCCGCGGTGGCGCAGGAGATGGAGGAACGGGCCGCCTTCCTCGACGACGTTTGCTACCGTCTCCATCAGGCGCAAGAATCCCAGAAACGCGCCTACGATCAGCATCACAGGCAGGTCATCTACAACGTCGGTGACTGGGCCCTTCTTCGTCTCCGTCAACGACCATCGGCATCCCTGCCACGTTCAACCACAGGCAAGTTGAAGCCCCGCTACGTCGGCCCCTACCGTGTCGAGGAGATCATCAACGAGGCGTCCGTACGCCTACAGCTTCCGTCCGACGCCAAAATTCACGACGTCTTCCATGTGGGCGTCCTTAAGAAGTTCGTTGGGGCGCCACCAACGGAACCACCTGCGCTACCGGCCACACTCAACGGCGCAACGGTGTCCACACCTTCCCGTGTCCTGGCGGGTCGCCTGGCTCGCGGCATTAGGCAAGTTCTGATACAGTGGCACGGTGAACCGGTGACGTCTGCGACGTGGGAGGATTTCGAGGACTTCAGGGCCAGCTTTCCCGCTTTCCAGCTCGAGGACGAGCTGACTTTCGAGGCCAGGAGAGATGTCATGTACGGTAAGCCGTACACAAGGCGCAGGCGCGCACGCGACATTCGGCGGGCAGCAGAGCGCGCCAAAAGTGCAGCAGCACCACAGATGGCAGGCGCTCAAGTTTAGGAAAGCAACAACCACTTATGGCAAGGGATAAATAGGAAAGTATCAATTTGGCTCTTATGGCAAGGAATAAGTAGGAAAGTAGCAATTTGGCACTTATGGCAAGGAATAAGTAGGAAAATAGTAATTTGGCAGGAAAGATAATTAGGGAGCTTGCTCCATTTGTGTGGCCGCCGGCCTTATATATCCCTAGGTGCGCAGCACTGTTGAGGGCAATAAAGTATCAAGTCATTTCCCACCTCTGTCTCTCAAGCCTGCGGTTAGGAGGAATAATCCTACCGGAGAAGACGGCCGAGGGCTACGAGTTACGTTGCCGAGGCCCGGCGAGTTAATGGTTTGACGCTCTTGACACCACGGGTTAGCGGGTATCGGGTCCACGTTCACATCTCTAAGAAAACAATGTATGTAGATTATGAAATCTAGTAACACTATTGATATAGAGGACGTAATTTAGGGGACGTTGCTGGAGATGAAGAAGATATATAGGACGGAATCTTTTAGAGAGTGCTGTAATTTTTTTTCTCGAACGCGCAAGAGACATGCACATCATTTCATTAAGAAGAGAGGAAAAATGATCCAAAACGGACCAGTACAGGGAGACCCCCATTACGGTGGCCGAAAACAGAGAAACAAAAAGACATCCATAAGGAAAGAAAAAAACCAGGAACTACTCTGATCTAAAGACCTGGGATTGGGGCTGTTAGGAGATCTAAGTTTGTAGCCCTTCCTAACACCCACAGATCCCTCTCCTCCTCGGTCCTCTTGATGGCTACATTAAGACAGGGAGAAAGACCGTCAAAAACACAGACACTTCGATGGTTCCACAAGATCCAGAGGCCGAGACTGATAAGAGAGTGCTGTAAATGATAGAGAATTTTTTCTTTAGAGGATGAAATTTAGGGACGCTGCCGGAGACAGTCACAACAACAAGGAAATATTATACTAACACTCAGAACCCTGCATCTAGCAAGTCATGTTCTGCCAATAGTTTAAACTTTAAAATACCTTTCAAGATGATGTTAATTTTGTAGAAAATAACAATATACTGTAAGATAAATTAAAGGTCAAGATATACTTTTGAAGACTCTTTAATCCTTATGGTTGTTGACAGAGGAAGTATTTTATATAGCTTAACAATTCACATTGCTTTAATCTGCTGCGATATATTATATTGCTTCATGACTAATGACTTGAACAATGAAACCTCAAAGGTAGGAGTAGGACTATGCTTGCTTTATCTATGACCTAAATTGCAAACTTCTTTTGTAGGTTTTGAACTGTCATGATTCTGTTATCTACATATTAGCACCACTGAAGTATGCTACTGTGTATGGTTGTTCTGATGCTACGGTTGTTCTTGGTGCTGTTGGTAAGGTATGCATGTAATTCTATTTCTGTTGTGGATTGAATTTTTTTCTGGTTACTCAGTTTTATTTTTGTCTGTCTTTTGTTTAAGAATGATTCCACTTGCTTCCTTGATAAGTCTGAAATGGATCTGCCATGGTTATCACGGTGTCGCCTTGGCACCAACTAGGCGTTCAGATGGCCAGCCAGGGCGCCAGGCTCGCCGTGATGCGGCGCCTCGCCTGAAGATGGCTAGGCGGGGACGTCTGAAGGTTAAGTTGTCGGGCGTGGACGCCTATGCGTCATCTAATGCCACCCAGTCGAGCGTCTAGGTTTAGTGATGTCAATAGGGCGCTGGTATTTAAGGCTGAACAGGGGAAAATCTGCCGCTGCCAGCCACTGAAAACGCTTGCTCGCTCGACTCGCTCGCCGGACACCGAGGATGAATCCGCAGGACGCCGGTAATCCTCTCCCCCTCCTCCCCTTCCCGCTTTGCGACTCTGCGCGGCGCTGCTAGCTTTGTCCGTGTAATCCTCGGCTCTGGCCGGTAATCCTTCGCTCTGGCCGGTAATCCTCTGCTCTGGCCGCGCGGCTCTGCTCTGCTCCGCCACTCCACTTTGCTGCGCACCGTGCCACATCACGCTGCTGCGTGCCTTGCTTATGCGCTGCTGTGCGCTCTGCTTTGCTTTGTGCGAGATGCTCTGCTTTGCTGTGCTGCTGCGGGCTCTGCTTTGCTGTGGTTGCCTAACTATCGCCTAGGTATCCAGGCGCTGCGGAGGCGACTCACCTTGCCGGGGCACCATGATAACTATGTGATCTGCCACCGGCCCGTTTTGGGCTACAGTGGTTTTGTTCATACATATGTGATTCGTTGCTTTGCACTTATATAAGCTTTGCAGATAACACGCCATTGCTGTGGATATTTGTTATGTTCTGTAACATTTTAGTTGATGTCCAGCTGCAACAAAGGTTGTGTCTGGTTAAAAGTTACAAGATTTAGTTCTCAAGGAATCGGACTACAGCAAGCTAACAATCTGATTCTACTTTATGGTTCAGTCTTGCAGAAATGCGTTGTAGATGATGTAGGAAACTGTTACCCTTTTGCCTCTTATGATGGCGGTCCTGGGTTCTATCAGTTGTTGGGAGATATTCTGGGTTGTGTTGTGTACGTGTTCACCAATGCACACAAGGTGTTTTTTGTTGTAAATTATTAAGCCTTTTATGGACCATGGTTGTAGCCCCTTTTGTCATAGTACATTCCTTGCTATAAGAGTTGAAGACCTGTATCAGAGAGACACTGGTGAAATTGAATCCTGAACCCATCTCTACTATTTGTCCTCCTATAGCTCTCCTCTAATCCCCCACTCCCTTCTATTTCAGTACCTTCCCAGTCTATTCCAGTACTTAGTTATATTGGTAAAACTTTAGCAACTCATAGTAAATTATTAACATTTTTTATTTATTGCAAAATGTTTTACATGTCTACTTCGATTTTTATGCTGTCAGGTAGTAAAAGTGGAGCATTGTGAAAGAGTGCATATCATTGCAGCTGCAAAACGGATTTGTATTGCCAACTGCCGGGAGTGCATCTTCTACCTAGGAGTAAATCACCAACCTCTTGTATTGGGGGACAACCATAAATTACAAGTAACTTTCTGTAGTTTCTTTGCCTTGTGCTCTTTTAAATGGCAGTGGTTGGGGCCTTGGGGGTGATGGTTTAAATAGTTTATTTTCCATCTCTTAAATGGATGGCTTGAATACAAGGTCTAAAGTCAATAATTGTACATAGTGTTTAGTACTCATGGTACATAGAAATATCAAACAAATGTGAAAGACAATATTGAACTCAGTGATGTGATTTACACAATACATTAGTATTTAATAATTAATATTCTCATGGTAAATTTTCTTGTTTGTATCATCAGGTTGCTCCATTCAATACATGCTACCCACAACTGCAGGATCATATGATGCAAGTGGGTGTTGATCCCAGTGTCAACAAATGGGACCAACCTTTTGTATTGGGAGTTGTGGATCCACATGATTCATTATCCCATCCTGCTGGGGTTGCAGATGTTAAAGCTGAATCAGCAACATGTCTGGATCCTGATCTATTCACCAGTTTTTTGGTATGTTAAAAACATGCTTTAGGCTTTAGTCCTGTAAAGCGACACGAACACAGATACAATCAGTCTTCTATCGTTAAAGTTTCTTTTTCTCTGTTCTTGATGTGGTAAGAAAATATTGTTTCTTGCCTAATTCATCTTGTCTGTTGCAATCGAGTATTGGGTTCATTCTGCAAATATGCCAGCTGCATGCAGTAATTACAATGTGGCAACTTGAACCACCTGCTTGCTAGAATACTGGAGTCAGTTCTTGATGCTTCCAACTGGAAAATGCATTTTAAGTGATGGGTTGTTTTTTTAACAATGCATGAGAGCTGTGCCATTCACCAAGAAAAAAAAATACAAACTGTACGGGAAAAGGGAGAGGCCAAAGAAACTCCCTCCCAATTACATCCCACACACTAATAGGAGACTAAGCTCTATAGCTAATAGAACTGCTGGTTTTAATAAAAAAAGATTATTAAGTGACGCTGAAGCTGAACCTGTCATTTGCTTCATTTTTAATAGCTAATAGAACTGTTTTTTAATAAAACATTAACTTCTCTTCTGCAGATTCCTAGTTGGTTTGGGGATGAAGGGCAAGAGCCTATAAACTGCAATCCTTTCCCACTGCCTGAAATTTATGAGGCATTCCAAAGCAAAAAGGTAAGGTCAATAGAGCTAAGCATAATACATCTGTTAAGCATAGGTTCTAATGACTTCTCAGAATGATTTTCTGTTTCAAAACTAACATTAATTGGTATGAAGCTGCCTTATTTATTTCATTACTAGCATATAGCCTGTGATAACGCTACGACCCCCGCAAAGTTGTATAGATACATGAGTGCAAGATACCTTGGGGTATACTTGTGGATTCTATCAGCTCCCAATTTACAATGGCATGGACAACCTCATTTTCTTCATTTAGTGTAATGTATTCTGTTTGATGGCTACATTGTCTTCATCATGTGTGGTACACCCTCCATTCCAGAACATAGGTCATTTTAGTTGTTCTAAGTAAAACTTAGTTAACTTTTGACCAAGTTTATAGGACAAAAATATACTTAAATCTACAATACCAAATCAATGCACTATCAAGATATAATCGATGGTGGATTTGATAAACTCATTTGGTGTTGTAGATCGTTGGTGCATTTTTATATTGACTTGGTAAAGTGAGACATAGAATGAGGTAATAATAAACATCAATGTAAATTCTGATAATTTTTATGAACTTACATAGCAAAGAAATGGAAAACATGAGGAAATTGGGGGAAAATGTTTGGCCACCATGAGCCCATACCTAGGTACCATCTACTGTTTTATCATTAATGTTGTGCCAATCCTGAGTGTCATATACTCCAATCCTAAGTTCCTAAGGCTGGTTCCAAATGTTCTGGACTTTATCGACCACCACATCAGTTATTGATCGTACTATCGACACTGCTATCGATTATTGTCAGCCCTTATCTACCGCAGCGCTCTAGTGCACAACTATGGATGATAACGTGTATAAAATCCCATGGGTACAGGGTTACAAACCTGTACCGGCAAGATAAATATTAAACCCCAACTGTGACGAGCAATATATACCACCCGCTACCCCCAGGTGCCACTAACCCGCAGGTGCACCAGTGGATACATAACTACACATTTAATGCGGATGGTAGCTGGGTGGGGGAAAGAATGGGATAAGAGAGTAAACCCTAACTTCACCTCTCTCTCTCTCTCTCTCTATATATATATATATATATATATATATATATATATATATATATATATATATATATATATATATATATATATATATATATATATATATATATCCAATCCGGGTACACCGGTTCATGGGCACGGGAACATCTTTGTCGCACCTGCGAGAAAAAACCCCGTTTGGTTGAGAATTAAACCACATCCATGCCCGCGAGTATAAACTCATCCATACCAGTGGGCACACGATAAAAATGCGCTTGTTGCCAGTTCCATGTACAGTCTTTACCATCAACCTATAGCCATCTCAACACCACATCAACTTTTCTTTTATAGACTTTTAGTTGAAATGGAACACAATTTTTTATTGAAATAAAAATTCATCTGAGTACATAATTAAACAAATACAATTTACATAATTCATAAAATACATAAAATGTAAAAGCTTTTAAAAACATATAATTCATAAAAATAACTGATACATTACTATTCATCATCTTCCTCTTCTACCTCATCCGCTTATTCTTCCTTATCGAATTTCAATTGCTTTGTCAACTTTTTAAGGCCACCTTGTGGGCTCTTTTCGTGTCTTCGTCCATAACAATAGTGAAGTGATTCAACAATTTGTTGAATTCTTAACACTATTTTAAAGGCGTCGCCTCGCTTACCTCGCCTAGGCGTTCAGGCTGCAGTCCAACACCTTGTCTCGCCATACCGCTTTAAAAACCATGTTGCTCAAACATTTTAGTTTGAGTAATCCTCTCGCTAGCCTTCTACAACTTCTTTAACATCCCTTTTCTCCGTAACTGGGGACTCGTCGCTACTTGTTGGCCCCTTCCCCTTTCGTTGAGTTCTTGCCCTATCACGGCTTGGTGCGTCCACACCTTGTGATGCGGAGTTATAATCGCCGTTTAAGTTGAGACGAGATCTTTTGCTCCTATCACTAGATCGTTGTCACCATGCCTTACACACCACTTGGACTGATGGCGAAGAGCATGCCACATATGCTCTAGCATTAAGTCGGTTTTGCTATGCTTGATATTGAAGTTCTTCTTGTCCGCTTCAATCAGTATAACATCATCTTCTCCACTCGATCATGCTTTGTACAAGCGATTGTAGATGCTGTTGAAGAGGGGTGATCTTTTGATTGCTCGTCGACAAGTGTTTGGGGGGTATGGTGGCGAGGAGGTTTCGTGGAGTTGTAGGTGCTGGCTATTTGGCTCCAGAAGGTAATCCCTTTGTGTTGTTGCCATCAACGAGGTCCATAGAGTGTAGTATCCACACATGGACCTAAATATTTATGAATTCAAAAAATTATTGTCGACCTAAAGAACGTGCAATTCATAAAAATGTGTACTTACCAACCTTTTGTCCCCCATCTTCGTATAGTCCTTTCATCGTTGGAATTGAGGAGCATCGAAGTAAGTGGATTGGTTTGATGCGGCATCACTGTCGCTGGTTGGGGGCTCTGTCGTGCTTTCAGGAGGACGAAATTGGAGGACAAGCACCATATGAGGGGGATCACCCTATGGATAACCATACGAGTATGGAGGGTATGTATAAGTGAAAAGTTGAGTAGGGTATTCCGTGGTAGGAGCTTCAATGGTAGGAGCGTTGGTGGTAGGATTTTTCTTGTGAGGAGTATCCATGGATGATCGATAGGGATATAGAGAAGGATATGTATAGAAACAGAGGCTGCGGACTTAGGGAACAAGGACAAGCAGAAACATCATCCCAATGACAATGTATGGGAGAAAGGACGTTGAAGAAGATGGGCCACAGCCACACTGACAGGGTGGTTGGGAATTTGTGGAGATTTGTTGTTAATTCGGTGAAGGTTTCAAAGTATGGACTCTACTAGGGAATAGAGAGTGGGAAGCTACAATATTAAGCACGCCAAGCGGATTGTAGAGTGAGGGTGTGAATGAACCCAAACACCCCTCTATTTATAGGGTGGATCTAGTTTCTTTTTAATTTTTTGAACTTCAAACAGTCAAAACAACACAAACTAGTTAGGAGATGGCCAATGACAACAAGCTGTCAGTATCGACTGGTTTGGGTCATATCGATCGGTTCTTCAACGCCGAGGTTGATACTGATTGGTTCGGCTCCAATGTGGTCAGTAGTCGGTACCGACTATTCGCTAGGCCAACCTGCTGGCCAAACCTACCGAGTTGGTATTGACTACCGGCTTGGCCACATCAATGGTCGATGTTGACAAGATGTGGAACTAACCTAAGGATTGTTTCAACCCTTTCGATCTATTCTACTGCCATGTCGTGCCACATCAGTTGTCAACCATACTATTGATCCTTCTATAGACCATCATTTGTCCTTATTGTCGTAATGCTTTGGTGCATAGTATTTACTGTCAGCTAAAGATGGCAATGTGTAAATATCCATCTGGTATTAATATCCCATACCCATACCCGCGACAAAAAAATAACCCCGTCGGGTCACCCATATCCGCTGGTGGGTATGAATTTACCTCCATACCCATACCCATGTAGGTATGGGTCACCCGTACCCACAAAGATTAAACATCTATCAAAATAATACATTATACAAACATCAAGTGTATCAATCTAAATACCATCGCAAAAATTTCGAGCATCATTCAATCATCCATTCAACAACACCATGGACAATTTGATAAAGTAGCAATACTAGGATAGTACCACATAACACATTATATGTTCTATTACGTGGTCATCAAATAGTTGTTAAGCCTTCTATGACATTATCCCCAAAAGTTTGTTGAATAGTCAAAAAAGATGGATGATTGAAGCCCAAGTTCATGCTTTTATACTGGGTATTTTATACCCATGGGTTAACAGGTATGGGTGAGGGCAGAACATTCTAATACCCGTTTACCCATTGGGTGAAGGTTTTTGTCCGATACGAGACCCATGGGTACAATATCTAGCCCGTATACATACCCTAATGAAGTAAATACCCATCGAGTATCGGGTTGCTGGTACCCATTGCCATTTCTACGTGTCAGCCTATGACCACCTCAACATCACATCAACTTTTCTTTTATAGACTTTTAGTTGACATGAAACACGTCATTTTATAGAAATATAAATACATTCGATTACATAATTTATAAAACAATTTAGACTAAACAAAAAATAAAAATTACATAATTCTTACAGATAACTAATATAGTACTACTCTTCCTCTTCCACCGCTTCTTCCTCATCTAATTTCAGTTGCTTTGCCAACTTTTTAATGTTAATTTGTGGGCCCTTTTCGTGTCTTTGACCACATAGACGGTGAAGCGATCTAGCAATTTATTGAATTCCTTAAACAATTTAGTTTGAGTAATCCTCTGGCTGGCCTTGTAGAGCTTCCTTAATATCCCTTTCTGCCTAGATGGGGACTCACTGTTACTTGTTGCTGGGCCCTTTCTCTTTCGTTGAGTTCTTGCCCTATTGGTGGTAGGATCATTGGTAGGATAGGAGCGTCCATGTAAGGTCGGTAGGGATACAAAGGAGGATATGCGTATGGAAACAGAGGTTGGGAGTGGGGGAACGGAGACGTGTAGAAACATCTTCCCGATGACGATGTACGAGAGAAATATTGTTGAAGATCTCCCCACACCGGCAGGCGTGTCAAGAAATTGTGGAGATTGGTCGTTGATCAAGTCGGTGAAGCTTTGAAAGTTCGAACTCCACCTTGGATCTATATTGAAATATGGAGTGGAAGACTACAATATGAAGGAAGATGAGCGATTTGGAGAGAGGGGTGTGAATGAAAGTTCTTGCCCTATTGGTGGTAGGAGCGTCAATGGTAGGAGTGTTCATGTAAGGCCGATAGGGATACAAAGGAGATATGGGTATGGAAACAAAGGTTATGGAGTGAGGAAATGATTATGGTTATAAACATCTTCTCGACGTTGATGTATGAGCGAAAGGCCGTCGAAGAACTCCCCCACACCGGCAGGGGTGTCGAGAAGTTTTGGAGATTGGTGAAGGTTTGAAAGTTCGGACTCCACCTAGTGGCATGTATACAATTAATCCTACAATGTGAAGACGAGCAAACTGGAGAGTGAGGGGTGAATGAATCCAAACACCCCCTCTATTTATAGGCCAGATTTTAGGATTTTTTTTGGATTTTAGACTTCAAACTCCAAATAGCTAGCTGACGTGGCGCACACATGGACCAATTAGAACACGCCACACCACTAAAGGTGGCCGGTACTGACCGGTTTAGGTCGGTACCGACCGAGCCGTTCAACCATAGAGGCCGTGACTCGAGCTGCCCTACCAAAAGGCGCCACATGTAATTGGTCGGTCGATACCAACGCGACCGTCCAACAACTGGTCGGTAGCGCTGGTAGGTGCCGATTGGACCACGAACCCAACATGGTCGGTATTGACCCCAGTCGATCGGTCGTCAGCCTGTCAACCGACCGGCCGAACTGACCGGCGTGGGGGCCGGCGCAGTCGATACCTACTGCTGACCGGGCTGCTGTCAGCAGGTAGTACCGACCTGCAATTGGATCCAGCCTAATCCAATAAGAATGAATGATGTTTGGAGTTATTGTTTCTATATCTTGAAAACATGGACCTTTTATATTTTCATAAAATTGCTTGCAGTTGGCACAGTTTGTTCACTCTAATTTTCACCATGCTGTATTCCGAATGGTTACATGTTCCTAAGTATGTTATATTCATTATCAGCGTTCTGCTCTGGAAGATATCCAAAAGATGATTCGGGAGCTACAGCTTGACGAGAATCGGAAAAGGGAATTGGCAGCTGCCCTTCATGCTCAGTTCAAGGATTGGTTATACGGTAACGTACTGGCAATCTCATCGTCACGTTTTTTTCAGCAGAAACTAACTGTGGGTTTACATTAAGAAACCTTTGGTGTCGCGCAATTTTATGCTGATTATGGTTAACAGATATGCAGTGATATGGTAATTACATGTCAGCACAAGCAGATTTCTATAGTTCTTTACCCTTGGGAAGAATACCTTAATTTGTAAACCTAGATTAGTCACCGAAATTAGACAGTATTTGATACCATAAAATACATTTTTCTTTAGAGTCTTTATAAACTAAGCTCTTCTTTTTCCTTCTAAGGAATTGGCAGTGCTCCTGCCACATTTTTTTGGCACAATGGTTCTAAATGACATTTGCTGAAAATGATACTAGTCAGTTTCGTGTGTCTTCTCTTGAAAACTTGGTTTGTTTTGTGTTGTTATGTCCTCAGCTTCGGGCAATATCCGCCAGCTCTACTGTCTACAAGGTGATTAATGGTGCAATTTACAAGACTGATTATCCTCTGCCGACTCCTCAAAAACATTCGACGATTGTCGAAGCTGACCTCTTCCTTCCATGGAAAGGACTCCCACCCTGCTCACCTGCGGTATTTACACAAGTATGTAAAAAAATGAAGATGTACTATTGCCTATTTTTTACAGGTTCATTTGCGTATTTCTCCAAGTCTTCTCTTTGCTGCGAGTTGGGTATTAATTAGGATGTGATATTGCTTAATTTCCCCCCTGTTTCTACTCATTTTTTTGGCCCTTGATAATGTCCACTAGTATGTAATAGGGACTAATGAATCAAACGTTGTTAAATAAACATTTCATTCCGTTTTGCTAAATGGCTCATCATGTCAACCCTCCATGGACCAAATTGTCTTTCGTTCCTCCTTGCATACATGTTCCGTTGCAACTTCCATCGTTGGTCAAAATTTTTCCACTCTTCTTAGTGCTAGTTTGAGAACTCTATTTTCTCAAAGAAAAATGAACTAATTCTTCTTGGAAAAATGACAATCCTTTGGGAAAATGGTGTTTCCAAATTAACTCCAATCTCCTTCTGGATTGAAGAGGATTAGAGTAAATTAGTTTATTTCCACTTCAATTTCCTACAAAGTAGCACTTAGAGCTAGTTTGGTAACCCTATTTTTTTATGGGATTTCCAATTTCTCAAAGGAAAATGAACTAATTTCCCTTGAGAAAATGAAAAACCTCAAAAAAATTGGTTCCTAAACTAGTTTATTTGTTTGAGTTTACGTGAAAGAGAGAAATCCCCAGAATTTTGAGGCTTTATTAGTTGGTGGTCACATGCCATGCTGGAGATATGTGTTGTGTATTGCAATTATTGTGTGCCGATGCTGCTGGATCTCCTTCCTTTCTGTTGGTTCGTTTTGCCTGCTTGTCCAGCCCCTGCCGACCGCCACGCGCGCGTTTCATGCATCTTGCGTACGTTCTGGTTGGTCGTTGCCCCTCCGGGCGCCGAGTCTTGGGAGTTGGGACACACTGCTACAGGACCTCGTGATAATATGAGCGCAGGTATGTTGCCATGGCGGAAACGGATGCGAGCTGACGTGACGTCGTCGCCGTCGGTGGCGCCTTGCGATCGACGGCCCCGCGTGGCGCTAGCTGTCCCGTCTTTAGGGATTGAAACGGCCGGGAACGGTTAGAAAACTTCGGATACTTTAAAATCTATATTTTAATTTAAAATTAGTATAATATCCGTCCTGTTGCAACCATACACAATCATATTTAATATCTATAAAATAATAAAATAAATTTAATACCAAAGTGAATATATAGTCTATATATTAGATATTAAACTGATAAGAATAACTATTATTCCTTATCTTAGTTAAAAAGCTATAAAAGATATAAGTTGAAAAGGTCCCGACCCTTCTTTTATAGGTTGTTTGGTCTTTCGTCATTCTTTAGTCAGTGAGGTAGTATTTATAGGTTGCTTGGTCTTTCATCATTCTTTAGCCAACGAGTTAGTACTATATACGAGTGTTGCGCTGTGCGACTTTCTGTTTTATTGGGCTTGGGTGGTTTCTCAAAACATTAATGTCTCATTGTTAGATGACAAGCGGGGAAGAGTAATAGATCTACACGTTTCGCACGGTACACACTACACAAAATTGAAGCTTTAAAGTAGTAGAGATTAAAAATGGTAACTAGGTCGTTGGTCCGAAAAATGAAATCGAGAGTAACAAGATGACAGTAAACGATACAGTCGATAACAATCAGAAATCGATTATTAAAAATCGGGAAAACCCATGCATGTAACCGCTCCAAATGTTCAACTCAAGGTAATAAATACAACCATGATCTCACACTAATATGATATCTCTACTATATAAAGTATACATTTTTACAGTTTTTATAGTCGTCGTGCTTCCTAGATTTAAATGGGTTTCCATAGTCATCGGCCTACCATTTCATCTCCTGATCATGTTTTTTAGGATACAATATACGGTCGTCTATTATGCTATACGACGTCAGTCGGTATAGGATTTTCCCACCATGTTTTCATCCCTACCCGTGTCATCTCGGTGTGTGCCTTGCCATCGGCCGACGCGCCCAATTCTAGCCACTAAAAATTGTACAACATATACTTTCAAAATTAGGAGGAGCGATCCTAAAAGCCAACCATTATAAACAGTCGACCATTGTGGATAGCGAGCAAGCAAGCAACATGTCAGCAACCGTGACGATGGTGTAAAGGAGGCAAGTGATTCAAGCACCGGACAACAGGTGGAGTTGTTGGGCCACAGAAGCCGCGAGCCTAGCTCGAGGATTTCAGGAGCAGAATGGATTCGTTGAGTCCTACGGCCCATATTGGTGTCTGTAATAAATACTAGAGAGTATTAGTTCTGGGATAGTTTTTTTATCATTAGTAAGACAAAACTCCAGCCGAGTAGTTTGGCTAGCCGTCGACAACCAAGAGTGCTGACAAGTGGTATCAAAGACCATTTCGGTCTGGCGGACTTCGTCCACTTCACCAGGAGTGCGAAGATGGCGGGGGCGTCAGATCCCAACCTGGCCACGGCGCTCGCAGCGCAGTCCAAGTCCATCGAGACGCAATCCAAGACCTTGGCCGCCCTGTCCAAGATCCTGCAGCAACTCTGTGATCGTTTGGAGTCCCAGAACCTCCGATGGGGTGGATTGGAGAAGGCGGTCCATGCCAACACGGAGAACATCGCCAAGCTGCACAATAAATTGGGTCAGACAATCGATACCCAGATTACAGAGATGCAGGCAGCCCAGCAGGAGCGCGTCGACAACATGGTGGTGCATGCCTCCACCCATCTGGCGGCGTTGGAGAATGTCACCAAGGTGTTTGAGTCTTGGCGCCCAAGGATGGAGGGCTCGGTTGAGACGATTTAGACGTCTGTAGATGCAGTGCGCTCGGAACTCGCCAGTGTTTCTCACATCCTGGAGCGGGACGAATCGGGCAATCGAGCGACCACGGGTTAGTTCAAGTCGAAGGCGCAGCGCCCACCTGCGGCCATGCCACGCGTCGACGACCCGGGACAGCAAGGCTATGTTCCACATCCTCGGGAGTTTGGTTTTGGGGAGTCATTCCAAACCCAACTCCCAAACAATGGTACGCATGATCAGGCTCCCTTCCATCACCATGTACCATTTTAGTACCATGAGGAATATGCACCTGCGATGAATCAGACGTACCGGGATTTTTCGGGGGGTTATGGTCAGGGTCCACCAAGTTCGGGTTCCTTGGGCAATCTTCCTAAGTTGAACTTTCCGATGTTTGATGGAGAGAACCCTAAGCTGTGGCAACCTCGATGTGAGGCCTATTTTCACATGTACATAGTGGATCCTAGTGTGTGGGTTCAGGTTGCATATATGCAGTTTAACGGTCCAGCTACGAGGTGGTTACAATCTATAGAGTTCAAGCTTTCACACATTTCTTAGGGGGAATTTTTCACCTAATTCAGGATAGGTTTGCCAAAAATCAACACCAATCCTTGCTCAGGCGATTGTTTCATATCCGACAGATGGGCACTGTGTCATCTTATGTGGAGGAGTTTGCCTAGTTAATCGATCAGCTTAATGCATACCATACCATGCCAGACCCATTGTATTATACTTTGAAATTTGTTTGATGGTCTGAAAGACGATATTAAAGATGTGGTAATGTTACAGCGCTCATTCGATTTCGATACTGCTGCTCTTGGAAAGAAGCAGGATTATAAGAAGCCATATTATGGTTTTCAACATCAGGCCCACCTCCATCAGTAGGAGTCCAGGCCCCATATTCTAAAGAAGTTAAGTAAGTTTCAGCAACATCTTCTGCAGACAACAAGATGGCAGCTCTGTATGCTTATCGAAAAGCCCAAGGGCTTTGTTACAAGTGTGGGATGACTTACTCTCGAGGACATCGATGTGCTGAAACAATCCAGTTGCAGATGGTGGAAGAATTGTGGCAGATGGTTTCATTGTCTGAGACTAAAATGTTATCGTCGTCTGAAGCTAACTTTGCCCCTGCCAGAGCCCGAGGAAAATATTAAAATCAATATGATGTTGTCTCAAGCAGTTGTGAAAGGGATATCTACTCCACGTACTATACGCTTTGTGGGCCATATTGGAGATATCGATGTGCTAGCACTCCTGGACTCAGGAAGTTCTCATACATTTCTCAGCACAGTGGTAGCAGACCAGTTGACAGGAGTGTCAACCATGAAGACGCTTGTGAATGTTTAGGTGGCCAATGGGCCACAAATTACTTGCTGCTCGGAATTGGTGGATGCTTCATGGTCTATTGGGGGAGTGTCTTTTTCGTCCACACTTCGTGTGCTGCCCCTGTCTACATATGATCTCATAGTAGGATGGATTGGCTCGAAGCTCACAGCCCTATGCTGGTTAATTGGTCCCAAAAATGGCTTCATATTCCCTCTTCAAGAATCTTCAGTTACACTGCATGGTATATCTTCTTCAGTGATGACAAATTCAGTAGTACAAATGTGCAATATGTTGGAGTTGTCTGATAAGGAACATGATATCTATGCTAGCTTACCTGTTCAGGTCTGTTGGGGACTTGTTCTCAAGTGCTATGAATTAAGAACAAGGCAACACAAAAAGGTTAATGACTAATACCCTTCGTCCTTCAGAGCATTATCTCCCTTAGGATATAATGATCTTCAGACAAAGGTCATGAAGGACGTACCTTCGACATTACAGTATATTTCAATGAAAGGAGAAAGCATATGAAACATGAGAAATAACATAAATAATCACATGTCATCATCAATATCATTTAATCATATAGTCATGAATACACTTGAACAATATTGAATTACATTTTTTACCTTCAGCTTGACAGAAGGCAAAAGTCCAAGCGTGACGCTGCGAGCGAATACAAGTCAGCCGTGAACAGTACAGGGGTACTGTTCATCTATTTATAGACACAGGACACAGCCTGTGACGAATTACAATTATGCCCCTCATAAAAGTTTACAACATTGACTCAGACCTTCATGGATTAAAAGGTCATTCTAATCTCTATGTCGGTTTGTAATACCGAAGCTTCATGAAAAGGAACCTTCGGTCATCTCCTGGGGACAACTTCAGCCGAAGCTGCTTCTTCCCGTAAGACCTTCGACGCAACGAAGCATGGCCCCAACAGTAGCCCCTTTCGCGGTGCTAGATCGTTTTTTCGTAACGAGCTTGATCCGTGAAAAAGCCTCTCAAGCTTCGGGAAGCCGAAGGTCCAAAAAACACCTTCCCTGAGCTCGTTGTCGAGAAACGATCCAGTTTCCGAGCGCGTTGCCAGGCCCACTTTGCAGAGTTACTGTTTGGTCTCTGCGGTCCACCGCGCAGCGAGTGCTAGTGACTGTCCGCCTGGTGTAAAAATCCTGGCGCTTCGCCTTCTTACCTGCAGCACTATATAAACAGACGGGTAGGTGTGAAGTTACCACAGCATTCATTGCTATTTGCACTGTTTTGCTGCCAAAATTTTTAACCATAGCCGAAGCTTGACTCTCGGAATTGAACGAAGGTCCAACTCGAAGTTTGCTTCGTCAGAAGGAAAAGCTTCGGGAGAAGAAAGTATTCAAAAAAGTATTCAATTTTCACAGACTCAGAATAATGGCCAGAGTACGATCTACCGCAGGGTTGAGCGTGAAGGAGACGAAGCTGAAGGTTCGGAGACTGTTCCCATCTCCGAAGCAATGCAACGATCCGGACTGGTAACTGCGGAAGAAATTCCCACTGTTGAAGCAGAACAAGCAACTGCCGAAGCAGAAGAGGAGAACATTGAAGAAACTGATCCCGAAGATGACTATCGCATTGCCATGCCAAGCAAGCCCAGCCACTTGGACTTCGGGAAAGTCGACCGTTTCGAAGGCTGATCTCTCCAAGATGGTTAAAATCAGGTTATTTCAGTGAAAATCAAAAGAAACTACTTCGCTTCGGGGGAGAAAGAGACTACCCCGAAGCCAGAGAAGGACGAGATAGTCATTTTCAAAAGCTTTTTAAAGGCTGGGCTGAGATTCCCCCTTCATGGGATTATTGCCAGATGTATTGAAGAAGTTTGGATATCTACTTTCATCAGTTGACTCCTAACGCTATCGTTAGGCTTAGTGTTTACATCTGGGCCCTCCGAAGCCAGGCGGTGGAACCGTTTGCCGACAGTTTTTGTCGAGTTCATGAGTTGCATTACCAAACAAAGGCCAGAAAAGATGGATTACATGATAACTTTGGTTGCTACAATTTTGCCTATCGGAAAACCACAAAGTTTCCTGTTATTAGCTACCGAAGCAAATGGCCGGCGGGCTGGAAGTCAGAGTGGTTTTATGTGAAGGTTGACGAAGACGAAGAGAAGTTGGTACAAAGCCCACTTGAATTGATCTTCGGAGAAACAAGGCCGCGATGCCACATGACATTAGAAGGTCCCACCTGGGCTGCACTGGGTGAGTTTAAAATTATTTCAGAGCATATCAGTACCAGGGATTTGGTTCAAGAGTTCTTGGCCTTCAGGGTTTTCCCTACTCTAAAAGAATGGGAAATGCCAAAGCTAGAGGGAGAGAAGAAGAAAGGGGAACTTGTCCGGCTTCCTTACCATTTCAAATTCAAGAAATACTTTAAAAAAACCTTGCCAAGAGTGGCTGGACACAGTTGAAGTAATGTGCAATGAAATTCTTGGGAATTATTCGAAAAAAGAGGATCAATTGATGACCGCGGCCTTCGGCACCCGTCCGAAGCGAAGACTAAACCGAAGTGGTTTGATGCCCTGGGTTTCGAGTTACCCTGACTATGAACAGTTGAATAAGGGTGCTGAGGGCCAAAAAAGGAAAAGAGTGGCCGAAACTTTGAACAAAGATGAGGAAGAACCACCAAAAGAGCAGAAAATTCCAAAGAAGAGAAAATATCATCTCCAAGCGAAAATTATCCGATGAAGAGGGGACTCCTGCACCACCCTCTACCAGCGACGTGGAGGAAATCTTAAAGGTAATGACTGAACCCCTGCCCGCGAAGCTAAGTCCATTAGGGCCTCAACTGACGAAGCTTTTTCGAAAGGTGGAGGAGCCGGAAAAAACGAAGATAACCAAAACAAAGAGGCAAAGAATTATTGCAGTGACCGAAGTTATTGACAAGACGCCACCGAGGGCTTCAATTCGGAAAACGCCAGCGGTTGAAGGCACAACAAATGTCGAAGTCGCACCTTCGGAGGTCGCGGCTACCGAAGCGCTTCAGCCGAAGATTTGAACTTGGAAACTACAATTGAAGACATCGACAAAATTTTGCTAGACATGGCCGCAGAAGAAGCTGCCACTGCTGCTGAAGAAACCATGGCCACAGTGCCTGAAAGGGAAAGGAAATAGCCGAAGATACTTCGGAAGATGAAGGCTACATATTTCAAAATTTAGTTGGGCAAGAACCTGTCGAAGGCCGAAATAGAAGAGCTTAAAGATTATGCCAAATCTTGCGGATATAAACCAGGAGCTCTCTTTTCGGAGGTGTTGACGATGAGAAATTGGGCTGCATCCGGGATCAAACTGGGGCTAAGGTCATCGGTACTCTATCAAAGAGTATCGGTTTTTCCGAAGCTAGAAACAGATATCAGCCGCTACCAACGACAACATATCGTCGGTAGCTTATTTTATTCCAATTTCAAGGTAAACTTTTCTCTGACTTCTATTGTTTTTAATAATGGAGATATTCCTAACGAAGGTGTTTATGTGCAGAGCATGCTACTAAGCAAAGCTTTGAAGATGCAGCAAGATCTAGAGGATAAAAACACGAAGCTATAATTGAAAATTTGGAGAGCAAAATAAAAGAGCAATCAGCTATTATTGAAAAGAAAGACTTCGAACTCCAAACAACTGAAGGCTTGTTGGCAGAGACTGAAGCTAAAGTAGCAGAATTGAATTCGAAGCTTATCTGCCAATCAAAACAATTTGAACAAGAGAAGCTAGAGCTTAATTCAAAACTTGAGGCCGAAGTCCAAACCAACTCAGATTTGAAGAAATCATTAACAAGCCTTCAAGACAAATGTTTGAAATTTGGTAACAACTGTGTTCAACAATTAAAAAGATCTTTTACTCAGTTGGAGCCAGCAGTGGAAAGTTCACACCTTCAGCTGAAAATTTGCCAAGAACCTTCGAACATATTGAAGCTGAAATTGATGAGCTTGACGAAGTTATAGCCGGGCACGGTGACTTCTGTGCCTGGGGTAGCTTCTCGGGGCACTGCTGCAGCGTTTCTGAAGGCCGGCTGTGACCATGGAAAAATCGTCAACAGGCCTAAATTTCACTCTATCTTCGTCAATGCTAGACGATATTCCTGACCTCGCCCGAAGCATTTCAAATAGATTTATAAAAATGATATGGACCAAAGGCGGGCGGGAAAAGCTGGAGACGAAGCTCGAAGTCATCTTGAAGCAAGTAAGAAATCATACCTTGTGCTTACCTTCTCCTTCACACTTGATTTTTACTCGCAATACCTTGATTCATGTAGGATGACGAAGCTGAAGGTGATGCTTAAAAAATATGCCGCCGAAGCTGAAGCTCGGTGAGATCAGTAGGAGTACTCTGTAGAAGAAACTCAATAGACTTTTTTGTAACAACTTTTGTAAATACAGCTAAACTGTTCTTAATGAACTTTGTCCATACCTTGTAATATATCCTTACCCTTCCATTGAGGTGCTTTGATGTGGACGAAATTAGTATTTTGAGCCGAAGGCGAAAAAAAACCTTCCCTTCTTTTCGTACACAACGAAGCATAAAAGACCGCTTCTTCTTTTTTGCCAAAACCTCACTTTTTTATACACAACGAAGCATAAAAGACCGCTTCTTCTTTTTTGCCGAAACAACCACTTATGCCATGAATGAATGTTTATGAATGCAAATGCTATGATGCAATGTGATGTGCGAATGAATGTCCAAACACATATCCGAAGCCATACCCTCAGCCATTATTTCCTTAGAAACAATCACACATTAGCTCTGCATTCCCTTAGGAACGACTTTGGAGCTTCTTCGCCTTTTACTTTCGGCGGAATCAGCGTTGACTTTTCGCTGTAAGCTCTGCATTCCCTTAGGAACGTCTTTGGAGCTTCTTCGCCTTTTACTTTCGGCGGAATCAGCGTTGACTTTCGCTGTAAGCTCTGCATTCCCTTAGGAACGTCTTTGGAGCTTCTTCGCCTTTTCAGCTTCGGCACTCGATGGTGCGTTCTCAGCTTTACATTTACATTCTTTGGGGGATTTTGCTCTTATAAAACTAAAATGAAATTACATATGATGGCCCATTAAAAACCTTTCTCCCCCTTTAGAAAGGAAAAGGGTGCCATGAAAAAGAAAAGAAAAAACATAAAAAGTTACATCAAGTTATACATAATATCGCCGAAGCTCATCCGCGTTCCAAGATCTTGGAATGTCGTTGCCGTCCATGTCCTTCAATCTGTACGAACCAGGCCTTGACGAAGATACTACTAAGAAAGGTCCTTCCCATTTCAACTGTAACTTGCCCACTGTGTCTGGGTTGGCCACTCTCCGAAGCACCAAGTGTCCCGGCTCAATATTCTTGAGTCGAACTTTTCTATCTCGCCATTTGACTGTTTCGGCCTGGTATTTATTGATATTCTCCACAGCTTGAAGCCTGATCCCTTCTAAAGCATCTTTTTCCACAAAACAAGCATCTTCAGAACCTGACTCTGCCGAAGCTACTACTCTTATTGATCCGGCTTTAGCTTCTTCCGGAGTTATTGCTTCGTCACCGAATAATAACTTAAATGGAGTAAAGCCTGTAGACCTTGATGTTGTTGTATTGTGGCACACCACTTTGGTTAACTGATCTGGCCACTTTCCCCTGGGTTGATTGAAGATTAACTTCATTATTCCTGTCATTATAATGCCGTTGGCTCTTTCAACGAGCCCATTTGACTCCGGATGCCTGACTGATGCAAAATGGATCTTCGTACCAATTTGATCACAGAAATTTCTGAAAGCTTCGGAGTCGAACTGCGTTCCATTATCTACGGTGATAGCTTTCGGTACCCGAAGCGACAGACAATATTCTGCCAGAAAAACTTTTGGACAGTGGCCGAAGTTATTGTGGCTAATGGCTTTGCCTCAATCCATTTAGAAAAATACTCCACAGCTACTATAACATATCTTAAATTCCCTTGAGCCGGTGGTAATGGACCTAACAAGTCAAGGCCCCACCTTTGCAATGGCCAGATAGGTTGAATGAGCTGTGTTAAAGACGAAGGCTGTTTTTGATCTCTTGCACACTTCTGACAGCCTTCGCACTTTTGAACTAATTCCGCTGCATCCTAAGCTGCCTTCGGCCAATAAAACCCTTGACGGAAGACTTTTCCAAGTAACGGCCTAGATCCAATGTGGGATCCACACAGGCCTGCATGTATTTCTTTCATCAACTCTATACCTTCGGTTCTAGATAAACACTTGAGCAGCGGAGCGCAAACTCCATGTTTGTATAACTCCCCTTCTATCATGACATATGGACGAGCTCTTGCCTCTATCCTTTTATTATAAGCTTCGTCATCTGAAAGAAACTTACCCTGAAGGTAAGAGATGATTTCAGTTCTCCAATCTTCGCTATAAACAGGAGATATGTTGAGGACTGCTCTTTCAAGGAGCTCCACTGAAGGTGCCTTTATTGTTTCGAAGAACACATCCGAAGGTAACGGCAGCCCCCCCTGGCTAGGCTAGCAATCAGCATGCTCATTTGTCCTCGAGGGATATTCTTGACAGAAAATCCTTCGAAGGAGGCTTCGATCCTTCGGACCGTGTCTAGATATTTTTCAAGCTTCGGATCTTTAGCCTTGCAACTTTTGTCGATATGACCCGAAACAACCTGGGAATCAGTTTTAAGAATCGCCCTTCTGATTCCCATTGCCTTTAATTTCCGAAGGCCCAGGAGCAGAGCTTCGTATTCAGTAATATTGTTTGTACAGTTGAAATCAAGTCTTGCCGCATAACAAGTTTTAACCTTGGAAGGTGAGATCAACACAGCAGCCGCTCCTGCTCCGAAGGTTCCCAAGAGCCATCACAGAATACTGTCCACACTTCGGCCTCTTTACTTGCTTCTTCATCCTGAGCCCCTGGCGTCCAATCGGCAATGAAATCTGCCAACGCTTGAGACTGGATCGAGGATCTATGCACATAATCAATGTAAAATTCATTGAGCTCTGCAGCCCATTTTCCAATCCGTCCAGTAGCTTCTCTATTCCTCATAATATCCTTCAACGACTGCGAAGAAGGAACAACAATATTGTATGCTTGAAAATAATGCCGAAGCTTCCTGGATGCCATCAAAACGGCATATAATACCTTCTCCAGTTCTGTATAGTTTTTCTTTGATACACTAAGGACCTCAGATACAAAATACACTGGAATCTGCTTCTTGACTTGACCAACAAGCTTCTCCTGGACAAGTGCTGCACTTACTGCTGAGTGCGAAGCTGCCACATATAACAACAAAGGAGCCCCTGGCGTTGGTGGAGTTAATGTTGTTAGATCTATCAAATATTGCTTCAGCTCTTCGAAGGCTTTTTGTTGGCTTGGTCCCCATTGAAAGACTTCAGCTGACTTCAGCACCTCGAAGAATGGTAAATTTCTTTCTGCTGATCTGGATATGAATCTATTGAGAGATGC
Source organism: Zea luxurians (assembly GCA_029449295.1). Lineage (NCBI taxonomy): Eukaryota > Viridiplantae > Streptophyta > Magnoliopsida > Poales > Poaceae > Zea > Zea luxurians. Next base: position 473 of record JAOPSE010001249.1, on the reverse strand, counting down.
CAGCCTTCCTGTCAATCTTTGGGCCCCCTTTCTTGTAGTTGGTGGCTCCATTCGAAGTATAGCTTCAATTTTATTTGGATTAGCTTCAATTCCCTTTGTTGAAACCAAGCATCCAAGAAATTTCCCCTTCTTTACTCCGAAGACACATTTTTCTGGATTCAGCTTCAAACCAGCTTGTCTGAAACTGGCGAAGGTCTCCTGCAAATCAGCAATATGATTTTCCTGCTTCGTGCTTTTTACAATGATGTCATCGACATAAGTTGGCACATTTCTGCCTATCTGAGACTGGAGGACCTTCGCAGTCATTCTGCTGAAACTTCCTCCAGCGTTTTTGAGCCCCTCAGGCATCCGAAGATAGCAATATGTGCCACTTGGGGTTATGAAGTTAGTCTTCGGCTCATCTTCCTTCTTCATCCAGATTTGGTGATAGCCTGAGTAACAATCTAGCAGACTCATGAGCTCTGAAGAAGCTG
>JAOPSE010001248.1:0-163148 GCA_029449295.1 Zea luxurians | reverse complement strand
ACGAGTTTGCTTCCGGAACCATTTCTTCGTTTTTCGCAACGAACATGCCCAATCCACTACTTTAGGTCCAAAACTCATGTGTTGGGTGGCTTCGCGCAATTTCGTTGCCGCACGTCACCCATTCCGAAAACGGGTGTCGGGGTGCATACAAAGCATGACTTTTCGCCACTGGAACCATTTCTTCGTTTTTTCGCAACGAACATGCCCAATCCACTACTTTAGGTCCAAAACTAATGTTTGGGGTGGTTTCTCGCAATTTTGTTGCCGCACTTCACCTATTCCAAAAACGGGTGTCGGGTGCATATAAAGCACGAGTTTTTGCCACAGAAACCATTTCTTCATTTTTCGCAACGAACATGCCCAATCCACTACTTTAGGTCCAAAAATCATGTTTGGGGTGGTTTCGCGCAATTTCGTTGCCGCATGTCACCCATTCCGAAAACGGGTGTCAGGGTGCATACAAAGCATGAGTATTCGCCACTGGAACCATTTCTTCGTTTTTCGCAACGAACATGCCCAATCTACTACTTTAGGTCCAAAACTCATGTTTGGGGTGGTTTCTCGCAATTTTGTTGCCGCACTTCACCTATTCCAAAAACGGGTGTTGGGTGCATATAAAGCACGAGTTTTTGCCACAGAAACCATTTCTTGGTTTGTCGCAACGAACAGGCCCAATCCACTACTTTAGGTCCAAAACTCATGTTTGGGGTGGTTTCGCGCAATTTCGTTGCCGCATGTCACCCATTCCGAAACCGGGTGTCGGGGTGCATATAAAGCATGAGTTTTCGCCACTGGAACCATTTCTTCGTTTTTCGCAAAGAACATGCCCAATCCACTACTTTAGGTCCAAAACACATGTTTGCGGTGGTTTCGCGCAATTTCGTTGCCGCATGTCACCCATTCCGAAAACGGGTGTCGGGGTGCATACAAAGCACGAGTTTTTGCCACTGGAACCATTTCTTCATTTTTCGCAACGAACATGCCCAGTCCACTACTTTTGATCCAAAACTAAATTGTTGTGTGGTTTCACGCAATTTCGTTGCCGCACGTCACCCATTCCGAAAACGGGTGTCGGGGTTCATACAAAGCATGAGTTTTTGCCACTGGAACCATTTCTTCGTTTTTCACAACGAACATGCCCAATCCACTATTTTAGGTCCAAAACTCACGTTTGGGGTGGTTTCTCGCAATTTTGTTGCCGATCTTCACCTATTCCAAAAACGGGTGTCGGGTGCATATAAAGCACAAGTTTTTGCCACAGAAACCATTTCTTTGTTTTTCGCAACGAACTTGCCCAATCCACTACTTTAGGTCCAAAACTCATGTTTGGGGTGGTTTCGCGCAATTTTGTTGCCGCATGTCACCAATTCCGAAAACGGGTGTCAAGGTGCATACAAAGCATGAGTTTTCACCACTGGAACAATTTCTTCGTTTTTCGCAACGAACATGCCCAATCCACTACTTTAGGTCCACAACTCATGTTTGGGGTGATTTCGCGCAATTACGTTGCCGCACGTCACCATTCCAAAAACGGGTGTCGGGTGCATACAAAGCACGAGTTTTTCCCATCGGAACCATTTCTTCGTTTTTCGCAACGAACATGCCCAATCCACTACTTTAGGTCCAAAACTCATGTCTGGGGTGGTTTAGCGCAATTTCGTTGCCGCACGTCACCCATTCCGAAAACGGGTGTCGGGGTGCATACAAAGCACGAGTTTTTGCCACCGGAACCATTTCTTCGTTTTTCGCAACAAACATGCCCAATCCACTACTTTAGGTCCAAAACTCATGTTTGGGGTGGTTTCGCGCAATTTCGTTGCCGCACGTCACCCATTCCGAAAACGGGTGTCGAGATGAATACAAAGCACGAGTTTTTGCCACCGGAACCATTTCTTCGTTTTTCGCAACGGACATGCCAAATCCACTACTTTAGGTACAAAACTCATGTGTTGGGTGGTTTCGCGCAATTTCGTTGCCGCACGTCACCCATTCCGAAAACGGGTGTCGGGGTGCATACAAAGCATGAGTATTCGCCACTTCCATTTCTTCGTTTTTCGCAACAAACATGCCCAATCTACTACTTTAGGTCCAAAACTCATGTTTGGGGTGGTTTCTCGCAATTTTGTTGCCGCACTTCACCTATTCCAAAAACGGGTGTCGGGTGCATATAAAGCACGAGTTTTTGCCACTGAAACCATTTCTTGGTTTTTCGCAACGAACATGCCCAATCCACTACTTTAGGTCCAAAACTCATGTTTGGGGTGGTTTCGCGCAATTTCGTTGCCGCATGTCACCCATTCCGAAAACGGGTCTCGGGGTGCATACAAAGCATGAGTTTTCGCCACTGGAACCATTTCTTCGTTTTTCGCAACGAACATGCCCAATCCACTACTTTAGGTCCAAAACTCATGTTTGAGGTGGTTTCGCGCAATTTCGTTGCCGCATGTCACCCATTCCGAAAACGGGTGTCGGGGTGCATACAAAGCACGAGTTTTTGCCACCGGAACCATTTCTTCATTTTTCACGACGAACATGCCCAATCCACTACTTTACGTCCAAAACTAAATTGTTGGGTGGTTTCGCGCAATTTCGTTGCCGCACGTCACCCATTCCGAAAACGGGTGTCGGGGTGCATACAAAGCATGAGTTTTCGCCACTGCAATCATTTCTTCGTTTTTCGCAACGAACTTGCCCAATCCACTACTTTATGTCCAAAACTCATGTTTGGGGTGGTTTTCTCGCAATTTTGTTGCCGCACTTCACCTATTCCAAAAACGGGTGTCGGGTGCATATAAAGCACGAGTTTTTGCCACAGAAACCATTGCTTTGTTTTTCGCAACGAACTTGCCAAATCCACTACTTTAGGTCCAAAACTCATGTTTGGGGTGGTTTCGCGCAATTTCGTTGCAGCATGTCACCCATTCCGAAAACGGGTGTCGGGGTGCATACAAAGCATGAGTTTTCGCCACTGCAACCATTTCTTCGTTTTTCGCAACGAACATGCCCAATCCACTACTTTAGGTCCAAAACTCATGTTTGGGGTGGTTTCGCGCAATTTCGTTGCCGCACGTCACCATTCCAAAAACAGGTGTCGGGTGCATACAAAGCACGAGTTTTTCCCATCGGAACCATTTCTTCGTTTTTTGCAACGAACATGCCCAATCCACTACTTTAGGTCTAAAACTCTTGTTTGGGGTGGTTTCGCGCAATTTCGTTGCCGCACGTCACCCATTCTGAAAACGGGTGTCGGGGTGCATACAAAGCATGAGTTTTCGCCACTGGAACCATTTCTTCGTTTTTCGCAACGAACATGCCCAATCCACTACTTGAGGTCCAAAACTCATGGTTGGGGTGGTTTCGCGCAATTTCGTTGCCGCACGTCACCATTCCAAAAACGGGTGTCGGGTGCATACAAAGCACGAGTTTTTCCCATCGGAACCATTTCTTCGTTTTTCGCAACGAACATGCCCAATTCACTACTTTAGGTCCAAAACTTATGTATGGGGTGGTTTCGCGTAATTTTGTAGCCGCACGTCACCCATTCCGAAAACGGGTGTCGGGGTGCATACAAAGCACAAGTTTTTGCCACCGGAACCATTTCTTCGTTTTTGGCAACGAACATGCCCAATCCACTACTTTAGGTACAAAACTCATGTGTTGGGTGGTTTTGCGCAATTTCGTTGTCGCGCGTCACCCATTCCGAAAACGGGTGTCGGGGTGCATACAAAGCACGAGTTTTTGCTTCCGGAACCATTTCTTCGTTTTTCGCAACGAACATGCCCAATCCACTACTTTAGGTCCAAAACTCATGTGTTGGGTGGCTTCGCGCAATTTCGTTGCCGCACGTCACCCATTCCGAAAACGGGTGTCGGGGTGCATACAAAGCATGACTTTTCGCCACTGGAACCATTTCTTCGTTTTTCGCAACGAACATGCCCAATCCACTACTTTAGGTCCAAAACTAATGTTTGGGGTGGTTTCTCGCAATTTTGTTGCCGCACTTCACCTATTCCAAAAACGGGTGTCGGGTGCATATAAAGCACGAGTTTTTGCCACAGAAACCATTTCTTCATTTTTCGCAACGAACATGCCCAATCCACTACTTTAGGTCCAAAAATCATGTTTGGGGTGGTTTCGCGCAATTTCGTTGCCGCATGTCACCCATTCCGAAAACGGGTGTCGGGGTGCATACAAAGCATGAGTATTCGCCACTGGAACCATTTCTTCGTTTTTCGCAACGAACATGCCCAATCTACTACTTTAGGTCCAAAACTCATGTTTGGGGTGGTTTCTCGCAATTTTGTTGCCGCACTTCACCTATTCCAAAAACGGGTGTTGGGTGCATATAAAGCACGAGTTTTTGCCACAGAAACCATTTCTTGGTTTGTCGCAACGAACAGGCCCAATCCACTACTTTAGGTCCAAAACTCATGTTTGGGGTGGTTTCGCGCAATTTCGTTGCCGCATGTCACCCATTCCGAAACCGGGTGTCGGGGTGCATATAAAGCATGAGTTTTCGCCACTGGAACCATTTCTTCGTTTTTCGCAAAGAACATGCCCAATCCACTACTTTAGGTCCAAAACACATGTTTGCGGTGGTTTCGCGCAATTTCGTTGCCGCATGTCACCCATTCCGAAAACGGGTGTCGGGGTGCATACAAAGCACGAGTTTTTGCCACTGGAACCATTTCTTCATTTTTCGCAACGAACATGCCCAGTCCACTACTTTTGATCCAAAACTAAATTGTTGTGTGGTTTCGCGCAATTTCGTTGCCGCACGTCACCCATTCCGAAAACGGGTGTCGGGGTTCATACAAAGCATGAGTTTTTGCCACTGGAACCATTTCTTCGTTTTTCACAACGAACATGCCCAATCCACTATTTTAGGTCCAAAACTCACGTTTGGGGTGGTTTCTCGCAATTTTGTTGCCGATCTTCACCTATTCCAAAAACGGGTGTCGGGTGCATATAAAGCACAAGTTTTTGCCACAGAAACCATTTCTTTGTTTTTCGCAACGAACTTGCCCAATCCACTACTTTAGGTCCAAAACTCATGTTTGGGGTGGTTTCGCGCAATTTTGTTGCCGCATGTCACCAATTCCGAAAACGGGTGTCAAGGTGCATACAAAGCATGAGTTTTCACCACTGGAACAATTTCTTCGTTTTTCGCAACGAACATGCCCAATCCACTACTTTAGGTCCACAACTCATGTTTGGGGTGATTTCGCGCAATTACGTTGCCGCACGTCACCCATTCCGAAAACGGGTGTCGGGGTGCATACAAAGCACGAGTTTTTGCTTACGGAACCATTTCTTCGTTTTTCGCAACGAACATGCCCAATCCACTACTTTAGGTCCAAAACTCATGTGTTGGGTGGCTTCGCGCAATTTCGTTGCCGCACGTCACCCATTCCGAAAACGGGTGTCGGGGTGCATACAAAGCACGAGTTTTTGCCACCGGAACCATTTCTTCGTTTTTCGCAACAAACATGCCCAATCCACTACTTTAGGTCCAAAACTCATGTTTGGGGTGGTTTCGCGCAATTTCGTTGCCGCACGTCACCCATTCCGAAAACGGGTGTCGAGATGAATACAAAGCACGAGTTTTTGCCACCGGAACCATTTCTTCGTTTTTCGCAACGGACATGCCAAATCCACTACTTTAGGTACAAAACTCATGTGTTGGGTGGTTTCGCGCAATTTCGTTGCCGCACGTCACCCATTCCGAAAACGGGTGTCGGGGTGCATACAAAGCATGAGTATTCGCCACTTCCATTTCTTCGTTTTTCGCAACAAACATGCCCAATCTACTACTTTAGGTCCAAAACTCATGTTTGGGGTGGTTTCTCGCAATTTTGTTGCCGCACTTCACCTATTCCAAAAACGGGTGTCGGGTGCATATAAAGCACGAGTTTTTGCCACTGAAACCATTTCTTGGTTTTTTCGCAACGAACATGCCCAATCCACTACTTTAGGTCCAAAACTCATGTTTGGGGTGGTTTCGCGCAATTTCGTTGCCGCATGTCACCCATTCCGAAAATGGGTCTCGGGGTGCATACAAAGCATGAGTTTTCGCCACTGGAACCATTTCTTCTTTTTTCGCAACGAACATGCCCAATCCACTACTTTAGGTCCAAAACTCATGTTTGGGGTGGTTTCGTGCAATTTCGTTGCCGCACGTCGCCCATTCCGAAAACGGGTGTCGGGGTGCATACAAAGCATGAGTATTCGCCACTGGAACCATTTCTTCGTTTTTCGCAACGAACATGCCCAATCTACTACTTTAGGTCCAAAACTCATGTTTGGGGTGGTTTCTCGCAATTTTGTTGCCGCACTTCACCTATTCCAAAAAGGGTGTCGGGTGCATATAAAGCACGAGTTTTTGCCACAGAAACCATTTCTTGGTTTTTCGCAACGAACATGCCCAATCCACTACTTTAGGTCCAAAACTCATGTTTGGGGTGGTTTCGCGCAATTTCGTTGCCGCATGTCACCCATTCCGAAAACGGGTGTCGGGGTGCATATAAAGCATGAGTTTTCGCCACTGGAACCATTTCTTCGTTTTTCGCAACGAACATGCCCAATCCACTACTTTAGGTTCAAAACACATGTTTGGGGTGGTTTCGCGCAATTTCGTTGCCGCATGTCACCCATTCCGAAAACGGGTGTCGGGGTGCATACAAAGCACGAGTTTTTGCTACCGGAACCATTTCTTCATTTTTCGCAACGAACATGCCCAATCCACTACTTTTGGTCCAAAACTAAATTGTTGTGTGGTTTCGCGCAATTTTATTGCCGCACGTCACCCATTCCGAAAACGGGTGTCGGGGTTCACACAAAGCATGAGTTTTTGCCACTGGAACCATTTCTTCGTTTTTTCGCAACGAACATGCCCAATCCACTATTTTAGGTCCAAAACTCACGTTTGGGGTGGTTTCTCGCAATTTTGTTGCCGCACTTCACCTATTCCAAAAACGGGAGTCGGGTGCATATAAAGCACGAGTTTTTGCCACAGAAACCATTTCTTTGTTTTTCGCAACGAACTTGCCCAATCCACTACTTTAGGTCCAAAACTCATGTTTGGGGTGGTTTCGCGCAATTTCGTTGCCGCATGTCACCCATTCCGAAAACGGGTGTCAGGGTGCATACAAAGCATGAGTTTTCGCCACTGGAACCATTTCTTCGTTTTTCGCAACGAACATGCCCAATCCACTACTTTAGGTCCAAAACTCATGTTTGGGGTGGTTTCTCGCAATTTTGTTGCCGCACTTCACCAATTCCAAAAACGGGTGTCGGGTGCATATAAAGCACGAGTTTTTGCCACAGAAACCATTTCTTTGTTTTTCGCAACAAACTTGCCCAATCCACTACTTTAGGTCCAAAACTCATGTTTGGGGTGGTTTCGCGCAATTTCGTTGCAGCATGTCACCCATTCCGAAAACGGGTGTCGGGGTGCATACAAAGCATGAGTTTTCGCCACTGTAACCATTTCTTCGTTTTTCGCAACAAACATGCCCAATCCACTACTTTAGGTCCAAAACACATGTTTGGGGTGGTTTCGCGCAATTTCGTTGCCGCACGTCACCATTCCAAAAACGGGTGTCGGGTGCATACAAAGAACGAGTTTTTTCCATCGGAACCATTTCTTCGTTTTTCGCAACGAACATGCCCAATCCACTACTTTAGGTCCAAAACTCATGTTTGGGGTGGTTTCGCGCAATTTCGTTGCCGCACATCACCCATTCCGAAAACGTGTGTCGGGGTGCATACAAAGCATGAGTTTTCGCCACTGTAACCATTTCTTCGTTTTTCGCAACAAACATGCCCAATCCACTACTTTAGGTCCAAAACACATGTTTGGGGTGGTTTCGTGCAATTTTGTTGCTGCACGTCATCTTTCCAAAAACGGGTGTCGGGGTGCATACAAAGCACGAGTTTTGGCCACCGGAACCATTTATTCGTTTTTCGCAACGAACATGCCCAATCCACTACTTTAGGTCCAAAACTCATGTTTGGGGTGGTTTCGCGCAATTTCGTTGTCGCACGTCACCCATTCCGAAAACGGGTTTCGAGATGAATACAAAGCACGAGTTTTTGCAACCGGAACCATTTCTTCGTTTTTCGCAACGGACATGCCAAATCCACTACTTTAGGTACAAAACTCATGTGTTGGGTGGTTTCGCGCAATTTCGTTGTCGCACGTCACCCATTCCGAAAACGGGTGCTGGGGTGCATACAAAGCACGAGTTTTTGCCACCGAAACCATTTCTTCGTTTTTCGCAACGATCATGCCCAATCCACTAATTTAGGTCCAAAACTCATGTGTTAGGTGGTTTCGCGCAATTTCGTTGCCGCACGTCACCCATTCCGAAAACGGGTGTCGGGGTGCATACAAAGCACGAGTTTTTGCCACCGGAACCATTTCTTCATTTTTCGCAACGAACATGCCCAATCCACTACTTTAGTTCCAAAACACAAGTGTTGGGTGGTTTCGCGCAATTTCGTCGCCGCATGTCACCCATTCCGAAAACGGGTGTCGGGGTGCATACAAAGCATGAGTTTTCGCCACTGGAACCATTTTTTCGTTTTTCGCAACGAACATGCCCAATCCACTTCTTTAGGTCCAAAACTCATGTTTGGGGTGGTTTCTAGCAATTTCGTTGTCGCACTTCACCTATTCCAAAAACAGGTGTCGGGTGCATATAAAGCACGAGTTTTTGCCACAGGAACCATTTCTTCGTTTTTCGCAACGAACATACCCAATCCACTACTTTAGGTCCGAAACTCATGTTTGGGGTGGTTTCGCGCAATTTCGTTGCCGCATGTCACCCATTCCAAAACGGGTGTCAAGGTGCATACAAAGCATGAGTTTTCGCCACTGGAACCATTTCTTCGTTTTTTTGCAACGAACATGCCCAATCCACTACTTTAGGCCCAAAACTCATGTTTGGGGTGGTTTCGCGCAATTTCGTTGCCGCACGTCACCGTTCCAAAAACAGGTGTCGGGTGCATACAAAGCACGAGTTTTTCCTATCAGAACCATTTCTTCGTATTTCGCAACGAACATGCCCAATCCACTACTTTAGGTCCAAAACTCATGTTTGGGGTGGTTTCGCGCAATTTCGTTGTCCCATGTCACCCATTCCGAAAACGGGTGTCGGGTGGATACAAAGCACGAGTTTTTGCCACCGGAACCATTTCTTTTTTTTCCGCAACGAACATGCCCAGTCCACTACTTTGGGTCCACAACTCATGTTTGGGGTGGTTTTGCGCAATTTCGTTGCCGCACGTCACCCACTCCGAAAACGGGTGTCGGGTTGCATACAAAGCTTGAGTTTTCGCCACCGGAACCATTTCTTTGTTTTTCGCAACAAACATGCACAATCCACTACTTTAGGTCCAAAACTCATGTGTTGGGTGGTTTCGCACAATTTCGTTGCCGCGCGTCACCCATTCCGAAAACGGGTGTCGGGGTGAATACAAAGCACGAGTTTTTGCCACCGGAACCATTTCTTCGTTTTTCGCAACGAACATGCCAAATCCACTACTTTAGGTACAAAACTCATGTGTTGGGTGGTTTCGCGCAATTTCGTTGTCGCACGTCACCCATTCCGAAAACGGGTGCCGGGGTGCATACAAAGCACGAGTTTTTGCCACCGGAACCATTTCTTCGTTTTTCGCAACGAACATGCCCAATCCACTACTTTAGGTCCAAAACTCAAGTGTTGGGTGGTTTCGCGCAATTTTGTTGGCGCACGTCACCCATTCCGAAAACGGGTGTCGGGGTGCATACAAAGCACGAGTTTTTGCCACCGGAACCATTTCTTCATTTTTCGCAACGAACATGCCCAATCCACTACTTTAGGTCCAAAACTCAAGTGTTGGGTGGTTTCGCACAATTTCGTTGCCGCACGTCACCCATTCCGAAAACGAGTGTCGGGGTGCATACAAAGCATGACTTTTCGCCACTGGAATCATTTCTTCGTTTTTCGCAACGAACATGCCCAATCCACTACTTTAGGTCCAAAACTCATGTTTGGGGTGGTTTCTCGCAATTTTTTTGCCGCACTTCACCTATTCCAAAAACGGGTGTCGGGTGCATATAAAGCACGAATTTTTGCCACAGAAACCATTTCTTCGTTTTTCGCAACGAACATGCCCAATCCACTACTTTAGGTCCAAAAATCATGTTTGGGGTGGTTTCGCGCAATTTCGTTGCCGCATGTCACCCATTCCGAAAACGGGTGTTGGGGTGCATACAAAGCACGAGTTTTTGCCACCAGAACCATTTCTTCATTTTTCGCAACGAACAGCCCAATCCACTACTTTAGGTCCAAAACTCAATTATTGGGTGGTTTCGCGCAATTTCGTTGCCGCACGTCACCCATTCCGAAAACGGGTGTCGGGGTGCTTACAAAGCATGAGTTTTCGCGACTGGAACCATTTCTTCGTTTTTCGCAACGAACATGCCCAATCCACTACTTTAGGTCCAAAACTCATGTTTGGGGTGGTTTCTCGCAATTTTGTTGCCGCACTTCACCTATTCCAAAAACGGGTGTCGGGTGCATATAAAGCACGAGTTTTTGCCACAAAAACCATTTCTTCGTTTTTCGCAACGAACATGCCCAATCCACTACTTTAGGTCCAAAACTCATGTTCGGGGTGGTTTGCGCAATTTCATTGCCGCATGTCACCCATGCCGAAAACGGGTGTCGGGGTGCATACAAAGCACGAGTTTTTGCCACCAGAACCATTTCTTCATTTTTCGCAACGAACATGCCCAATCCACTACTTTAGGTCCAAAACTCAATTGTTGGGTGGTTTCGCGCAATTTCGTTGCCGCACGTCACCCATTCCGTAAACGGGTGTCGAGGTGCATACAAAGCATGAGTATTCGCCACTGGAACCATTTCTTCGTTTTTCGCAACGAACATGCCCAATCTACTACTTTAGGTCCAAAACTCATGTTTGGCGTGGTTTCTCGCAATTTTGTTGCCGCACTTCACCTATTCCAAAAACGGGTGTCGGGTGCATATAAAGCACGAGTTTTTGCCACAAAAACCATTTCTTCATTTTTCGCAACGAACATGCCCAATCCACTACTTTAGGTCCAAAACTCATGTTTGGGTTAGTTTCGCGCAATTTCGTTGCCGCATGTCACCCATTCCGAAAACGGGTGTCGGGGTGCATACAAAGCACGAGTTTTTGCCACCGGAACCATTTCTTCATTTTTCACAACGAACATGCCCAATCCACTACTTTAGGTCCAAAACTAAATTGTTGGGGGGTTTCGCGCAATTTCGTTGCCGCACGTCACCCTTTCCGAAAACGGGTGTCGGGGTGCATACAAAGCATGAGTTTTCGCCACTGGAACCATTTCTTCGTTTTTCGCAACGAACATGCCCAATCCACTACTTTAGGTCCAAAACTCATGTTTGGGGTGGTTTCGCGCAATTTCGTTGTCGGGGTGCATACAAAGCACGAGTTTTTGCCACCGGAACCATTTCTTCATTTTTCGCAACGAACATACCCAATCCACTACTTTAGTTCCAAAACACAAGTGTTGGGTGGTTTCGCGCAATTTCGTCGCCGCATGTCACCCATTCCGAAAACGGGTGTCGGGGTGCATACAAAGCATGAGTTTTCGCCACTGGAACCATTTTTTCGTTTTTTCGCAACGAACATGCCCAATCCACTTCTTTAGGTCCAAAACTCATGTTTGGGATGGTTTCTAGCAATTTCGTTGTCGCACTTCACCTATTCCAAAAACAGGTGTCGGGTGCATATAAAGCACGAGTTTTTGCCACAGGAACCATTTCTTCGTTTTTTCGCAACGAACATACCCAATCCACTACTTTAGGTCCGAAACTCATGTTAGGGGTGGTTTCGCGCAATTTCGTTGCCGCATGTCACCCATTCCAAAACGGGTGTCAAGGTGCATACAAAGCATGAGTTTTCGCCACTGGAACCATTTCTTCGTTTTTCGCAACGAACATGCCCAATCCACTACTTTAGGCCCAAAACTCATGTTTGGGGTGGTTTCGCGCAATTTCGTTGCCGCACGTCACCGTTCCAAAAACAGGTGTCGGGTGCATACAAAGCACGAGTTTTTCCTATCAGAACCATTTCTTCGTATTTCGCAACGAACATGCCCAATCCACTACTTTAGGTCCAAAACTCATGTTTGGGGTGGTTTCGCGCAATTTCGTTGTCCCATGTCACCCATTCCGAAAACGGGTGTCGGGTGGATACAAAGCACGAGTTTTTGCCACCGGAACCATTTCTTTTTTTTCCGCAACGAACATGCCCAGTCCACTACTTTGGGTCCACAACTCATGTTTGGGGTGGTTTTGCGCAATTTCGTTGCCGCACGTCACCCACTCCGAAAACGGGTGTCGGGTTGCATACAAAGCTTGAGTTTTCGCCACCGGAACCATTTCTTTGTTTTTCGCAACAAACATGCACAATCCACTACTTTAGGTCCAAAACTCATGTGTTGGGTGGTTTCGCACAATTTCGTTGCCGCGCGTCACCCATTCCGAAAACGGGTGTCGGGGTGAATACAAAGCACGAGTTTTTGCCACCGGAACCATTTCTTCGTTTTTCGCAACGAACATGCCAAATCCACTACTTTAGGTACAAAACTCATGTGTTGGGTGGTTTCGCGCAATTTCGTTGTCGCACGTCACCCATTCCGAAAACGGGTGCCGGGGTGCATACAAAGCACGAGTTTTTGCCACCGGAACCATTTCTTCGTTTTTCGCAACGAACATGCCCAATCCACTACTTTAGGTCCAAAACTCAAGTGTTGGGTGGTTTCGCGCAATTTTGTTGGCGCACGTCACCCATTCCGAAAACGGGTGTCGGGGTGCATACAAAGCACGAGTTTTTGCCACCGGAACCATTTCTTCATTTTTCGCAACGAACATGCCCAATCCACTACTTTAGGTCCAAAACTCAAGTGTTGGGTGGTTTCGCACAATTTCGTTGCCGCACGTCACCCATTCCGAAAACGAGTGTCGGGGTGCATACAAAGCATGACTTTTCGCCAATGGAATCATTTCTTCGTTTTTCGCAACGAACATGCCCAATCCACTACTTTAGGTCCAAAACTCATGTTTGGGGTGGTTTCTCGCAATTTTTTTGCCGCACTTCACCTATTCCAAAAACGGGTGTCGGGTGCATATAAAGCACGAATTTTTGCCACAGAAACCATTTCTTCGTTTTTCGCAACGAACATGCCCAATCCACTACTTTAGGTCCAAAAATCATGTTTGGGGTGGTTTCGCGCAATTTCGTTGCCGCATGTCACCCATTCCAAAAACGGGTGTCGGGGTGCATACAAAGCACGAGTTTTTGCCACCAGAACCATTTCTTCATTTTTCGCAACGAACAGCCCAATCCACTACTTTAGGTCCAAAACTCAATTATTGGGTGGTTTCGCGCAATTTCGTTGCCGCACGTCACCCATTCCGAAAACGGGTGTCGGGGTGCTTACAAAGCATGAGTTTTCGCGACTGGAACCATTTCTTCGTTTTTCGCAACGAACATGCCCAATCCACTACTTTAGGTCCAAAACTCATGTTTGGGGTGGTTTCTCGCAATTTTGTTGCCGCACTTCACCTATTCCAAAAACGGGTGTCGGGTGCATATAAAGCACGAGTTTTTGCCACAAAAACCATTTCTTCGTTTTTCGCAACGAACATGCCCAATCCACTACTTTAGGTCCAAAACTCATGTTCGGGGTGGTTTGCGCAATTTCATTGCCGCATGTCACCCATGCCGAAAACGGGTGTCGGGGTGCATACAAAGCACGAGTTTTTGCCACCAGAACCATTTCTTCATTTTTCGCAACGAACATGCCCAATCCACTACTTTAGGTCCAAAACTCAATTGTTGGGTGGTTTCGCGCAATTTCGTTGCCGCACGTCACCCATTCCGTAAACGGGTGTCGAGGTGCATACAAAGCATGAGTATTCGCCACTGGAACCATTTCTTCGTTTTTCGCAACGAACATGCCCAATCTACTACTTTAGGTCCAAAACTCATGTTTGGCGTGGTTTCTCGCAATTTTGTTGCCGCACTTCACCTATTCCAAAAACGGGTGTCGGGTGCATATAAAGCACGAGTTTTTGCCACAAAAACCATTTCTTCGTTTTTCGCAACGAACATGCCCAATCCACTACTTTAGGTCCAAAACTCATGTTTGGGTTAGTTTCGCGCAATTTCGTTGCCGCATGTCACCCATTCCGAAAACGGGTGTCGGGGTGCATACAAAGCACGAGTTTTTGCCACCGGAACCATTTCTTCATTTTTCACAACGAACATGCCCAATCCACTACTTTAGGTCCAAAACTAAATTGTTGGGGGGTTTCGCGCAATTTCGTTGCCGCACGTCACCCTTTCCGAAAACGGGTGTCGGGGTGCATACAAAGCATGAGTTTTCGCCACTGGAACCATTTCTTCGTTTTTCGCAACGAACATGCCCAATCCACTACTTTAGGTCCAAAACTCATGTTTGGGGTGGTTTCGCGCAATTTCGTTGTCGGGGTGCATACAAAGCACGAGTTTTTGCCACCGGAACCATTTCTTCATTTTTCGCAACGAACATACCCAATCCACTACTTTAGTTCCAAAACACAAGTGTTGGGTGGTTTCGCGCAATTTCGTCGCCGCATGTCACCCATTCCGAAAACGGGTGTCGGGGTGCATACAAAGCATGAGTTTTCGCCACTGGAACCATTTTTTCGTTTTTTCGCAACGAACATGCCCAATCCACTTCTTTAGGTCCAAAACTCATGTTTGGGGTGGTTTCTAGCAATTTCGTTGTCGCACTTCACCTATTCCAAAAACAGGTGTCGGGTGCATATAAA
Source organism: Zea luxurians (assembly GCA_029449295.1). Taxonomy (NCBI): domain Eukaryota; kingdom Viridiplantae; phylum Streptophyta; class Magnoliopsida; order Poales; family Poaceae; genus Zea; species Zea luxurians. The sequence continues at coordinate 148,275 of JAOPSE010001248.1, read as the reverse complement.
GCACGAGTTTTTGCCACAGGAACCATTTCTTCGTTTTTCGCAACGAACATACCCAATCCACTACTTTAGGTCCGAAACTCATGTTTGGGGTGGTTTCGCGCAATTTCGTTGCCGCATGTCACCCATTCCAAAACGGGTGTCAAGGTGCATACAAAGCATGAGTTTTCGCCACTGGAACCATTTCTTCGTTTTTCGCAACGAACATGCCCAATCCACTACTTTAGGCCCAAAACTCATGTTTGGGGTGGTTTCGCGCAATTTCGTTGCCGCACGTCACCGTTCCAAAAACAGGTGTCGGGTGCATACAAAGCACGAGTTTTTCCTATCAGAACCATTTCTTCGTATTTCGCAACGAACATGCCCAATCCACTACTTTAGGTCCAAAACTCATGTTTGGGGTGGTTTCGCGCAATTTCGTTGTCCCATGTCACCCATTCCGAAAACGGGTGTCGGGTGGATACAAAGCACGAGTTTTTGCCACCGGAACCATTTCTTTTTTTTTCCGCAACGAACATGCCCAGTCCACTACTTTGGGTCCACAACTCATGTTTGGGGTGGTTTTGCGCAATTTCGTTGCCGCACGTCACCCACTCCGAAAACGGGTGTCGGGTTGCATACAAAGCTTGAGTTTTCGCCATCGGAACCATTTCTTTGTTTTTCGCAACAAACATGCACAATCCACTACTTTAGGTCCAAAACTCATGTGTTGGGTGGTTTCGCACAATTTCGTTGCCGCGCGTCACCCATTCCGAAAACGGGTGTCGGGGTGAATACAAAGCACGAGTTTTTGCCACCGGAACCATTTCTTCGTTTTTCGCAACGAACATGCCAAATCCACTACTTTAGGTACAAAACTCATGTGTTGGGTGGTTTCGCGCAATTTCGTTGTCGCACGTCACCCATTCCGAAAACGGGTGCCGGGGTGCATACAAAGCACGAGTTTTTGCCACCGGAACCATTTCTTCGTTTTTCGCAACGAACATGCCCAATCCACTACTTTAGGTCCAAAACTCAAGTGTTGGGTGGTTTCGCGCAATTTTGTTGGCGCACGTCACCCATTCCGAAAACGGGTGTCGGGGTGCATACAAAGCACGAGTTTTTGCCACCGGAACCATTTCTACATTTTTCGCAACGAACATGCCCAATCCACTACTTTAGGTCCAAAACTCAAGTGTTGGGTGGTTTCGCACAATTTCGTTGCCGCACGTCACCCATTCCGAAAACGAGTGTCGGGGTGCATACAAAGCATGACTTTTCGCCACTGGAATCATTTCTTCGTTTTTCGCAACGAACATGCCCAATCCACTACTTTAGGTCCAAAACTCATGTTTGGGGTGGTTTCTCGCAATTTTTTTGCCGCACTTCACCTATTCCAAAAACGGGTGTCGGGTGCATATAAAGCACGAATTTTTGCCACAGAAACCATTTCTTCGTTTTTCGCAACGAACATGCCCAATCCACTACTTTAGGTCCAAAAATCATGTTTGGGGTGGTTTCGCGCAATTTCGTTGCCGCATGTCACCCATTCCGAAAACGGGTGTCGGGGTGCATACAAAGCACGAGTTTTTGCCACCAGAACCATTTCTTCATTTTTCGCAACGAACAGCCCAATCCACTACTTTAGGTCCAAAACTCAATTATTGGGTGGTTTCGCGCAATTTCGTTGCCGCACGTCACCCATTCCGAAAACGGGTGTCGGGGTGCTTACAAAGCATGAGTTTTCGCGACTGGAACCATTTCTTCGTTTTTCGCAACGAACATGCCCAATCCACTACTTTAGGTCCAAAACTCATGTTTGGGGTGGTTTCTCGCAATTTTGTTGCCGCACTTCACCTATTCCAAAAACGGGTGTCGGGTGCATATAAAGCACGAGTTTTTGCCACAAAAACCATTTCTTCGTTTTTCGCAACGAACATGCCCAATCCACTACTTTAGGTCCAAAACTCATGTTCGGGGTGGTTTGCGCAATTTCATTGCCGCATGTCACCCATGCCGAAAACGGGTGTCGGGGTGCATACAAAGCACGAGTTTTTGCCACCAGAACCATTTCTTCATTTTTCGCAACGAACATGCCCAATCCACTACTTTAGGTCCAAAACTCAATTGTTGGGTGGTTTCGTGCAATTTCGTTGCCGCACGTCACCCATTCCGTAAACGGGTGTCGAGGTGCATACAAAGCATGAGTATTCGCCACTGGAACCATTTCTTCGTTTTTCGCAACGAACATGCCCAATCTACTACTTTAGGTCCAAAACTCATGTTTGGCGTGGTTTCTCGCAATTTTGTTGCCGCACTTCACCTATTCCAAAAACGGGTGTCGGGTGCATATAAAGCACGAGTTTTTGCCACAAAAACCATTTCTTCGTTTTTCGCAACGAACATGCCCAATCCACTACTTTAGGTCCAAAACTCATGTTTGGGTTAGTTTCGCGCAATTTCGTTGCCGCATGTCACCCATTCCGAAAACGGGTGTCGGGGTGCATACAAAGCACGAGTTTTTGCCACCGGAACCATTTCTTCATTTTTCACAACGAACATGCCCAATCCACCACTACTTTAGGTCCAAAACTAAATTGTTGGGGGGTTTCGCGCAATTTCGTTGCCGCACGTCACCCTTTCCGAAAACGGGTGTCGGGGTGCATACAAAGCATGAGTTTTCGCCACTGGAACCATTTCTTCGTTTTTCGCAACGAACATGCCCAATCCACTACTTTAGGTCCAAAACTCATGTTTGGGGTGGTTTCGCGCAATTTCGTTGTCGCACGTCACCCATTCCGAAAACGGGTGTCGAGATGAATACAAAGCACGAGTTTTTGCAACCGGAACCATTTCTTCGTTTTTCGCAACGGACATGCCAAATCCACTACTTTAGGTACAAAACTCATGTGTTGGGTGGTTTCGCGCAATTTCGTTGTCGCACGTCACCCATTCCGAAAATGGGTGCTGGGGTGCATACAAAGCACGCGTTTTTGCCACCGAAACCATTTCTTCGTTTTTCGCAACGATCATGCCCAATCCACTAATTTAGGTCCAAAACTCATGTGTTAGGTGGTTTCGCGCAATTTCGTTGCCGCACGTCACCCATTCCGAAAACGGGTGTCGGGGTGCATACAAAGCACGAGTTTTTGCCACCGGAACCATTTCTTCATTTTTCGCAACGAACATACCCAATCCACTACTTTAGTTCCAAAACACAAGTGTTGGGTGGTTTCGCGCAATTTCGTCGCCGCATGTCACCCATTCCGAAAACGGGTGTCGGGGTGCATACAAAGCATGAGTTTTCGCCACTGGAACCATTTTTTCGTTTTTCGCAACGAACATGCCCAATCCACTTCTTTAGGTCCAAAACTCATGTTTGGGGTGGTTTCTAGCAATTTCGTTGCCGCACTTCACCTATTCCAAAAACAGGTGTCGGGTGCATATAAAGCACGAGTTTTTGCCACAGGAACCATTTCTTCGTTTTTCGCAACGAACATACCCAATCCACTACTTTAGGTCCGAAACTCATGTTTGGGGTGGTTTCGCGCAATTTCGTTGCCGCATGTCACCCATTCCAAAACGGGTGTCAAGGTGCATACAAAGCATGAGTTTTCGCCACTGGAACCATTTCTTCGTTTTTCGCAACGAACATGCCCAATCCACTACTTTAGGCCCAAAACTCATGTTTGGGGTGGTTTCGCGCAATTTCGTTGCCGCACGTCACCGTTCCAAAAACAGGTGTCGGGTGCATACAAAGCACGAGTTTTTCCTATCAGAACCATTTCTTCGTATTTCGCAACGAACATGCCCAATCCACTACTTTAGGTCCAAAACTCATGTTTGGGGTGGTTTCGCGCAATTTCGTTGTCCCATGTCACCCATTCCGAAAACGGGTGTCGGGTGGATACAAAGCACGAGTTTTTGCCACCGGAACCATTTTTTTTTTTCCGCAACGAACATGCCCAGTCCACTACATTGGGTCCACAACTCATGTTTGGGGTGGTTTTGCGCAATTTCGTTGCCGCACGTCACCCACTCCGAAAACGGGTGTCGGGTTGCATACAAAGCTTGAGTTTTCGCCACCGGAACCATTTCTTTGTTTTTCGCAACAAACATGCACAATCCACTACTTTAGGTCCAAAACTCATGTGTTGGGTGGTTTCGCACAATTTCGTTGCCGCGCGTCACCCATTCCGAAAACGGGTGTCGGGGTGAATACAAAGCACGAGTTTTTGCCACCGGAACCATTTCTTCGTTTTTCGCAACGAACATGCCAAATCCACTACTTTAGGTACAAAACTCATGTGTTGGGTGGTTTCGCGCAATTTCGTTGTCGCACGTCACCAATTCCGAAAACGGGTGCCGGGGTGCATACAAAGCACGAGTTTTTGCCACCGGAACCATTTCTTCGTTTTTCGCAACGAACATGCCCAATCCACTACTTTAGGTCCAAAACTCAAGTGTTGGGTGGTTTCGCGCAATTTTGTTGGCGCACGTCACCCATTCCGAAAACGGGTGTCGGGGTGCATACAAAGCACGAGTTTTTGCCACCGGAACCATTTCTTCATTTTTCGCAACGAACATGCCCAATCCACTACTTTAGGTCCAAAACTCAAGTGTTGGGTGGTTTCGCACAATTTCGTTGCCGCACGTCACCCATTCCGAAAACGAGTGTCGGGGTGCATACAAAGCATGACTTTTCGCCACTGGAATCATTTCTTCGTTTTTCGCAACGAACATGCCCAATCCACTACTTTAGGTCCAAAACTCATGTTTGGGGTGGTTTCTCGCAATTTTTTTGCCGCACTTCACCTATTCCAAAAACGGGTGTCGGGTGCATATAAAGCACGAATTTTTGCCACAGAAACCATTTCTTTGTTTTTCGCAACGAACATGCCCAATCCACTACTTTAGGTCCAAAAATCATGTTTGGGGTGGTTTCGCGCAATTTCGTTGCCGCATGTCACCCATTCCGAAAACGGGTGTCGGGGTGCATACAAAGCACGAGTTTTTGCCACCAGAACCATTTCTTCATTTTTCGCAACGAACAGCCCAATCCACTACTTTAGGTCCAAAACTCAATTATTGGGTGGTTTCGCGCAATTTCGTTGCCGCACGTCACCCATTCCGAAAACGGGTGTCGGGGTGCTTACAAAGCATGAGTTTTCGCGACTGGAACCATTTCTTCGTTTTTCGCAACGAACATGCCCAATCCACTACTTTAGGTCCAAAACTCATGTTTGGGGTGGTTTCTCGCAATTTTGTTGCCGCACTTCACCTATTCCAAAAACGGGTGTCGGGTGCATATAAAGCACGAGTTTTTGCCACAAAAACCATTTCTTCGTTTTTCGCAACGAACATGCCCAATCAGTACTTTAGGTCCAAAACTCATGTTCGGGGTGGTTTGCGCAATTTCATTGCCGCATGTCACCCATGCCGAAAACGGGTGTCGGGGTGCATACAAAGCACGAGTTTTTGCCACCAGAACCATTTCTTCATTTTTCGCAACGAACATGCCCAATCCACTACTTTAGGTCCAAAACTCAATTGTTGGGTGGTTTCGCGCAATTTCGTTGCCGCACGTCACCCATTCCGTAAACGGGTGTCGAGGTGCATACAAAGCATGAGTATTCGCCACTGGAACCATTTCTTCGTTTTTCGCAACGAACATGCCCAATCTACTACTTTAGGTCCAAAACTCATGTTTGGCGTGGTTTCTCGCAATTTTGTTGCCGCACTTCACCTATTCCAAAAACGGGTGTCGGGTGCATATAAAGCACGAGTTTTTGCCACAAAAACCATTTCTTCGTTTTTCGCAACGAACATGCCCAATCCACTACTTTAGGTCCAAAACTCATGTTTGGGTTAGTTTCGCGCAATTTCGTTGCCGCATGTCACCCATTCCGAAAACGGGTGTCGGGGTGCATACAAAGCACGAGTTTTTGCCACCGGAACCATTTCTTCATTTTTCACAACGAACATGCCCAATCCACTACTTTAGGTCCAAAACTAAATTGTTGGGGGGTTTCGCGCAATTTCGTTGCCGCACGTCACCCTTTCCGAAAACGGGTGTCGGGGTGCATACAAAGCATGAGTTTTCGCCACTGGAACCATTTCTTCGTTTTTCGCAACGAACATGCCCAATCCACTACTTTAGGTCCAAAACTCATGTTTGGGGTGGTTTCGCGCAATTTCGTTGTCGCACGTCACCCATTCCGAAAACGGGTGTCGAGATAAATACAAAGCACGAGTTTTTGCAACCGGAACCATTTCTTCGTTTTTCGCAACGGACATGCCAAATCCACTACTTTAGGTACAAAACTCATGTGTTGGGTGGTTTCGCGCAATTTCGTTGTCGCACGTCACCCATTCCGAAAACGGGTGCTGGGGTGCATACAAAGCACGAGTTTTTGCCACCGAAACCATTTCTTCGTTTTTCGCAACGATCATGCCCAATCCACTAATTTAGGTCCAAAACTCATGTGTTAGGTGGTTTCGCGCAATTTCGTTGCCGCACGTCACCCATTCCGAAAACGGGTGTCGGGGTGCATACAAAGCACGAGTTTTTGCCACCGGAACCATTTCTTCATTTTTCGCAACGAACATACCCAATCCACTACTTTAGTTCCAAAACACAAGTGTTGGGTGGTTTCGCGCAATTTCGTCGCCGCATGTCACCCATTCCGAAAACGGGTGTCGAGGTGCATACAAAGCATGAGTTTTCGCCACTGGAACCATTTTTTCGTTTTTCGCAACGAACATGCCCAATCCACTTCTTTAGGTCCAAAACTCATGTTTGGGGTGGTTTCTAGCAATTTCGTTGCCGCACTTCACCTATTCCAAAAACAGGTGTCGGGTGCATATAAAGCACGAGTTTTTGCCACAGGAACCATTTCTTCGTTTTTCGCAACGAACATACCCAATCCACTACTTTAGGTCCGAAACTCATGTTTGGGGTGGTTTCGCGCAATTTCGTTGCCGCATGTCACCCATTCCAAAACGGGTGTCAAGGTGCATACAAAGCATGAGTTTTCGCCACTGGAACCATTTCTTCGTTTTTCGCAACGAACATGCCCAATCCACTACTTTAGGCCCAAAACTCATGTTTGGGGTGGTTTCGCGCAATTTCGTTGCCGCACGTCACCGTTCCAAAAACAGGTGTCGGGTGCATACAAAGCACGAGTTTTTCCTATTAGAACCATTTCTTCGTATTTCGCAACGAACATGCCCAATCCACTACTTTAGGTCCAAAACTCATGTTTGGGGTGGTTTCGCGCAATTTCGTTGTCCCATGTCACCCATTCCGAAAACGGGTGTCGGGTGGATACAAAGCACGAGTTTTTGCCACCGGAACCATTTCTTTTTTTTCCGCAACGAACATGCCCAGTCCACTACATTGGGTCCACAACTCATGTTTGGGGTGGTTTTGCGCAATTTCGTTGCCGCACGTTACCCACTCCGAAAACGGGTGTCGGGTTGCATACAAAGCTTGAGTTTTCGCCACCGGAACCATTTCTTTGTTTTTCGCAACAAACATGCACAATCCACTACTTTAGGTCCAAAACTCATGTGTTGGGTGGTTTCGCACAATTTCGTTGCCGCGCGTCACCCATTCCGAAAACGGGTGTCGGGGTGAATACAAAGCACGAGTTTTTGCCACCGGAACCATTTCTTCGTTTTTCGCAACGAACATGCCAAATCCACTACTTTAGGTACAAAACTCATGTGTTGGGTGGTTTCACGCAATTTCGTTGTCGCACGTCACCCATTCCGAAAACGGGTGCCGGGGTGCATACAAAGCACGAGTTTTTGCCACCGGAACCATTTCTTCGTTTTTCGCAACGAACATGCCCAATCCACTACTTTAGGTCCAAAACTCAAGTGTTGGGTGGTTTCGCGCAATTTTGTTGGCGCACGTCACCCATTCCGAAAACGGGTGTCGGGGTGCATACAAAGCACGAGTTTTTGCCACCGGAACCATTTCTTCATTTTTCGCAACGAACATGCCCAATCCACTACTTTAGGTCCAAAACTCAAGTGTTGGGTGGTTTCGCACAATTTCGTTGCCGCACGTCACCCATTCCGAAAACGAGTGTCGGGGTGCATACAAAGCATGACTTTTCGCCACTGGAATCATTTCTTCGTTTTTCGCAACGAACATGCCCAATCCACTACTTTAGGTCCAAAACTCATGTTTGGGGTGGTTTCTCGCAATTTTTTTGCCGCACTTCACCTATTCCAAAAACGGGTGTCGGGTGCATATAAAGCACGAATTTTTGCCACAGAAACCATTTCTTTGTTTTTCGCAACGAACATGCCCAATCCACTACTTTAGGTCCAAAAATCATGTTTGGGGTGGTTTCGCGCAATTTCGTTGCCGCATGTCACCCATTCCGAAAACGGGTGTCGGGGTGCATACAAAGCACGAGTTTTTGCCACCAGAACCATTTCTTCATTTTTCGCAACGAACAGCCCAATCCACTACTTTAGGTCCAAAACTCAATTATTGGGTGGTTTCGCGCAATTTCGTTGCCGCACGTCACCCATTCCGAAAACGGGTGTCGGGGTGCTTACAAAGCATGAGTTTTCGCGACTGGAACCATTTCTTCGTTTTTCGCAACGAACATGCCCAATCCACTACTTTAGGTCCAAAACTCATGTTTGGGGTGGTTTCTCGCAATTTTGTTGCCGCACTTCACCTATTCCAAAAACGGGTGTCGGGTGCATATAAAGCACGAGTTTTTGCCACAAAAACCATTTCTTCGTTTTTCGCAACGAACATGCCCAATCCACTACTTTAGGTCCAAAACTCATGTTCGGGGTGGTTTGCGCAATTTCATTGCCGCATGTCACCCATGCCGAAAACGGGTGTCGGGGTGCATACAAAGCACGAGTTTTTGCCACCAGAACCATTTCTTCATTTTTCGCAACGAACATGCCCAATCCACTACTTTAGGTCCAAAACTCAATTGTTGGGTGGTTTCGCGCAATTTCGTTGCCGCACGTCACCCATTCCGTAAACGGGTGTCGAGGTGCATACAAAGCATGAGTATTCGCCACTGGAACCATTTCTTCGTTTTTCGCAACGAACATGCCCAATCTACTACTTTAGGTCCAAAACTCATGTTTGGCGTGGTTTCTCGCAATTTTGTTGCCGCACTTCACCTATTCCAAAAACGGGTGTCGGGTGCATATAAAGCACGAGTTTTTGCCACAAAAACCATTTCTTCGTTTTTCGCAACGAACATGCCCAATCCACTACTTTAGGTCCAAAACTCATGTTTGGGTTAGTTTCGCGCAATTTCGTTGCCGCATGTCACCCATTCCGAAAACGGGTGTCGGGGTGCATACAAAGCACGAGTTTTTGCCACCGGAACCATTTCTTCATTTTTCACAACGAACATGCCCAATCCACTACTTTAGGTCCAAAACTAAATTGTTGGGGGGTTTCGCGCAATTTCGTTGCCGCACGTCACCCTTTCCGAAAACGGGTGTCGGGGTGCATACAAAGCATGAGTTTTCGCCACTGGAACCATTTCTTCGTTTTTCGCAACGAACATGCCCAATCCACTACTTTAGGTCCAAAACTCATGTTTGGGGTGGTTTCGCGCAATTTCGTTGTCGCACGTCACCCATTCCGAAAACGGGTGTCGAGATAAATACAAAGCACGAGTTTTTGCAACCGGAACCATTTCTTCGTTTTTCGCAACGGACATGCCAAATCCACTACTTTAGGTACAAAACTCATGTGTTGGGTGGTTTCGCGCAATTTCGTTGTCGCACGTCACCCATTCCGAAAACGGGTGCTGGGGTGCATACAAAGCACGAGTTTTTGCCACCGAAACCATTTCTTCGTTTTTCGCAACGATCATGCCCAATCCACTAATTTAGGTCCAAAACTCATGTGTTAGGTGGTTTCGCGCAATTTCGTTGCCGCACGTCACCCATTCCGAAAACGGGTGTCGGGGTGCATACAAAGCACGAGTTTTTGCCACCGGAACCATTTCTTCATTTTTCGCAACGAACATACCCAATCCACTACTTTAGTTCCAAAACACAAGTGTTGGGTGGTTTCGCGCAATTTCGTCGCCGCACGTCACCCATTCCGAAAACGGGTGTCGGGGTGCATACAAAGCATGAGTTTTCGCCACTGGAACCATTTTTTTGTTTTTCGCAACGAACATGCCCAATCCACTTCTTTAGGTCCAAAACTCATGTTTGGGGTGGTTTCTAGCAATTTCGTTGCCGCACTTCACCTATTCCAAAAACAGGTGTCGGGTGCATATAAAGCACGAGTTTTTGCCACAGGAACCATTTCTTCGTTTTTCGCAACGAACATACCCAATCCACTACTTTAGGTCCGAAACTCATGTTTGGGGTGGTTTCGCGCAATTTCGTTGCCGCATGTCACCCATTCCAAAACGGGTGTCAAGGTGCATACAAAGCATGAGTTTTCGCCACTGGAACCATTTCTTCGTTTTTCGCAACGAACATGCCCAATCCACTACTTTAGGCCCAAAACTCATGTTTGGGGTGGTTTCGCGCAATTTCGTTGCCGCACGTCACCGTTCCAAAAACAGGTGTCGGGTGCATACAAAGCACGAGTTTTTCCTATCAGAACCATTTCTTCGTATTTCGCAACGAACATGCCCAATCCACTACTTTAGGTCCAAAACTCATGTTTGGGGTGGTTTCGCGCAATTTCGTTGTCCCATGTCACCCATTCCGAAAACGGGTGTCGGGTGGATACAAAGCACGAGTTTTTGCCACCGGAACCATTTCTTTTTTTTCCGCAACGAACATGCCCAGTCCACTACATTGGGTCCACAACTCATGTTTGGGGTGGTTTTGCGCAATTTCGTTGCCGCACGTCACCCACTCCGAAAACGGGTGTCGGGTTGCATACAAAGCTTGAGTTTTCGCCACCGGAACCATTTCTTTGTTTTTCGCAACAAACATGCACAATCCACTACTTTAGGTCCAAAACTCATGTGTTGGGTGGTTTCGCACAATTTCGTTGCCGCGCGTCACCCATTCCGAAAACGGGTGTCGGGGTGAATACAAAGCACGAGTTTTTGCCACCGGAACCATTTCTTCGTTTTTCGCAACGAACATGCCAAATCCACTACTTTAGGTACAAAACTCATGTGTTGGGTGGTTTCGCGCAATTTCGTTGTCGCACGTCACCAATTCCGAAAACGGGTGCCGGGGTGCATACAAAGCACGAGTTTTTGCCACCGGAACCATTTCTTCGTTTTTCGCAACGAACATGCCCAATCCACTACTTTAGGTCCAAAACTCAAGTGTTGGGTGGTTTCGCGCAATTTTGTTGGCGCACGTCACCCATTCCGAAAACGGGTGTCGGGGTGCATACAAAGCACGAGTTTTTGCCACCGGAACCATTTCTTCATTTTTCGCAACGAACATGCCCAATCCACTACTTTAGGTCCAAAACTCAAGTGTTGGGTGGTTTCGCACAATTTCGTTGCCGCACGTCACCCATTCCGAAAACGAGTGTCGGGGTGCATACAAAGCATGACTTTTCGCCACTGGAATCATTTCTTCGTTTTTCGCAACGAACATGCCCAATCCACTACTTTAGGTCCAAAACTCATGTTTGGGGTGGTTTCTCGCAATTTTTTTGCCGCACTTCACCTATTCCAAAAACGGGTGTCGGGTGCATATAAAGCACGAATTTTTGCCACAGAAACCATTTCTTCGTTTTTCGCAACGAACATGCCCAATCCACTACTTTAGGTCCAAAAATCATGTTTGGGGTGGTTTCGCGCAATTTCGTTGCCGCATGTCACCCATTCCGAAAACGGTGTCGGGGTGCATACAAAGCACGAGTTTTTGCCACCAGAACCATTTCTTCATTTTTCGCAACGAACAGCCCAATCCACTACTTTAGGTCCAAAACTCAATTATTGGGTGGTTTCGCGCAATTTCGTTGCCGCACGTCACCCATTCCGAAAACGGGTGTCAGGGTGCTTACAAAGCATGAGTTTTCGCGACTGGAACCATTTCTTCGTTTTTCGCAACGAACATGCCCAATCCACTACTTTAGGTCCAAAACTCATGTTTGGGGTGGTTTCTCGCAATTTTGTTGCCGCACTTCACCTATTCCAAAAACGGGTGTCGGGTGCATATAAAGCACGAGTTTTTGCCACAAAAACCATTTCTTCGTTTTTCGCAACGAACATGCCCAATCCACTACTTTAGGTCCAAAACTCATGTTTGGGGTGGTTTGCGCAATTTCATTGCCGCATGTCACCCATTCCGAAAACGGGTGTCGGGGTGCATACAAAGCACGAGTTTTTGCCACCAGAACCATTTCTTCATTTTTCGCAACGAACATGCCCAATCCACTACTTTAGGTCCAAAACTCAATTGTTGGGTGGTTTCGCGCAATTTCGTTGCCGCACGTCACCCATTCCGTAAACGGGTGTCGAGGTGCATACAAAGCATGAGTATTCGCCACTGGAACCATTTCTTCGTTTTTCGCAACGAACATGCCCAATCTACTACTTTAGGTCCAAAACTCATGTTTGGGGTGGTTTCTCGCAATTTTGTTGCCGCACTTCACCTATTCCAAAAACGGGTGTCGGGTGCATATAAAGCACGAGTTTTTGCCACAAAAACCATTTCTTCGTTTTTCGCAACGAACATGCCCAATCCACTACTTTAGGTCCAAAACTCATGTTTGGGTTAGTTTCGCGCAATTTCGTTGCCGCATGTCACCCATTCCGAAAACGGGTGTCGGGGTGCATACAAAGCACGAGTTTTTGCCACCGGAACCATTTCTTCATTTTTCACAACGAACATGCCCAATCCACTACTTTAGGTCCAAAACTAAATTGTTGGGGGGTTTCGCGCAATTTCGTTGCCGCACGTCACCCTTTCCGAAAACGGGTGTCGGGGTGCATACAAAGCATGAGTTTTCGCCACTGGAACCATTTCTTCGTTTTTCGCAACGAACATGCCCAATCCACTACTTTAGGTCCAAAACTCATGTTTGGGGTGGTTTCTCGCAATTTTGTTGCCGCACTTCACCTATTCCAAAAACGGGTGTCGGATGCATATAAAGCACGAGTTTTTGCCACAGAAACCATTTCTTTGTTTTTCGCAACGAACTTGCCCAATCCACTACTTTAGGTCCAAAACTCATGTTTGGGGTGGTTTCGCGCAATTTCGTTGCAGCATGTCACCCATTCCGAAAACGGGTGTCGGGGTGCATACAAAGCATGAGTTTTCGCCACTGGAACCATTTCTTCGTTTTTCGCAACGAACATGCCCAATCCACTACTTTAGGTCCAAAACTCATGTTTGGGGTGGTTTCGCGCAATTTCGTTGCCGCACGTCACCATTCCAAAAACAGGTGTCGGGTGCATACAAAGCACGAGTTTTCCCATCGGAACCATTTCTTCGTTTTTCGCAACGAACATGCCCAATCCACTAATTTAGGTCCAAAACTCATGTTTAGGGTGGTTTCACGCAATTTCGTTGCCGCACGTCACCCATTCCGAAAACGGGTGTCGGGGTGCATACAAAGCACGAGTTCTCGCCACTGGAACCATTTCTTCATTTTTCGCAACGAACATGCCCAATCCACTACTTGAGGTCCAAAACTCATGGTTTGGGTGGTTTCGCGCAATTTCGTTGCCGCACGTCACCATTCCAAAAACGGGTGTCGGGTGCATACAAAGCACGTGTTTTTCCCATCGGAACCATTTCTTCGTTTTTCGCAACGAACATGCCCAATCCACTACTTTAGGTCCAAAACTTATGTATGGGGTGGTTTCGCGCAATTTCGTAGCCGCACGTCACCCATTCCGAAAACGGGTGTCGGGGTGCATACAAAGCACAAGTTTTTGCCACCGGAACCATTTCTACGTTTTTGGCAACGAACATGCCCAATCCACTACTTTAGGTACAAAACTCATGTGTTGGGTGGTTTCGCGCAATTTCGTTGTCGCGCGTCACCCATTCCGAAAAAGGGTGTCGGGGTGCATACAAAGCACGAGTTTTTGCCCCCGGAACCATTTCTTCGTTTTTCGCAACGAACATGCCCAATCCACTACGTTAGGTCCAAAACTCATGTGTTGGGTGGTTTCGCGCAATTTCGTTGCAGCACGTCACCCATTCCGAAAACGGGTGTAGGGGTGCATACAAAGCACGAGTTTTTGCCACCGGAACCATTTCTTCATTTTTCGCAACGAACATGCCCAATCCACTACTTTAGGTCCAAAACTCAAGTGTTGGGTGGTTTCGCGCAATTTCGTTGCCGCACGACACCCATTCCGAAAACGAGTGTCGGGGTGCATACAAAGCATGACTTTTCGCCACTGGAATCATTTCTTCGTTTTTCGCAACGAACATGCCCAATCCACTACTTTAGGTCCAAAACTCATGTTTGGGGTGGTTTCTCACAATTTTGTTGCCGCACTTCACCTATTCCAAAAACGGGTGTCGGGTGCATATAAAGCACGAGTTTTTGCCACAGAAACCATTTCTTCGTTTTTCGCAACGAACATGCCCAATCCACTACTTTAGGTCCAAAAATCATGTTTGGGGTGGTTTCGCGCAATTTCGTTGCCGCATGTCACCCATTCAGAAAACGGGTGTCGGGGTGCATACAAAGCACGAGTTTTTGCCACCAGAACCATTTCTTCATTTTTCGCAACGAACATGCCCAATCCACTACTTTAGGTCCAAAACTCAATTGTTGGGTGGTTTCGCGCAATTTCGTTGCCGCACGTCACCCATTCCGAAAACGGGTGTAGGGGTGCATACAAAGCATGAGTATTCGCCACTAGAACCATTTCTTCGTTTTTCGCAACAAACATGCCCAATCTACTACTTTAGGTCCAAAACTCATGTTTGGGGTGGTTTCTCGCAATTTTGTTGCCGCACTTCACCTATTCCAAAAACGGGTGTCGGGAGCATATAAAGCACGAGTTTTTGCCACAGAAACCATTTCTTGGTTTTTCGCAACGAACATGCCCAATCCACTACTTTAGGTCCAAAACTCATGTTTGGGGTGGTTTCGCACAATTTCGTTGCCGCATGTCACCCATTCCGAAAACGGGTGTCGGGGTGCATACAAAGCATGAGTTTTCGCCACTGGAACCATTTCTTCGTTTTTCGCAACGAACATGCCCAATCCACTACTATAGGTCCAAAACTCATGTTTGGGGTGGTTTCGCGCAATTTCGTTGCCGCATGTCACCCATTCCGAAAACGGGTGTCGGGGTGCATACAAAGCACGAGTTTTTGCCACCGGAACCATTTCTTCATTTTTCACGACGAACATGCCCAATCCACTACTTTAGGTCCAAAACTAAATTGTTGGGTGGTTTCGCGCAATTTCGTTGCCGCACGTCACCCATTCCGAAAACGGGTGTCGGGGTGCATACAAAGCATGAGTTTTCGCCACTGGAACCATTTCTTCGTTTTTCGCAACGAACATGCCCAATCCACTACTTTAGGTCCAAAACTTATGTTTGGGGTGGTTTCTCGCAATTTTGATGCCGCACTTCACCTATTCCAAAAACGGGTGTCGGGTGCATATAAAGCACGAGTTTTTGCCACAGAAACCATTTCTTTGTTTTTCGCAACGAACTTGCCCAATCCACTACTTTAGGTCCAAAACTCATGTTTGGGGTGGTTTCGCTCAATTTCGTTGCAGCATGTCACCCATTCCGAAAACGGGTGTCGGGGTGCATACAAAGCATGAGTTTTCGCCACTGGAACCATTTCTTCGTTTTTCGCAACGAACATGCCCAATCCACTACTTTTGGTCCAAAACTCATGTTTGGGGTGGTTTCGCGCAATTTCGTTGCCGCACGTCACCATTCCAAAAACAGGTGTCAGGTGCATACAAAGCACGAGTTTTTCCCATCGGAACCATTTCTTCGTTTTTCGCAACGAACATGCCCAATCCACTACTTTAGGTCCAAAACTCATGTTTGGGGTGGTTTCGCGCAATTTCGTTGCCGCACGTCACCCATTCCGAAAACGGGTGTCGAGGTGCATACAAAGCATGAGTTTTCGCCACTGGAACCATTTCTTTGTTTTTCGCAACGAACATGCCCAATCCACTACTTGAGGTCCAAAACTCATGGTTGGGGTGGTTTCGCGCAATTTCGTTGCCGCACGTCACCATTCCAAAAAAGGGTGTCGGGTGCATACAAAGCACGAGTTTTCCCATCGGAACCATTTCTTCGTTTTTCGCAACGAACATGCCCAATCCACTACTTTAGGTCCAAAACTTATGTATGGGGTGGTTTCGCGCAATTTCGTAGCCGCACGTCACCCATTCCGAAAACGGGTGTCACGGTGCATACAAAGCACAACTTTTTGCCACCGGAACCATTTCTTCGTTTTTGGCAACGAACATGCCCAATCCACTACTTTAGGTCCAAAACTCATGTGTTGGGTGGTTTCACGCAATTTCATTGCCGCACGTCACCCATTCCGAAAACGGGTGTAGGGGTGCATACAAAGCACGAGTTTTTGCCACCGGAACCATTTCTTCATTTTTCGCAACGAACATGCCCAATCCACTACTTTAGGTCCAAAACTCAAGTGTTGGGTGGTTTCGCGCAATTTCGTTGCCGCACGTCACCCATTCCGAAAACGAGTGTCGCGGTGCATACAAAGCATGACTTTTCGCCACTGGAATCATTTTTTCGTTTTTCGCAACGAACATGCCCAATCCACTACTTTAGGTCCAAAACTCATGTTTGGGGTGGTTTCTCGCAATTTTGTTGCCGCACTTCACCGATTCCAAAAACGGGTGTCGGGTGCATATAAAGCACGAGTTTTTGCCACAGAAACCATTTCTTCGTTTTTCGCAACGAACATGCACAATCCACTACTTTAGGTCCAAAAATCATGTTTGGGGTGGTTTCGCGCAATTTCGTTGCCGCATGTCACCCATTCCGAAAACGGGTGTCGGGGTGCATACAAAGCACGAGTTTTTGCCACCAGAACCATTTCTTCATTTTTCGCAACGAACATGCCCTTTAGGTCCAAAACTCAATTGTTGGGTGGTTTCGCGCAATTTCGTTGCCGCACATCACCCATTCCGAAAACGGGTGTCGGGGTGCATACAAAGCATGAGTATTCGCCACTAGAACCATTTCTTCGTTTTTCGCAACAAACATGCCCAATCTACTACTTTAGGTCCAAAACTCATGTTTGGGGTGGTTTCTCGCAATTTTGTTGCCGCACTTCACCTATTCCTAAAACGGGTGTCGGGTGCATATAAAGCACGAGTTTTTGCCACAGAAACCATTTCTTGGTTTTTCGCAACGAACATGCCCAATCCACTACTTTAGGTCCAAAACTCATGTTTGGGGTGGTTTCGCGCAATTTCGTTGCCGCATGTCACCCATTCCGAAAACGGGTGTCGGGGTGCATACAAAGCATGAGTTTTCGCCACTGGAACCATTTCTTCGTTTTTCGCAACGAACATGCCCAATCCACTACTTTAGGTCCAAAACTCATGTTTGGGGTGGTTTCGCGCAATTTCGTTGCCGCATGTCACCCATTCCGAAAACGGGTGTCGGGGTGCATACAAAGCACGAGTTTTTGCCACCGGAACCATTTCTTCATTTTTCACAACGAACATGCCCAATCCACTACTTTAGGTCCAAAACTAAATTGTTGGGTGGTTTCGCGCAATTTCGTTGCCGCACGTCACCCATTCCGAAAACGGGTGTCGGGGTGCATACAAAGCATGAGTTTTCGCCACTGGAACCATTTCTTCGTTTTTCGCAACGAACATGCCCAATCCACTACTTTAGGTCCAAAACTCATGTTTGGGGTGGTTTCGCGCAATTTCGTTGCCGCATGTCACCCATTCCGAAAACGGGTGTCGGGGTGCATACAAAGCACGAGTTTTTGCCACCGGAACCATTTCTTCATTTTTCACGACGAACATGCCCAATGCACTACTTTAGGTGCAAAACTAAATTGTTGGGTGGTTTCGCGCAATTTCGTTGCCGCACGTCACCATTCCAAAAACAGGTGTCAGGTGCATACAAAGCACGAGTTTTTCCCATCGGAACCATTTCTTCGTTTTTCGCAACGAACATGCCCAATCCACTACTTTAGGTCCAAAACTTATGTATGGGGTGGTTTCGCGCAATTTCGTAGCCGCACGTCACCCATTCCGAAAACGGGTGTCGGGGTGCATACAAAGCACAAGTTTTTGCCACCGGAACCATTTCTACGTTTTTGGCAACGAACATGCCCAATCCACTACTTTAGGTACAAAACTCATGTGTTGGGTGGTTTCGCGCAATTTCGTTGTCGCGCGTCACCCATTCCGAAAAAGGGTGTCGGGGTGTATACAAAGCACGAGTTTTTGCCCCCGGAACCAATTCTTCGTTTTTCGCAACGAACATGCCCAATCCACTACGTTAGGTCCAAAACTCATGTGTTGGGTGGTTTCGCGCAATTTCGTTGCAGCACGTCACCCATTCCGAAAACGGGTGTAGGGGTGCATACAAAGCACGAGTTTTTGCCACCGGAACCATTTCTTCATTTTTCGCAACGAACATGCCCAATCCACTACTTTAGGTCCAAAACTCAAGTGTTGGGTGGTTTCGCGCAATTTCGTTGCCGCACGACACCCATTCCGAAAACGAGTGTCGGGGTGCATACAAAGCATGACTTTTCGCCACTGGAATCATTTCTTCGTTTTTCGCAACGAACATGCCCAATCCACTACTTTAGGTCCAAAACTCATGTTTGGGGTGGTTTCTCACAATTTTGTTGCCGCACTTCACCTATTCCAAAAACGGGTGTCGGGTGCATATAATGCACGAGTTTTTGCCACAGAAACCATTTCTTCGTTTTTCGCAACGAACATGCCCAATCCACTACTTTAGGTCCAAAAATCATGTTTGGGGTGGTTTCGCGCAATTTCGTTGCCGCATGTCACCCATTCAGAAAACGGGTGTCGGGGTGCATACAAAGCACGAGTTTTTGCCACCAGAACCATTTCTTCATTTTTCGCAACGAACATGCCCAATCCACTACATTAGGTCCAAAACTCAATTGTTGGGTGGTTTCGCGCAATTTCGTTGCCGCACGTCACCCATTCCGAAAACGGGTGTAGGGGTGCATACAAAGCATGAGTATTCGCCACTAGAACCATTTCTTCGTTTTTCGCAACAAACATGCCCAATCTACTACTTTAGGTCCAAAACTCATGTTTGGGGTGGTTTCTCGCAATTTTGTTGCCGCACTTCACCTATTCCAAAAACGGGTGTCGGGAGCATATAAAGCACGAGTTTTTGCCACAGAAACCATTTCTTGGTTTTTCACAACGAACATGCCCAATCCACTACTTTAGGTCCAAAACTCATGTTTGGGGTGGTTTCGCGCAATTTCGTTGCCGCATGTCACCCATTCCGAAAACGGGTGTCGGGGTGCATACAAAGCATGAGTTTTCGCCACTGGAACCATTTCTTCGTTTTTTGCAACGAACATGCCCAATCCACTACTATAGGTCCAAAACTCATATTTGGGGTGGTTTCACGCAATTTCGTTGCCGCATGTCACCCATTCCGAAAACGGGTGTCGGGGTGCATACAAAGCACGAGTTTTTGCCACCGGAACCATTTCTTCATTTTTCACGACGAACATGCCCAATCCACTACTTTAGGTCCAAAACTAAATTGTTGGGTGGTTTCGCGCAATTTCGTTGCCGCACGTCACCCATTCCGAAAACGGGTGTCGGGGTGCATACAAAGCATGAGTTTTCGCCACTGGAACCATTTCTTCGTTTTTCGCAACGAACATGCCCAATCCACTACTTTAGGTCCAAAACTCATGTTTGGGGTGGTTTCTCGCAATTTTGATGCCGCACTTCACCTATTCCAAAAACGGGTGTCGGGTGCATATAAAGCACGAGTTTTTGCCACAGAAACCATTTCTTTGTTTTTCGCAACGAACTTGCCCAATCCACTACTTTAGGTCCAAAACTCATGTTTGGGGTGGTTTCGCTCAATTTCGTTGCAGCATGTCACCCATTCCGAAAACGGGTGTCGGGGTGCATACAAAGCATGAGTTTTCGCCACTGGAACCATTTCTTCGTTTTTCGCAACGAACATGCCCAATCCACTACTTTTGGTCCAAAACTCATGTTTGGGGTGGTTTCGCGCAATTTCGTTGCCGCACGTCACCATTCCAAAAACAGGTGTCACGTGCATACAAAGCACGAGTTTTTCCCATCGGAACCATTTCTTCGTTTTTCGCAACGAACATGCCCAACCCACTACTTTAGGTCCAAAACTCATGTTTGGGGTGGTTTCGCGCAATTTCGTTGCCGCACATCACCCATTCCGAAAACGGGTGTCGAGGTGCATACAAAGCATGAGTTTTCGCCACTGGAACCATTTCTTCGTTTTTCGTAACGAACATGCCCAATCCACTACTTGAGGTCCAAAACTCATGGTTGGGGTGGTTTCGCGCAATTTCGTTGCCGCACGTCACCATTCCAAAAAAGGGTGTCGGGTGCATACAAAGCACGAGTTTTCCCATCGGAACCATTTCTTCGTTTTTCGCAACGAACATGCCCAATCCACTACTTTAGGTCCAAAACTTATGTATGGGGTGGTTTCGCGCAATTTCGTAGCCGCACGTCACCCATTCCGAAAACGGGTGTCACGGTGCATACAAAGCACAACTTTTTGCCACCGGAACCATTTCTTCGTTTTTGGCAACGAACATGCCCAATCCACTACTTTAGGTCCAAAACTCATGTGTTGGGTGGTTTCGCGCAATTTCGTTGCCGCACGTCACCCATTCCGAAAACGGGTGTAGGGGTGCATACAAAGCACGAGTTTTTGCCACCGGAACCATTTCTTCATTTTTCGCAACGAACATGCCCAATCCACTACTTTAGGTCCAAAACTCAAGTGTTGGGTGGTTTCGCGCAATTTCGTTGCCGCACGTCACCCATTCCGAAAACGAGTGTCGGGGTGCATACAAAGCATGACTTTTCGCCACTGGAATCATTTTTTCGTTTTTCGCAACGAACATGCCCAATCCACTACTTTAGGTCCAAAACTCATGTTTGGGGTGGTTTCTCGCAGTTTTGTTGCCGCACTTCACCGATTCCAAAAACGGGTGTCGGGTGCATATAAAGCACGAGTTTTTGCCACAGAAACCATTTCTTCGTTTTTCGCAACGAACATGCCCAATCCACTACTTTAGGTCCAAAAATCATGTTTGGGGTGGTTTCGCGCAATTTCGTTGCCGCATGTCACCCATTCCGAAAACGGGTGTCGGGGTGCATACAAAGCACGAGTTTTTGCCACCAGAACCATTTCTTCATTTTTCGCAACGAACATGCCCTTTAGGTCCAAAACTCAATTGTTGGGTGGTTTCGCGCAATTTCGTTGCCGCACATCACCCATTCCGAAAACGGGTGTCGGGGTGCATACAAAGCATGAGTATTCGCCACTAGAACCATTTCTTCGTTTTTCGCAACAAACATGCCCAATCTACTACTTTAGGTCCAAAACTCATGTTTCGGGTGGTTTCTCGCAATTTTGTTGCCGCACTTCACCTATTCCTAAAACGGGTGTCGGGTGCATATAAAGCACGAGTTTTTGCCACAGAAACCATTTCTTGGTTTTTCGCAACGAACATGCCCAATCCACTACTTTAGGTCCAAAACTCATGTTTGGGGTGGTTTCGCGCAATTTCGTTGCCGCATGTCACCCATTCCGAAAACGGGTGTCGGGGTGCATACAAAGCATGAGTTTTCGCCACTGGAACCATTTCTTCGTTTTTCGCAACGAACATGCCCAATCCACTACTTTAGGTCCAAAACTCATGTTTGGGGTGGTTTCGCGCAATTTCGTTGCCGCATGTCACCCATTCCGAAAACGGGTGTCGGGGTGCATACAAAGCACGAGTTTTTGCCACCGGAACCATTTCTTCATTTTTCACAACGAACATGCCCAATCCACTACTTTAGGTCCAAAACTAAATTGTTGGGTGGTTTCGCGCAATTTCGTTGCCGCACGTCACCCATTCCGAAAACGGGTGTCGGGGTGCATACAAAGCATGAGTTTTCGCCACTGGAACCATTTCTTCGTTTTTCGCAACGAACATGCCCAATCCACTACTTTAGGTCCAAAACTCATGTTTGGGGTGGTTTCGCGCAATTTCGTTGCCGCTTGTCACCCATTCTGAAAACGGGTGTCGGGGTGCATACAAAGCACGAGTTTTTGCCACCGGAACCATTTCTTCATTTTTCACGACGAACATGCCCAATGCACTACTTTAGGTCCAAAACTAAATTGTTGGGTGGTTTCGCGCAATTTCGTTGCCGCACGTCACCCATTCCGAAAACGGGTGTCGGGGTGCATACAAAGCATGAGTTTTCGCCACTAGAACCATTTCTTCGTTTTTCGCAACGAACATGCCCAATCCACTACTTTAGGTCCAAAACTCATGTTTGGGGTGGTTTCTCGCAATTTTGTTGCCGCACTTCACCAATTCCAAAAACGGGTGTCGGGTGCATATAAAGCACGAGTTTTTGCCACAGAAACCATTTCTTTGTTTTTCGCAACGAACTTGCCCAATCCACTACTTTAGGTCCAAAACTCATGTTTGGGGTGGTTTCGCGCAATTTCGTTGCAGCATGTCACCCATTCCGAAAACGGGTGTCGGGGTGCATACAAAGCATGAGTTTTCGCCACTGGAACCATTTCTTCGTTTTTCGCAACGAACATGCGCAATCCACTACTTTAGGTCCAAAACTCATGTTTGGAGTGGTTTCGCGCAATTTCGTTGCCGCACGTCACCATTCCAAAAACAGGTGTCGGGTGCATATAAAGCACGAGTTTTTGCCACAGAAACCATTTCTTTGTTTTTCGCAACGAACTTGCCCAATCCACTACTTTAGGTCCAAAACTCATGTTTGGGGTGGTTTCGCGCAATTTCGTTGCAGCATGTCACCCATTCCGAAAACGGGTGTCGGGGTGCATACAAAGCATGAGTTTTCGCCACTGGAACCATTTCTTCGTTTTTCGCAACGAACATGCCCAATCCACTACTTTAGGTCCAAAACTCATGTTTGGGGTGGTTTCGCGCAATTTTGTTGCCGCACGTCACCATTCCAAAAACAGGTGTCGGGTGCATAGAAAGCACGAGTTTTTCCCATCGGAACCATTTCTTCGTTTTTTGCAACGAACATGCCCAATCCACTACTTTAGGTCCAAAACTCATGTTTGGGGTGGTTTCGCGCAATTTCGTTGCCGCACGTCACCCATTCCGAAAACGGGTGTCGGGGGTGCATACAAAGTATGAGTTTTCGCCACTGGAACCATTTCTTCTTTTTTCGCAACGAACATGCCCAATCCACTACTTGAGGTCCAAACCTCATGGTTGGGGTGGTTTCGCGCAATTTCGTTGCCGCACGTCACCATTCCAAAAACGGGTGTCGGGTGCATACAAAACACGAGTTTTTCCCATCGGAACCATTTCTTCGTTTTTCGCAACGAACATGCCCAATCCACTACTTGTAATATCCCAAAAAAATGTTGACCAAAAGTTGTGAAAGGAAAATGTGCCCTTGGGCCATTTCTAAGTGTTTTGATGATTTAGTGCCCAACACAGGTGCCTAATTGTAAAATGGTGGACAAAGTACAAATCAAGGATAAAGGTATGTTTCTCAAACTTAGTACATTGTTTTATGGACTAATGTATTGTGTCTAAGTGCTGGAAACAGAAAAAATTGAGTTGGAGAAGAGATGGCTCGAGCAGCCAAAGTCTGGGTGCACCGGACTGTCCGGTGGTGCACCAGGCTGGCTTGGGCAAAGTGGCTGCTCTCGGGACTTCGACGGCGGTGTACGGCTAAAATTCACCGGACTGTCCTGTGTGCACCGGACTGTCCGGTGGGCCGCTCACAGGCGAACTCGTCGCTCTCGGGAAACCATCAACGGCGTACGGCTAAAAATCACCGGACTGTCCGGTGTGCACCGGACTGTCCGGTGAGCCAACGGTCGGCCGGGCCAACGGTCGGCCGCGCAATCTGCGCGGGACACGTGGCCGAGCCAACGGCTAGAAGATGGCACCGGACTATCCGGTGTGCACCGGACATGTCAAGTGCACCAACGGCTCCCAGGCTGCCAACGGTCGACTGCGCTGTTTATGGAAAGAAATCGGGCACCGGACATGTCCGGTGTGCACCGGACTGTCCGGTGCGCCAGACGACAGAAGGCAAGAATTGCCTTCCCAGATTGCTTCCAACGGCTCCTAGCTGCCTTGGGGCTATAAAAGGGACCCCTAGGCGCATGGAGGAGTACACCAAGCATCCTTTGAGCATCATTGATCACTCACACTTCATTCTTGCGCACTTGTTCGACATTTTAGTGATTTGAGCTCCGTTCTAGTGTGCTAGTCTCTTGAGCTCAAGTCTGGGTTTTGCGTGTGCGTATTCGCTGTGATCTTTGTGTCGTGTGTGAGTTGCTAATCCCTCCCTTGCTCTGTGATTCTTCGTGAACATCTTGTGTAAGGGCGAGAGGCTCCAAGCTGTGGAGATTCCTCGCAAACGGGATTAAGAGAAGCAAAGCAACACCGTGGTATTCAAATTGGTCTTTGGACCGCTTGAGAGGGGTTGATTGCAACCCTCGTCCGTTGGGACGCCACAACGTGGAGTAGGCAAGCGTTGGTCTTAGCCGAACCACGGGATAACCACTGTGCCATCTCTGTGATTGATATCTCTTGGTTATTGTGTTGTGTTGAGATCCTTCTCTAGCCACTTGGCAAATTACTGTGCTAACAAGTAACCAAGTTTTGTGGCTTAAGTTTTTGAAGTGTTACAGGATCACCTATTCACCCCCCCTCTAGGTGCTCTCAATTGGTATCAGAGCCGTTCTCTTCAAGAAAGGGACTAACCGCCTGAAGAGATGGATCCTAAAGGCAAGGGGATGGTGATCAACGACAAGGAGAAGGAGTCCTTCGTCAACGAGCCCAATGATGACAGGCCCACCGACTCAGGCTCGGGCCACAAAAGAAAAGACGGGAGGAAGAAGAAGACTAGGCGCATCAAGGAAATTGTCTACTACGACAGCGACGAATCTTCCTCCTCCCAAAAGGACGACGACGACTACGATAGACGAAAGACGGTTAACTCAAACTTTTCTTTCGATTATTCGTGCATCCCGCATAGTTCAAATGCTCAATTGCTCCCCATTCCACTTGGCAAGCCCCCTCACTTTGATGGAGAGGATTACGGATTTTGGAGCCACAAAATGCGTACTCACCTGTTTTCTCTCCATCCAAGCATTTGGGAGATTGTGGAAAGTGGAATGAAATTTGATAGCTCGGATAGCCCTGTGTTTATTAATGAACAGATTCATAAAAATGCACAAGCTACTACTGTGTTGCTAGCCTCTTTGTGCAGGGACGAGTATCACAAGGTGAGCGGCTTGGACAATGCCAAGCAGATCTGGGACACCCTCAAGATCTCTCATGAGGGAAACGACGTCACCTTGCTCACCAAAATGGAGTTGGTGGAGGGCGAGCTTGGACGGTTCGCGATGATAAGGGGCGAGGAGCCGACACAAACATACAACCGGCTCAAGACCCTTATCAACAAAATAAGGAGCTACGGGAGCACGCGATGGACGGACCACGACGTCGTCCGCCTAATACTAAGGTCATTTACCGTTCTTGATCCTCATTTGGTGAACAATATACGTGAAAATCCCAGGTACACCAAGATGTCGCCCGAAGAAGTTCTTGGGAAGTTCGTAAGCGGACGAATGATGATCAAGGAGGCAAGATACATGACGACGCGTTGAACGGTCCTAGTCATGAGCCTCAACCCATTGCTCTCAAGGCAACAAGGAGCAAGGAGGCGCTACCAAGCAAGGTGGCGCAAGTTGAGGCGGCCGGACTCAATGATGAGGAGATGGCCCTCATCATTAAGCGCTTTAAGACGGCGCTTAAAGGTCGCAAGGGGCAGCCAAGCAAGACCAAAGCCAAGGGGAAGCGCTCATGCTTCAAATGCGGTAAGCTTGGTCATTTTATTGCTAACTGTCCCGACAATGATAGTGATCAGGACCAAGGGAACAAGAGGGAGAAAAAGAAGCATTACAAGAAGGCCAAGGGCGAGGCACATATCGGAAAGGAGTGGGATTCGGATTGTTCCTCCTCCGACTCTAACAATGAAGGACTCGCCGCCACCGCCTTCAACAAGTCATCCCTCTTCCCCAACGAGCGTCACACTTGCCTCATGGCAAGAGAGAAGAAAGTAAGCACTCATACTAGTACTTATGCTTCTTCGAGTGAAGATGAGTCTAGTGATGATGATGAGATAGATTACTCATGCTTACTCAAGGGATTAGATAGAACCAAGGTAGACAAAATTAATGAATTAATTGATGTCTTGAATGACAAGAATATGCTTTTAGAAAAACAAGAGGATTTGTTGTATGAAGAACATGATAAATTTGTAGAAGCACAGAAATCTCTTGCTCTAGAAATTAAGAGGAATGAAATGCTCTCTAGTGAATTATCTTCTTGTCATGAAACTATTGCTAAGTTAAAAAGTTTTAATGATGATTTAAATGCTAAACTAGAAGTAGCTAGTAAATCTAATTCTTGTGTAGAAATTGTTGAAACTTGTAATAGGTGTAAAGATTTTGACATTGATGCTTGTAGTGATCATTTAGTTTCAATTTCCAAATTAAATGATGAATTAGCTAGTCTTAATGCCCAACTTAAGACTAGCAAGAATGAATTTGACAAGCTAAAATTTGCAAGGGATGCCTACACGATTGGTAGACACCCCTCAATTAAGGATGGACTTGGCTACAAGAGGGAAGCCAAGAACTTGACAAGCCATAAGGCTCCCATCTCCGCCAAGGAGAAAGGGAAGGCCCCTATGGCTAGTAGTGTGCAAAAGAACCATGCCTTTATGTACTATGATAGAAGACAACCTAGAAATGCTTATAGGAGTTGTAATGTATATAATGCCTTTGATTCTCATGCCATGGTTGCTTCTAGTTCTTCTTATGTGCATGATAGAAATGTTGGTAGGAGAAATGTTATTCATAATATGCCTAGGAGAAATGTCGTTAATGTTCCTAGGAAAGTTAATGAACCTTCTACAATATATCATGCTTTAAATGCTTCTTTTGCTATTTGTAGAAAGGATAGGAAGATAGTTGCTAGAAAATTAGGGGCAAGATGCAAGGGAGACAAAACTTGCATTTGGGTCCCTAAGGATATTTGTGCTAACCTTGCAGGACCCAACATGAGTTGGGTACCTAAGACCCAAGCCTAAATTTGCCTTGCAGGTTTATGCATCCGGGGGTTCAAGCTGGATTATTGACAGTGGATGCACAAACCATATGACGGGGGAGAAGAAGATGTTCACCTCCTACGTCAAGAATAAAGATTCCCAAGATTCAATAATATTCGGTGATGGGAATCAAGGCAAGGTAAAAGGGTTAGGTAAAATTGCAATCTCAAATGAGCACTCTATCTCTAATGTGTTTTTAGTAGAGTCTCTTGGATATAATTTGCTATCTGTTAGTCAATTATGCAATATGGGATATAACTGTTTGTTTACAAATGTAGATGTGTCTGTCTTTAGAAGATGTGATGGTTCACTAGCTTTTAAGGGTGTACTAGACGGCAAGCTTTACTTAGTTGATTTTGCAAAAGAAGAGGCCGGTCTAGATGCATGCTTAATGGCTAAGACTTGCATGGGCTGGCTGTGGCATCGCCGCTTAGCACATGTGGGGATGAAGAACCTCCACAAGCTTCTAAAGGGAGAACACGTGATAGGTCTAACCAATGTTCAATTCGAAAAAGATAGACCTTGTGCAGCTTGTCAAGCAGGGAAACAGGTGGGAGGCTTTCATCACACCAAAAATGTGATGACAACATCAAGACCCCTGGAGCTGCTACATATGGACCTCTTCGGACCCGTCGCCTATCTGAGCATAGGAGGAAGTAAGTATGGTCTAGTTATCGTTGATGACTTTTCCCGCTTCACTTGGGTGTTCTTTTTGCAGGATAAGTCTGAAACCCAAGGGACCCTCAAGCGCTTCCTAAGGAGAGCTCAAAATGAGTTTGAGCTCAAGGTGAAGAAGATAAGGAGCGACAACGGGTCCGAATTCAAGAACCTTCAAGTGGAGGAGTTTCTTGAGGAGGAGGGGATCAAGCACGAGTTCTCCGCTCCCTACACACCTCAGCAAAATGGTGTGGTAGAGAGGAAGAATAGGACGCTCATAGATATGGCGAGGACTATGCTTGGAGAATTCAAGACCCCCGAGTGCTTTTGGTCGGAAGCCGTGAACACGGCTTGCCACGCCATCAACAGGGTATACCTTCACCGCCTCCTCAAGAAGACGTCGTATGAGCTGCTAACCGGTAACAAACCTAATGTATTGTATTTTCGTGTTTTTGGGAGTAAATGCTACATTCTAGTGAAGAAGGGTAGGAATTCCAAATTTGCTCCCAAAGCCGTAGAAGGGTTTTTATTAGGTTATGATTCAAATACAAAGGCGTATAGGGCCTTCAACAAATCATCGGGTTTGGTTGAAGTCTCTAGCGACGTTGTATTTGATGAGACTAATGGCTCTCTAAGAGAGCAAGTTGTTGATCTTGATGATGTAGATGAAGAAGACGTTCCAACGGCCGCGATACGCACCATGGCGATTGGAGATGTACGGCCTCAGGAACATTTGGAGCAAGATCAACCGTCTTCCTCAACTATGGTGCATCCCCCAACCCAAGATGACGAACAGGTACCTCAAGTGGAGGCACATGATCAAGGGGGAGCACAGGATGTTCAAGAGGAAGAAGCATCTCAGGCACCTCCAACCCAAGTTCGAGCGACGATTCAAAGGGATCATCCCGTCGACCAGATATTGGGTGATATTAGCAAGGGAGTAACTACTCGCTCAAGATTAGTTAATTTTTGTGAGCATTACTCTTTTGTCTCTTCTATTGAGCCTTTCAGGGTAGAAGAGGCCTTGCTAGATCCGGACTGGGTGTTGGCCATGCAGGAGGAACTCAACAACTTCAAGCGCAACAAAGTTTGGACACTGGTGCCTCGTCCCAAGCAAAATGTTGTGGGAACCAAGTGGGTGTTCCGCAACAAACAGGACGAGCACGGGGTGGTGACGAGGAACAAGGCTCGACTTGTGGCAAAAGGTTATGCCCAAGTCGCAGGTTGTACCAAATGGATGTGAAGAGCGCTTTCCTCAACGGGCCGATCAAGGAGGAGGTGTACGTGGAGCAGCCCCCTGGCTTCGAGGATGAACGGTACCCCGACCACGTGTGTAAGCTCTCTAAGGCGCTCTATGGACTTAAGCAAGCCCCAAGAGCATGGTATGAATGCCTTAGAGACTTTTTAATTGCTAATGCTTTCAAGGTTGGGAAAGCCGATCCAACTCTTTTTACTAAGACTTGCAATGGTGATCTTTTTGTGTGCCAAATTTATGTCGATGACATAATATTTGGTTCTACTAATCAAAAGTCTTGTGAAGAGTTTAGCAGGGTGATGACGCAGAAATTCGAGATGTCAATGATGGGCGAGTTGAACTACTTCCTTGGGTTCCAAGTGAAGCAACTCAAGGACGGCACTTTCATCTCCCAAACGAAGTACACGCAAGACTTGCTAAAGCGGTTTGGGATGAAGGACGCCAAGCCCGCAAAGACATAGATGGGAACTGACGGACACACCGACCTCAACAAAGGTGGTAAGTCCGTTGATCAAAAAGCATACCGGTCCATGATAGGTTCTCTTCTTTATCTATGTGCTAGTAGACCGGATATTATGCTTAGCGTATGCATGTGTGCTAGATTTCAATCCGATCCTAAGGAGTGTCACTTACTGGCTGTGAAGCGAATTCTTCGATATTTAGTCGCTACGCCTTGCTTCGGGATCTGGTATCCAAAGGGGTCTAACTTTGACTTGATTGGGTACTCAGATTCCGACTATGCTGGATGTAAGGTCGATAGGAAGAGTACATCGGGGACGTGCCAATTCTTAGGAAGGTCCCTGGTGTCATGGAACTCTAAGAAACAAACCTCCGTTGCCCTATCCACCGCTGAGGCCGAGTACGTTGCTGCGGGACAGTGTTGTGCGCAACTACTTTGGATGAGGCAAACCCTCCGGAACTTTGGCTACAATCTGAGCAAAGTCCCACTCCTATGTGACAATGAGAGTGCTATCCGAATAGCGGAAAATCCTGTTGAGCACAGCCGCACAAAGCACATTGATATCCGGCATCACTTTTTGAGAGACCACCAGCAAAAGGGGGATATCGAAGTGTTTCATGTTAGCACCGAGAACCAGCTAGCCGATATCTTTACCAAGCCTCTAGATGAGAAGACCTTTTGCAGGCTGCGTAGTGAGCTCAATATCTTAGATTCGCGGAACTTGGATTGAAATGTAGCATACATGTGTTTATGCTTTTGATTATGTTCATTCTGCATATTGTTGCTTATTGTGGTGCTCAAGTTGTACAAACACTCCCTGGACCTCACAAGTCCTGTTTGCAAGTGATGCACATATTTAGGGGGAGCTGTGCTACAACTTGACCCTTTGAGACTAAC
The DNA here is from genome assembly GCA_029449295.1 of Zea luxurians. Lineage (NCBI taxonomy): Eukaryota > Viridiplantae > Streptophyta > Magnoliopsida > Poales > Poaceae > Zea > Zea luxurians. The sequence goes on along the minus strand of JAOPSE010001248.1, from coordinate 117,687 downwards.
CATGTACTTGAGTTTCGTTGTTTTAGTCTCCAAGGAAAATTGAAAGGGAAAAGGTAGACTTGGACCATGCAAGACTTCCACTGCACTCCGATGAAAAGAGTAACTTTTCCAAGTTCATCTTCATACTCTTATTGCCTTTGTGTTCTTATTTGAAGATTTTGGTGAGGCAATGGGGTTAAAGGGCCAAGATTGATCCCGTTTTGGTGCTTGATGCCAAAGGGGGAGAAAATAAAGGCTAAAGCAATAAATGGATCAGCTACCACTTGAGAAATTTTGAAATAGTAGATTAGAGCTTTTGGTTTGTCAAAACTCTTTTATTGTCTCTTATGTCAAAAGTTGGCCTCTTGTGGGGAGAAGTGTTGATTATGGGAAAAAGGGGGAGTTTTTGAAATCCTTGATCAAATTTCTTTGGAAAACCTCTCTTTATGTCTCTACAAGTGGTCTTGACTTAGAGATAGGAATTTGAGTTTGATTTGCAAAAACAAACCAAGTGGTGGCATAGAGTGATCCATATATGTCAAAATTGAATCAAAACAATTTTGATTTCTTATTTGATTTGATTTTGTACTTGTTCTACTTGCTTTATGTTGTGTTGGCATAAATCACCAAAAAGGGGGAGATTGAAAGGGAAATGTGCCCTTGGGCCATTTCTAAGTGTTTTGGTGATTTAGTGCCCAACCCAGGTGCCTAATTGTAAAATGGTGGACAAAGTACAAATCAAGGATAAAGGTATGTTTCTCAAACTTAGTACATTGTTTTATGGACTAATGTATTGTGTCTAAGTGCTGGAAACAGAAAAAATCGAGTTGGAGAAGAGATGGCTCGAGCAGCCAAAGTCTGGGTGCACCGGACTGTCCGGTGGTGCACCGGACAGTGTCCGGTGCACCAGGCTGGCTTGGGCAAAGTGGCTGCTCTTGGGACTTCGACGGCGGTGTACGTCTAAAATTCACCGGACTGTCCGGTGTGCACCGGACTGTCCGGTGGGCCGCTCACAGGCGAACTCGTCGCTCTCGGGAAACCATCAACGGCGTACGGCTAAAAATCACCGGACTGTCCGGTGTGCACCGGACTGTCCGGTGAGCCAACGGTCGGCCGGGCCAACGGTCGGCCGCGCAATCTGCGCGGGACACGTGGCCGAGCCAACGGCTAGAAGATGGCACCGGACTGTCCGGTGTGCACCGGACATGTCAGTGCACCAACGGCTCCCTGGCTGCCAACGGTCGACTGCGCTGTTTATGGAAAGAAATCGGGCATCGGACATGTCCGGTGTGCACTGGACTGTCCGGTGCGCCAGACGACAGAAGGCGAGAATTGCCTTCCCAGATTGCTCCCAACGGCTCCTAGCTGCCTTGGGGCTATAGAAGGGACCCCTAGGCGCATGGAGGAGTACACCAAGCATCCTTTGAGCATCATTGATCACTCACACTTCATTCTTGCGCACTTGTTCGACATTTTAGTGATTTGAGCTCCGTTCTAGTGTGCTAGTCTCTTGAGCTCAAGTCTGGGTTTTGCGTGTGCGTATTCGCTGTGATCTTTGTGTCGTGTGTGAGTTGCTAATCCCTCCCTTGCTCTGTGATTCTTCGTGAACATCTTGTGTAATTGATGTAGCTGAGGTGCCCGATCTTTCGGCGAGTAGAGATAATTCCGATTTGGCGGAAGATGACCCTTGCGATCCGACTACGACGAGCAAGCCCGAGGCGCCAATGCAATCGCTGAACCAACTCCCTGTGGTTACCGACCTTGCTGGTGCGAGATCGGCCTGATCACGAAGATCGTTTCCTGTGCGCAATCGAAGAACGAACAAGAAAAAGATGCGAGCAATCTAATCTATTACTCGAGGGTGGAGTTCTGAATACACGAAGACAGCGCAGATTTGCGCGTGCTCGAGAGTAGCTAAAGCTAGATCTAAAACAAAACTCGGAAAATAAAGGAGGCGCAGCTCCTGTATAAATAGAGAGGGGGCGCAGCCCCTAGGGGCGGCCAACCCTAGGTCGTCCATTATGGGCCGCAATTGGGCTGGTCGTCTATTCTTCTGGGCCTTCGTTCTTTAACAACAAGATGTAGTTCAATTCTCTTGCACGGGCCCGAGTCACTGGCCCAGGTGGAAGGGGTGGCGCCTGGACTGGGGAAGATGGTGCCTGGGCTGGAGAAGGTGCTGCTGGTGTAGATGTGCTCGTGTTGGTGTTGATGTCCTCATCATCCTCCCCTTCTTGAACTGAAGTCGTCCTCGACGGCAACTCCTCATCTTCTCCCGCATACGGTTTCAAATCTGCAACATTAAAACTAGTGGAAACACCAAACTCCGCAGGCAGGTCAAGGATATAAGCATTATCATTAATCTTGGTTAGTACCTTAAAAGGACCAGCAGCACGAGGCATCAATTTAGAACGGCGCAAAGTAGGAAAACGATCCTTTCTCAAATGCAACCAAACCATATCACCAGGTTCAAAAGTAACTAGTTTCCGGCCTTTACTACCAGTAATCTGATATTTAGCATTAGCAGCAGCAATGTTTTGTTGAGTTTGTTCATGGAGATTAATCATTTGTTCAACATGTGCAAGAGCATCTATGTGTGGGGCGTCCGTAGCATCAAGCGAAAACAAAACAATAGGCGCCCTAGGAATGTAACCATAAACAATTTGAAAAGGGCACATCTTTGTAGAAGAATGTGTTGCATGATTATAAGCAAACTCAACATGAGGTAAGCAATCCTCCCAACGTTTCAAATTTTTGTCTAAAACAGCCCTAAGCATGGTAGACAAAGTTCGATTAACTACCTCAGTTTGACCATCAGTCTGAGGGTGACAAGTGGTGCTAAACAGCAATTTAGTTCCTAATTTATTCCACAGAGATCTCCAAAAATGACTCAGAAACTTGGCATCACGATCCGAGACTATTGTATTGGGAATACCGTGCAAACGAATAATCTCTCTAAAAAACAATTCAGCAACATTGCTAGCATCATCAGCCTTTTGACAAGGTATGAAATGAGCCATTTTGGAGAATCGATCAACAACCACAAAAATGCTATCCCTCCCCTTCTTAGTTCTAGGCAATCCCAAAACAAAATCCATCGAAATATCAATCCAAGGGGAAGTAGGAACAGGCAAAGGCATATACAAACCATGGTTGTTCAACCGTGACTTAGCTTTCTGACAAGTAGTGCAGCGTGCAACAAGGCGCTCAACATCAGCGCGCATCCGAGGCCAAAAAAAGTGGGCAGCCAACACCTCATGTGTCTTGTAGACGCCAAAGTGCCCCATGAGACCGCCTCCATGTGCTTCCTGTAACAACAAAAGACGAACCGAGCTAGCTGGAACACACAACTTGTTAGCGCGAAACAGGAACCCATCCTGTATGTGAAATTTGCCCCATGGTTTCCCATTAATACAATGGCCGAAAGCATCTTTAAAATCAGCATCATCAACATATTGATCTTTCACAGTGTGCAAACCAAAGATTTTAAAATCTAACTGTGACAGCATGGTATAGCGATGAGACAAAGCATCAGCAATAACATTGTCCTTCCCGTTCTTGTGTTTAATAATGTAAGGAAAGGACTCAATGAATTCTACCCATTTAGCATGACGACGGTTCAGATTTGTTTGGGTACGAATATGTTTTAAAGCCTCATGATCAGAATGGATTATAAACTCACGATGCCAAAGATAGTGCTGCCATGTATGCAAAGTGCGCACTAAAGCGTAAAGCTCCTTATCATAAGTAGAATATTTCAGACTAGCACCGCTTAATTTTTCACTAAAATAAGCAACTGGTTTTCCTTCTTGTAACAAAACAGCACCTAGCCCAATACCGCTAGCATCGCATTCAAGCTCAAACACTTTATTAAAATCAGGCAATTGCAATAGGGGAGCTTGGGTTAACTTATCTTTCAAAGTGTTGAACGCTTCCTCCTGGGAATCACTCCAAGCAAATGGCACATCTTTCTTTTTAAGCTCATGTAGAGGCGCTGCAATGGAGCTAAAATCACGAACAAATCTGCGGTAGAAACCAGCAAGTCCAAGAAAGCTCCGAATTTGTGTGACCGTCGTCGGTGTAGGCCACTCCCGAATGGCAGCAATCTTGCTGCTATCCACCTCAATGCCCTGTGGAGTAACAACATAACCAAGAAACGAGACACGTCGTGTGCAAAAGGTGCATTTTTCCATGTTAGCGAATAACTGGGCGGCACGCAATGCATCAAAAACAGCACTTAAATGTTCCAAATGCTCTTTCTTAGATTTGCTGTAAATAAGGATATCATCGAAATAAACAACCACAAACAATCCTATGAAGGGCCTCAGAACTTCATTCATCACTCGCATAAAAGTGCTGGGAGCATTAGTCAATCCAAACGGCATAACCAACCATTCATATAAACCAAATTTCGTTTTGAAGGCTGTTTTCCATTCATCACCCAGTTTCATTCTAATCTGGTGGTAACCACTACGCAAATCAATCTTAGTGAAAATAATGGCACCACTAAGCTCATCTAGCATATCGTCAAGGCGTGGTATAGGATAGCGATAACGAATAGTGATGTTATTAATAGCACGACAGTCTACACACATACGCCATGACCCATCCTTCTTGGGAACAAGTAACACAGGAACAGAGCAAGGGCTAAGAGACTCACGAATGTATCCTTTGTCAAGCAATGCCTGTACCTGGCGCTGAATCTCCTTCGTCTCATCCGGATTTGTACGGTATGGTGCGCGGTTCGGAAGCTGTGCACCGGGAATGAGGTCGATCTGGTGCTCAATGCCACGAAGCGGTGGGAGACCCGGTGGTAAGTCTTTGGGAAAGACATCAGCGTACTCCTGCAAAAGGTTAGCAACCATAGGGGGAATAGCCAAAGATGGTGCATCATCAAGTGAAATGAGGACACTAGAGCATACAAGTGCATAGCATGGCAAATGAGCACCGTGTAGATCATCAAAATCAGCACGTGTAGCAAGTAAAACAGGAGCCTTCAACTTAATTTCAGAAGGAACAGAGGGCGATGGATCAAGTTGTTTAGCAGTTATAGCAGCTCGGGCAAGATCATCTTTAACAATTTGTTCAGGTGTCATTGGATGTATAATTATTTTCTGACCCTTAAAAATGAAAGAATAATGATTCGAACGACCATGATGCAAGCTATCAGTATCATATTGCCAAGGTCGACCAAGTAACAAAGAGCATGCTTCCATGGGAATAACATCACAATCAACAAAATCAGAATAAGCACCCATGGAGAAAGGAACACGCACGGAACGCGTGATTTTTATTTTACCACCATCATTAAGCCATTGAATGTGATATGGGTTTGGATGCTTACGAGTGGGTAACGACAACTTTTCGACCAGCATGGTACTCGCCAAATTGTTGCAACTGCCGCTGTCGATAATGATGCGAATTGACCGCTCCTGCACAACACCCTTTGTATGGAACAGAGTGTGTCGCTGATTCTTCTCGGGCAAAGCGACCTGTGTACTGAGAACACGCTGCACAACAAGACTTTCATACCTATCAGCGTCGCCCGGGTTGACATGTGATGTAGCTGAGGTGCCCGATCTTTCGGCGAGTAGAGATAATTCCGATTTGGTGGAAGATGACCCTTGCGATCCGACTACGACGAGCAAGCCCGAGGCGCCAATGCAATCGCTGAACCAACTCCCTGTGGTTACCGACCTTGCTGATGCGAGATCGGCCTGATCACGAAGATCGTTTCCTGTGCGCAATCGAAGAACGAACAAGAAAAAGATGCGAGCAATCTAATCTATTACTCGAGGGTGGAGTTCTGAATACACGAAGACAGCGCAGATTTGCGCGTGCTCGAGAGTAGCTAAAGCTAGATCTAAAACAAAACTCGGAAAATAAAGGAGGCGCAGCTCCTGTATAAATAGAGAGGGGGCGCAGCCCCTAGGGGCACCAACCCTAGGTCGTCCATTATGGGCCGCAATTGGGCTGGTCGTCTATTCTTCTGGGCCTTCGTTCTTTAACAACATGATGTAGTTCAATTCTCTTGCACGGGCCCGAGTCACTGGCCCAGGTGGAAGGGGTGGCGCCTGGGCTGGAGAAGGTGCTGCTGGTGTAGATGTGCTCGTGTTGGTGTTGATGTCCTCATCATCCTCCCCTTCTTGAACTGAAGTCGTCCTCGACGGCAACTCCTCGTCTTCTCCCGCATATGGTTTCAAATCTGCAACATTAAAACTAGTGGAAACACCAAACTCCGCAGGCAGGTCAAGGGTATAAGCATTATCATTAATCTTGGTTAGTATCTTAAAAGGACCAGCAGCACGAGGCATCAATTTAGAACGACGCAAAGTAGGAAAACGATCCTTTCTCAAATGCAACCAAACCATATCACCAGGTTCAAAAGTAACTAGTTTCCGGCCCTTACTACCAGTAATCTGATATTTAGCATTAGCAGCAGCAATGTTTTGTTGAGTTTGTTCATGGAGATTAATCATTTGTTCAACATGTGCAAGAGCATCTATGTGTGGGGCGTCCGCAGCATCAAGCGAAAACAAAGCAATAGGCGCCCTAGGAATGTAACCATAAACAATTTGAAAAGGGCACATCTTTGTAGAAGAATGGGTTGCATGATTATAAGCAAACTCAACATGAGGCAAGCAATCCTCCCAACGTTTCAAATTTTTGTCTAAAACAGCCCTAAGCATGGTAGACAATGTTCGATTAACTACCTCAGTTTGACCATCAGTCTGAGGGTGACAAGTGGTGCTAAACAGCAATTTAGTTCCCAATTTATTCCACAGAGATCTCCAAAAATGACTCAGAAACTTAGCATCACGATCCGAGACTATTGTATTGGGAATACCGTGCAAACGAATAATCTCTCTAAAAAACAATTCAGCAACATTGCTAGCATCATCAGTCTTATGACAAGGTATGAAATGAGCCATTTTGGAGAATCGATCAACAACCACAAAAATGCTATCCCTCCCCTTCTTAGTTCTAGGCAATCCCAAAACAAAATCCATCGAAATATCAATCCAAGGGGAAGTAGGAACAGGCAAAGGCATATACAAACCATGGTTGTTCAACCGTGACTTAGCTTTCTGACAAGTAGTGCAGCGTGCAACAAGGCGCTCAACATCAGCGCGCATCCGAGGCCAAAAGAAGTGGGCAGCCAACACCTCATGTGTCTTGTAGACGCCAAAGTGCCCCATGAGACCGCCTCCATGTGCTTCCTGTAACAACAAAAGACGAACCGAGCTAGCTGGAACACACAGCTTGTTAGCGCGAAACAGGAACCCATCCTGTATGTGAAATTTGCCCCATGGTTTCCCATTAATACAATGGCCGAAAGCATCTTTAAAATCAGCATCATCAACATATTGATCTTTCACAGTGTGCAAACCAAAGATTTTAAAATCTAACTGTGACAGCATGGTATAGCGACGAGACAAAGCATCAGCAATAACATTGTCCTTCCCGTTCTTGTGTTTAATAATGTAAGGAAAGGACTCAATGAATTCTACCCATTTAGCATGACGACGGTTCAGATTTGTTTGGGTACGAATATGTTTTAAAGCCTCATGATCAGAATGGATTATAAACTCACGATGCCAAAGATAGTGCTGCCATGTATGCAAAGTGCGCACTAAAGCGTAAAGCTCCTTATCATAAGTAGAATATTTCAGACTAGCACCGCTTAATTTTTCACTAAAATAAGCAACTGGTTTTCCTTCTTGTAACAAAACAGCACCTAGCCCAATACCGCTAGCATCGCATTCAAGCTCAAACACTTTATTAAAATCAGGCAATTGCAATAGGGGAGCTTGGGTTAACTTATCTTTCAAAGTGCTGAACGCTTCCTCCTGGGAATCACTCCAAGCAAATGGAACATCTTTCTTTGTAAGCTCATGTAGAGGCGCTGCAATGGAGCTAAAATCACGAACAAATCTGCGGTAGAAACCGGCAAGTCCAAGAAAGCTCCGAATTTGTGTGACCGTCGTCGGTGTAGGCCACTCCCGAATGGCAGCAATCTTGCTGCTATCCACCTCAATGCCCTGTGGAGTAACAACATAACCAAGAAACGAGACACGTCGTGTACAAAAGATGCATTTTTCCATGTTAGCAAATAACTGGGCAGCACGCAATGCATCAAAAACAGCACTTAAATGTTCCAAATGCTCTTTCTTAGATTTGCTGTAAATAAGAATATCATCAAAATAAACAACCACAAACAATCCTATGAAGGGCCTTAGAACTTCATTCATCACTCGCATAAAAGTGCTGGGAGCATTAGTCAATCCAAACGGCATAACCAACCATTCATATAAACCAAATTTCGTTTTAAAAGCCGTTTTCCATTCATCACCCAGTTTCATTCTAATCTGGTGGTAACCACTACGCAAATCAATCTTAGTGAAAATAATGGCACCACTAAGCTCATCTAGCATATCATCAAGGCGTGGTATAGGATATCGATAACGAATAGTGATGTTATTAATAGCACGACAGTCTACACACATACGCCATGACCCATCTTTCTTGGGAACAAGTAACACAGGAACAGAGCAAGGGCTAAGAGACTCACGAATGTATCCCTTGTCAAGCAACGCCTGTACCTGGCGCTGAATCTCCTTCGTCTCATCCGGATTTGTACGGTACGGTGCGCGGTTCGGAAGCTGTGCGCCGGGAATGAGGTCGATCTGGTGCTCAATGCCACGAAGTGGTGGGAGACCCGGTGGTAAGTCTTTGGGAAAGACATCAGCGTACTCCTGCAAAAGGTTAGCAACCATAGGGGGAATAGCCAAAGATGGTGCATCATCAAGTGAAATGAGGACACTAGAGCATATAAGTGCATAGCATGGCAAATGAGCACCGTGTAGATCATCAAAATCAGCACGTGTAGCAAGTAAAACAGGAGCCTTCAACTTGATTTCAGAAGGAACAGAGGGCGATGGATCAAGTTGTTTAGCAGTTATAGCAGCTCGGGCAAGATCATCTTTAACAATTTGTTCAGGTGTCATTGGATGTATAATTATTTTCTGACCCTTAAAAATGAAAGAATAATGATTCGAACGACCATGATGCAAGCTATCAGTATCATATTGCCAAGGTCGACCAAGTAACAAAGAGCATGCTTCCATGGGAATAACATCACAATCAACAAAATCAGAATAAGCACCCATGGAGAAAGGAACGCGCACGGAACGTGTGATTTTTATTTTACCACCATCATTAAGCCATTGAATGTGATATGGGTTTGGATGCTTACGAGTGGGTAACGATAACTTTTCGACCAGCTTGGTACTCGCCAAATTGTTGCAACTGCCGCTGTCGATAATGATGCGAATTGACCGCTCCTGCACAACACCCTTTGTATGGAACAGAGTGTGTCGCTGATTCTTCTCGGGCAAAGCGACCTGTGTACTGAGAACACGCTGCACAACAAGACTTTCATACCTATCAGCGTCGTCCGGGTTGACATGTACCTCCGCCTTAGCTGCATGGTCAGTGGCAAGTAGTGCATGTTCAATTTCTTCAGAATCACTAGCGGAAGAGTACTCACCATCGTCACGAATGAGCAAAGTGCGCTTGTTTGGGCAGTCCCGAATCACATGGCCAAATCCTCTACAGCGATGACACTGAATATCTCGTGTACGACCTGTGGGTGGGGCAGTGCTGGCTGGTTTGGTCGTCTTCTCGCGTGGAGTAGTGGTGGACGTGGATGGCGCAGGGGGAACTGGTGCTGAGGTGGATGTCGAGCTTCGTCCTGCAAAAGGGTTAGAATATGGCTTCGAGCGGCGTCCCTGCACTTCACGTTCAGCTTTGCAAGCATATTCAAATAAAGTAGTCATATCATAATATTCCTTATAATCAAGTATATCTTGGATTTCGCGGTTTAAACCACCACGAAAACGTGCCATAGCAGCGTCGTTGTCCTCCAATATCCCACAACGAATCATACCTTTTTGTAACTCCTGGAAATAGTCCTCAACAGATTGAGAACCTTGCTGAAAACGCTGCATTTTATTAAGCAAATCACGAGCATAATACGAAGGCACAAATCGATGTCGCATCGCAGCTTTCAACTGATCCCAAGTGGTTGGAATGGTAGTGGGATGTTTTATTTTAAACTCACGCCACCAAATTAAAGCAAAATCAGTAAATTCACTAATAGCAGCTTTAACCTGAGAATGTGCAGCAATATCATGGCATGAAAATTTTTGTTCAACCTCTAACTCCCAATCAAGATATGCAGCAGGATCATATTTGCCATTAAAAGGTGGAATTTTAAATTTAATCTTAGAAAATAAGTCATTAGGGGGATGACGAACCACACGGCGTGCACGACCACGGCGATCTCCATCTTCCCACTCAGTGTCACCGCCGTAGTCCTGCTCCATCTTTGTGGTCAACGCATCAAGGCGTGCCAGGATGGTGTCGAGTGTGGTGCGAGTCGCCGTTTGAGCAAGGTCAAGCTGGTTGAAACGCTCGGTCGTCGAAGTGACCGTTGAATCAAGCCGTTCATGCATCGTCCTAATGTCATCAGCAAGTCCATCAACTTGTCCTTTTACTTCCAGCAACTGGGCATCCACCGTGTCATGTACTCCTGCCATAGTTAGCGCAAACACCAAAATACCAAAAAAAAAACGACAAAAACAGGGGTGTACTGCTCACAAGGCGCTTACACTAGTGCTGTTATCATATTCTTATCCGTTCTTACCAAGCCACAGTGGTGAACTGCAACCAACAGGTGGAACCTGTGAAAGATTGGATGAGCGATTGCCTGGAGAAACAGAAACCTACTCGTCGTAGAAATATGTGGAGTTCTGGGTAGGCTGCACTCAAGTCAAGGATTAGCACGACCAAACAATAATGCAAAGTTGAATTATAGTGCAAAACACGAAACTATATTGCTGGCCACAAGTGCAAAGGACGGATGGAACTAGCAGAATGGCAGTACCGTAAATATTGTACTAGCGAGGCCACTAGTAGGAATCACAAGTGATTTTGTTTTTCTTTTTTGTATGAATTTTTTGATATTTTTCTCAGCACAAGAAGCAACAAAATAGGAGCTACACGAAGTTTCACCTAAAACAGAGTTCAGATGTGGTCTACAGAAAATGAGGAAGTTCTCTGAAAAGCGTGCGAGAACTTTGACGGATTTTTTTCTTTATCTTCCTGAATTTTTTTGACAATTTTGTCGAAACCCAAACAGACCATAGGTCAGTTTGGCCGGCCTCAGAATGGTGTCAACTAGCTCCTGTAAAAATTTCAGATTTTTCGGACACCCGAGCGAAAAGTTATGCCCGGTTTAAGGAAGGTAGCTCAAGTTATGTTTTCAAACGACCGGGATGAAACAACCGTATCCTATCTCCTTCGTTGTTTTTTTTTTGTTTCTGTTTTTTTGACGTAACCGAAGGAGAAAAACAAGGAAACGATGTTGACTCGGTTTTTTTTTTCTGTTTTTTTTCGTAACCGAAGGAGAAAAACAAGGAAACGGCCGTTGACTCGGTTTGTTTTTTCTGTTTTTTTTTTGACGTAACCGAAGGAGAAAAACAAGGAAACAATGTTGACTCGGTTTGTGGCGTGATCAAAGGGGAGATGGTGGCGGCGCTAGGATTTGAATGGTGGAAGAACACAATGCAACCAGCAACAAATGACGCGAAAGCACACAAATTCAACAATGCAGATTATTGAAAGAAAGTGCGAGGTTCAAAAGGGTGCTGGGATAAGGTCTAACCTGAATTTTTATGTGGTTTTGTGGACTGTAGGAAAAAAAAACACTCGATAAACTCACCGATCAACCTGGAAATCTGATACCAATTGATGTAGCTGAGGTGCCCGATCTTTCGGCGAGTAGAGATAATTCCGATTTGGTGGAAGATGACCCTTGCGATCCGACTATGACGAGCAAGCCCGAGGCGCCAATGCAATCGCTGAACCAACTCCCTGTGGTTACCGACCTTGCTGATGCGAGATCGGCCTGATCACGAAGATCGTTTCCTGTGCGCAATCGAAGAACGAACAAGAAAAAGATGCGAGCAATCTAATCTATTACTCGAGGGTGGAGTTCTGAATACACGAAGACAGCGCAGATTTGCGCGTGCTCGAGAGTAGCTAAAGCTAGATCTAAAACAAAACTCGGAAAATAAAGGAGGCGCAGCTCCTGTATAAATAGAGAGGGGGCGCAGCCCCTAGGGGCACCAACCCTAGGTCGTCCATTATGGGCCGCAATTGGGCTGGTCGTCTATTCTTCTGGGCCTTCGTTCTTTAACAACATGATGTAGTTCAATTCTCTTGCACGGGCCCGAGTCACTGGCCCAGGTGGAAGGGGTGGCGCCTGGGCTGGAGAAGGTGCTGCTGGTGTAGATGTGCTCGTGTTGGTGTTGATATGTCCTCATCAACATGTACCTCCGCCCTAGCTGCATGGTCAGTGGCAAGTAGTGCATGTTCAATTTCTTCAGAATCACTAGCGGAAGAGTACTCACCATCATCACGAATGAGCAAAGTGCGCTTGTTTGGGCAGTCCCGAATCACATGGCCAAATCCTCTACAGCGATGACACTGAATATCCCGTGTACGACCTGTGGGTGGGGCACTGCTGGCTGGTTTGGTCGTCTTCTCGCGTGGAGTAGTGGTGGACGTGGATGGCGCAGGGGGAACTGGTGCTGAGGTGGATGTCGAGCTTCGTCCTGCAAAAGGGTTAGAATATGGCTTCGAGCGGCGTCCCTGCACTTCACGTTCAGCTTTGCAAGCATATTCAAATAAAGTAGTCATATCATAATATTCCTTATAATCAAGTATATCTTGGATTTCGCGGTTTAAACCACCACGAAAACGTGCCATAGCAGCGTCGTTGTCCTCCAATATCCCACAACGAATCATACCTTTTTGTAACTCCTGGAAATAGTCCTCAACAGATTGAGAACCTTGCTGAAAACGCTGCATTTTATTAAGCAAATCACGAGCATAATACGAAGGCACAAATCGATGTCGCATCGCAGCTTTCAACTGATCCCAAGTGGTTGGAATGGTAGTGGGATGTTTTATTTTAAACTCACGCCACCAAATTAAAGCAAAATCAGTAAATTCACTAATAGCAGCTTTAACCTGAGAATGTGCAGCAATATCATGGCATGAAAATTTTTGTTCAACCTCTAACTCCCAATCAAGATATGCAGCAGGATCATATTTGCCATTAAAAGGTGGAATTTTAAATTTAATCTTAGAAAATAAGTCATTAGGGGGATGACGAACCACACGGCGTGCACGACCACGGCGATCTCCATCGTCCCACTCAGTGTCACCGCCGTAGTCCTGCTCCATCTTTGTGGTCAACGCATCAAGGCGTGCCAGGATGGTGTCGAGTGTGGTGCGAGTCGCCGTTTGAGCAAGGTCAAGCTGGTTGAAACGCTCGGTCGTCGAAGTGACCGTTGAATCAAGCCGTTCATGCATCGTCCTAATGTCATTAGCAAGTCCATCAACTTGTCCCTTTACTTCCAGCAACTGGGCATCCACCGTGTCATGTGCTCCTGTCATAGTTAGCGCAAACACCAAAACACCAAAAAAAACGACAAAAATAGGGGTGTACTGCTCACAAGGCGCTCACACTAGTGCTGTTATCAAATTCTTATCCGTTCTTACCAAGCCACAGTGGTGAACTGCAACCAACAGGTGGAACCGGTGAAAGATTGGATGAGCGATTGCCTGGAGAAACAGAAACCTACTCGTCGTAGAAATATGTGGAGTTCTGGGTAGGCTGCACTCAAGTCAAGGATTAGCACGACCAAACAATAATGCAAAGTTGAATTATAGTGCAAAACACGAAACTATATTGCTGGCCACAAGTGCAAAGGACGGATGGAACTAGCAGAATGGCAGTACCGTAAATATTGTACTAGCGAGGCCACTAGTAGGAATCACAAGTGATTTTGTTTTTCTTTTTTGTATGAATTTTTTGATATTTTTCTCAGCACAAGAAGCAACAAAATAGGAGCTACACGAAGTTTCACCTAAAACAGAGTTCAGATGTGGTCTACAGAAAATGAGGAAGTTCTCTGAAAAGCGTGCGAGAACTTTGACGGATTTTTTTCTTTATCTTCCTGAATTTTTTTGACAATTTTGTCGAAACCCAAACAGACCGTAGGTAAGTTTGGCCGGCCTCAGAATGGTGTCAACTAGCTCCTGTAAAAATTTCAGATTTTTCGGACACCCGAGCGAAAAGTTATGCCCGGTTTAAGGAAGGTAGCTCAAGTTATGTTTTCAAACGACCGGGATGAAACAACCGTATCCTATCTCCTTCGTTGTTTTTTTTTTGTTTCTGTTTTTTTTGACGTAACCGAAGGAGAAAAACAAGGAAACGATGTTGACTCGGTTTTTTTTTTCTGTTTTTTTTTCGTAACCGAAGGAGAAAAACAAGGAAACGGCCGTTGACTCGGTTTGTTTTTTCTGTTTTTTTTTTGACGTAACCGAAGGAGAAAAACAAGGAAACAATGTTGACTCGGTTTGTGGCGTGATCAAAGGGGAGATGGTGGCGGCGCTAGGATTTGAATGGTGGAAGAACACAATGCAACCAGCAACAAATGACGCGAAAGCACACAAATTCAACAATGCAGATTATTGAAAGAAAGTGCGAGGTTCAAAAGGGTGCTGGGATAAGGTCTAACCTGAATTTTTATGTGGTTTTGTGGACTGTAGGAAAAAAAAACACTCGATAAACTCACCGATCAACCTGGAAATCTGATACCAATTGATGTAGCTGAGGTGCCCGATCTTTCGGCGAGTAGAGATAATTCCGATTTGGTGGAAGATGACCCTTGCGATCCGACTACGACGAGCAAGCCCGAGGCGCCAATGCAATCGCTGAACCAACTCCCTGTGGTTACCGACCTTGCTGATGCGAGATCGGCCTGATCACGAAGATCGTTTCCTGTGCGCAATCGAAGAACGAACAAGAAAAAGATGCGAGCAATCTAATCTATTACTCGAGGGTGGAGTTCTGAATACACGAAGACAGCGCAGATTTGCGCGTGCTCGAGAGTAGCTAAAGCTAGATCTAAAACAAAACTCGGAAAATAAAGGAGGCGCAGCTCCTGTATAAATAGAGAGGGGGCGCAGCCCCTAGGGGCACCAACCCTAGGTCGTCCATTATGGGCCGCAATTGGGCTGGTCGTCTATTCTTCTGGGCCTTCGTTCTTTAACAACATGATGTAGTTCAATTCTCTTGCACGGGCCCGAGTCACTGGCCCAGGTGGAAGGGGTGGCGCCTGGGCTGGAGAAGGTGCTGCTGGTGTAGATGTGCTCGTGTTGGTGTTGATATGTCCTCATCAACATGTACCTCCGCCCTAGCTGCATGGTCAGTGGCAAGTAGTGCATGTTCAATTTCTTCAGAATCACTAGCGGAAGAGTACTCACCATCATCACGAATGAGCAAAGTGCGCTTGTTTGGGCAGTCCCGAATCACATGGCCAAATCCTCTACAGCGATGACACTGAATATCCCGTGTACGACCTGTGGGTGGGGCAGTGCTGGCTGGTTTGGTCGTCTTCTCGCGTGGAGTAGTGGTGGACGTGGATGGCGCAGGGGGAACTGGTGCTGAGGTGGATGTCGAGCTTCGTCCTGCAAAAGGGTTAGAATATGGCTTCGAGCGGCGTCCCTGCACTTCACGTTCAGCTTTGCAAGCATATTCAAATAAAGTAGTCATATCATAATATTCCTTATAATCAAGTATATCTTGGATTTCGCGGTTTAAACCACCACGAAAACGTGCCATAGCAGCGTCGTTGTCCTCCAATATCCCACAACGAATCATACCTTTTTGTAACTCCTGGAAATAGTCCTCAACAGATTGAGAACCTTGCTGAAAACGCTGCATTTTATTAAGCAAATCACGAGCATAATACGAAGGCACAAATCGATGTCGCATCGCAGCTTTCAACTGATCCCAAGTGGTTGGAATGGTAGTGGGATGTTTTATTTTAAACTCACGCCACCAAATTAAAGCAAAATCAGTAAATTCACTAATAGCAGCTTTAACCTGAGAATGTGCAGCAATATCATGGCATGAAAATTTTTGTTCAACCTCTAACTCCCAATCAAGATATGCAGCAGGATCATATTTGCCATTAAAAGGTGGAATTTTAAATTTAATCTTAGAAAATAAGTCATTAGGGGGATGACGAACCACACGGCGTGCACGACCACGGCGATCTCCATCGTCCCACTCAGTGTCACCGCCGTAGTCCTGCTCCATCTTTGTGGTCAACGCATCAAGGCGTGCCAGGATGGTGTCGAGTGTGGTGCGAGTCGCCGTTTGAGCAAGGTCAAGCTGGTTGAAACGCTCGGTCGTCGAAGTGACCGTTGAATCAAGCCGTTCATGCATCGTCCTAATGTCATTAGCAAGTCCATCAACTTGTCCCTTTACTTCCAGCAACTGGGCATCCACCGTGTCATGTGCTCCTGTCATAGTTAGCGCAAACACCAAAACACCAAAAAAACGACAAAATAGGGGTGTACTGCTCACAAGGCGCTCACACTAGTGCTGTTATCAAATTCTTATCCGTTCTTACCAAGCCACAGTGGTGAACTGCAACCAACAGGTGGAACCGGTGAAAGATTGGATGAGCGATTGCCTGGAGAAACAGAAACCTACTCGTCGTAGAAATATGTGGAGTTCTGGGTAGGCTGCACTCAAGTCAAGGAGTAGCACGACCAAACAATAATGCAAAGTTGAATTATAGTGCAAAACACGAAACTATATTGCTGGCCACAAGTGCAAAGGACGGATGGAACTAGCAGAATGGCAGTACCGTAAATATTGTACTAGCGAGGCCACTAGTAGGAATCACAAGTGATTTTGTTTTTCTTTTTTGTATGATTTTTTGATATTTTTCTCAGCACAAGAAGCAACAAAATAGGAGCTACACGAAGTTTCACCTAAAACAGAGTTCAAATGTGGTCTACAGAAAATCAGGAAGTTCTCTGAAAAGCGTGCGAGAACTTTGACGGATTTTTTTCTTTATTTTCCTGAATTTTTTTGACAAATTTGTCGAACCCAAACAGACCGAAGGTAAGTTTGGCCGGCCTCAGAATGGTGTCAACTAGCTCCTGTAAAAATTTCAGTTTTTTCGGACACCCGAGCGAAAAGTTATGCCCGGTTTAAGGAAGGTAGCTCAAGTTATGTTTTCAAACGACCGGGATGAAACAACCGTATCCTTTCTCCTTCGTTGTTTTTTTTTGTTTCTGTTTTTTTTTGACGTAACCGAAGGAGAAAAACAAGGAAACGATGTTGACTCGGTTTTTTTTTGTTTTGTTTTTCGTAATCGAAGGAGAAAAACAAGGAAACGGCCGTTGACTCGGTTTGTTTTTTCTGTTTTTTTTTGACGTAACCGAAGGAGAAAAACAAGGAAACAATGTTGACTCGGTTTGTGGCGTGATCAAAGGGGAGATGGTGGCGGCGCTAGGATTTGAATGGTGGAAGAACACAATGCAACCAGCAACAAATGACGCGAAAGCACACAAATTCAACAATGCAGATTATTGAAAGAAAGTGCGAGGCTCAAAAGGGTGCTGGGATAAGGTCTAACCTGAATTTTTATGTGGTTTTGTGGACTGTAGGAAAAAAACACTCGATAAACTCACCGATCAACCTGGAAATCTGATACCAATTGATGTAGCTGAGGTGCCCGATCTTTCGGCGAGTAGAGATAATTCCGACTTGGCGGAAGATGACCCTTGCGATCCGACTACGACGAGCAAGCCCGAGGCGCCAATGCAATCGCTGAACCAACTCCCTGTGGTTACCGACCTTGCTGGTGCGAGATCGGCCTGATCACGAAGATCGTTTCCTGTGCGCAATCGAAGAACGAACAAGAAAAAGATGCGAGCAATCTAATCTATTACTCGAGGGTGGAGTTCTGAATACACGAAGACAGCGCAGATTTGCGCGTGCTCGAGAGTAGCTAAAGCTAGATCTAAAATAAAACTCGGAAAATAAAGGAGGCGCAGCTCCTGTATAAATAGAGAGGGGGCGCAGCCCCTAGGGGCGGCCAACCCTAGGTCGTCCATTATGGGCCGCAATTGGGCTGGTCGTCTATTCTTCTGGGCCTTCGTTCTTTAACAACAAGATGTAGTTCAATTCTCTTGCACGGGCCCGAGTCACTGGCCCAGGTGGAAGGGGTGGCGCCTGGACTGGGGAAGATGGTGCCTGGGCTGGAGAAGGTGCTGCTGGTGTAGATGTGCTCGTGTTGGTGTTGATGTCCTCATCAGTAAGGGCGAGAGGCTCCAAGCTGTGGAGATTCCTCGCAAACGGGATTAAGAGAAGCAAAGCAACACCGTGGTATTCAAGTTGGTCTTTGGACCGCTTGAGAGGGGTTGATTGCAACCCTCGTCCGTTGGGACGCCACAACGTAGAGTAGGCAAGCGTTGGTCTTGGCCGAACCACGGGATAACCACTGTGCCATCTCTGTGATTGATATCTCTTGGTTATTGTGTTGTGTTGAGATCCTTCTCTAGCCACTTGGCAAATTACTGTGCTAACAAGTAACCAAGTTTTGTGGCTTAAGTTTTTGAAGTGTTACAGGATCACCTATTCACCCCCCCTCTAGGTGCTCTCAAGTTGATCTTCGGTGCGTGGATGTGGGAAAGGGTTGTGGGCCGTTGGATGCAAAGGCAGAAGTCATCTGGGGCGTCGGTTCTTTTCTCCCACAAAACCCTAGGGGGCCACCCCTTTTCCCTCCACCCCCCTCTCTTGGCCGCCACCCTCCCGCATTTTTCCCTTGGTTGGCCGTCCCCTCTCCTCCCATGGCAGCCGCCCACCATTTCTTCCTCCTCCATAGATCTCCCCCCTCCCCCACGCAGCAAGGATCGAGAAGAGGAGGAGCAAGATGGATTGAAGAGGAAGAGAGGATCAAGGAGATGTTCTACCCCACCCCATCTATTGCAGATTTTCTTGGGGAAACTCTAGGTAAGGATGGGATCCTTGTTCCTCCATATAATTATGTGTTTTTGGAGGTTATGGATCATGTGGATTGAAGAATTAGAGGTTGGATTAGATGTGGGGTTAGGTTTTGATCTCGAATTTAATTTCTGCAGAATGGCAGATTCGACAGTTTCTGTTCATGCCAGTTTTCCGTGGTCTTAGTGGCCTCAAAAAAATAAAAAGTCTATATATGAGTCGTAGATAATTTGTAGATCTTTCCGTGGCGGCGAAGAACACCTCAATCGGACATCAGAACAGAAAGTTATGGCAGTTTGATTATAGCAGTTTTTCAGTCTCATAATTCTGTGCAAAATCTGTTCTCTTAAGAGTTAGGCAATTTTATCAACAGAATTAAACTGTGAGTTGGTAAAAAAAGTTGTAGATAATTTCATAAGCTTTCCAGATTGTTAAATAGTGCATTCATATGATTTGTGAAACTCCAGTTATGTTTGTTTTACTGTGGCTGTTCCTGTTAACCTGACAAAAATGAGAGGGTCTGTTCACTGGTGGGTTTCATCTAGTAAATTGCCGAATTGGCTCTTCCAACTATGGATACTTTTGTAGAGGGATAAAAGTTCTTACTTCCAGCAGAATTTCATAATTTTTGGTTCAGTAGTTTGGGAGATATCGAATTTTAAAGTTAACCATACTGCTGTCTAAAACAGATTCAGTCAGTTATCTTGTCAGATGTTTTACAACTTGTAGATGGCAGAATTTAATTATCTATTGAATACTGAAGTTGTAGAGTATTTTGTGTAGATACTTCTAGAGTATTTGTTTGATATCACCGCTGTTTTAATTTTAAAGATACAAAATTAACAAACAGCGTTGCTGCTGTATGGCATGTGGTTCAGGGTGGGAGTCTTTCCACTGGGTCTTGGTTTCAAGTGTAGGAGTGTTTTGTTGATTGATGGCAAATGTTTGTGAAATATTTGTACTAAGTTTTATGCCCGCTAGCAGGTGGCTACACTCCAGATCATGCCTAGTACATTTCTTCTTCTTCGATGAAGGCAAGTGAATGTAGCAGTGGTTGCTTCCGTTCTGACCTGTTATTTCTATTGCCTACACTCTAATATTCAAAAGTATTGGATTCTTTCATAATTGAACTCTATGGCGATGCTTTACTTGCTTGCGTTATACTGATGCTCAATCATATATTGATGATGATTATGATTCGAGTATGACCCGTGTTATTAATTCACACCCCTGAAGGTAAATGAAGTATTATTTGAGGTTGTATTGTATCTGAAGGTAAATGAAGTATTATCTGAGGTTGTATTGTATGTGAAGGAAGTGAAATATATTGATAAATGTAGCATGCCATATACATTGCATGATTCACTTGTATCTGAAGTTTTGTCGTGACCTATGGTCTGACCGTACCGGTACAACTTAGCATCGTACGTTGCCCGAGGAGGGGTACGATGCGGCTTCATACCCTTAGAGGTATGAAGGCAGAGGACATATGCATTGCATTCATATGCATTCATTGAAGTGGTATTTGTAGATGGTGTGGTTTTATACTCTAAGAGGTATGAAGGCAGAGGACTTACACATTGCATTACTATGCATACATTGAAGTGATATTTGCAGGTATTGTTGATGCAGGAAAGTGTTATACAACCTATTGTGGTTGTTCGAGGAAATAAGATGTCATTGGTTATTTTGGGACTATTGGGTTCTATGTCTACAAGTATTTCTGATCTCAATTGTGATCCCTTTAAAATGTTGATTAATTCATTTTTTTGGTTTAAATATCTCGTCGAAACAATTCACTTGCTGAGATGCTTCATCTCACTCTTGCATTACTCAATGCAGGTCCTTGATTCATGTTGGGAATGAGGGGAGTAGCAGCACGTCCACCTTCACTCTCATAATAACGCTGCCCAGGCACAACCATGATTTAGTTAGAAACTTCTTGTCAAAGGATGTCTGTCTTTAACTAGTCATGCACACTAGTTAATTCTATTCATGTCGTTATGGTTATCTTCCCATTGCTAGCAGATTATTAATGTCTAGTATGTTTCTTATCATGATATCTGTTTATACTCTGTTGCTTCCACGTTTATGCAAATTTTCAAAGGAGATGCTGTCAAAATTTTATATATGAATGTTAGTTGTGTAGTTTAGTAGCATTTCAGGATATTTGTGGATCCTGGGGTGTTACAGTTGGTATCAAAGCATAGGCTTTAGATTCTTGGCAATTTGAAGATAAAATTGACACACTCGCACATATAGGAAGGGTATGGGTTTAAATATCTTTGATATATGTTAGTGTCTTTGAAGTGCAGATGACAATAACCTCACCCCTCCCTATTCCTTTACGGTTATGTGGTAAGTTGTTTATGGCTTAATGCTTGATATAATTTACTTCTGAAATTTTGATATTGTTTTATTAATGCGGTAGATATCGCTGGTTATTTGTGAGAATGAAGTTGTTATTATGCTTGTGATATACAAGTATGCCTATGTTGTTTTCACCATGTTTTTCATGGTTGAGTTTTATTACAATAATATTGTTATATATGCTTGATTGTGGATGTTTCTAAGAGGAGTGTGAATTGCATGTTTTGGGGTACAAGGTAATCATCAATTTGAATTTAAGTTGTTGAGCGGTTGGTGGATAGCTCCAACTATCATTGCAAAGAATGATTGTTTATGTTGAGAAACCAGTTCTGAAAGAAATGAATATTGGTACTTTATATGGATTTTTAGGGGAAGTCTTTTCATAGCCAAAATGGCTTACATGTCTCTCTCCTATTGTGTGTTTTAGTTGCCACAAAGCCTAGATGTGGTTTAAAGTGGTTGCCTGTTAGTCATACTAATTGTAGAATAAATCTTTGATTCTCTTGATCCATTGATTATGTATTGATACATTGAGGATCTGATGGTTCCCTTTTCGATGCATGCTTGTGGAGCCATTTTTTTAGACCACCTATCTATTGGTTTGAAGGAAGTCATTGCCTAGCCTAGAGTTGGTTGGGTGTGGCTAGTCACCTACTCCTAGATGATGTGGTTTTTACATCAGCTTAATATGTTTGTCAAATGTGTGAAGGATTAGGGGATATTATTGACTTGGTATGTCTGGTACTTTGAGTGCATCGTATGATAGAATGAAATGTAAGTTTATGAACTACAGCAGATGAAAACTTATATTATGTGTAGGTTAACCTCACTAGTTTGGATATTTTTCTTAGTTGAGTTGTTGGATGAAGTATAGTGACATTGGTTAACCAAGTATTGTGTTGTTGTGCTATCAGTGCTCTTTGTGGAGCTTTTGGCATTTCTTCGATGACCTATGCCGCGCAGAATGTTATTCGCTTCTCGTTGGCTTTATTGCTCCATTAGTTCTGTATATTTTCTCCCTTTTGCGGGGTGCAAAGAATGTTAGATTACATGATTATCTTTTCATGATGGCAAGAATAAGGTTTAGGAAGATTAGGAGTTTTGTTTCAATAGAACTACTTGTTTCATGGTGCTTTGAGGTGAGGTGTTTGATCTTCTTATACATTCGTCGGGTGTGGATGTTTCACCATTATTTAAAATTAATTATTGAAGTTGGTAAGGGTTGTGCTTAGTGCATATTACCCCTTCATAAAAGAGTGTTGTCTTAAGACATTGATGTTGATGTATAGTTGCGTCCCAATTTGATGGTGTGAAATTGTAGTGTTGATTGCATCTATGACTTGCTTTGAGCTTCATTGCATGTTGTTTCATGCTTGATGTCAGGTTGTGTAGTTTCCTTAGACAATTAGTCCAAGGTAGAAGTTCTTGTGTTAATTAAGACCAATAATGGACCCATGTTTTGAATGGTGGTGCTATATGGGGTACCTTGGGTGTTTTGCTTGGAGTGGCCGAATTCGAGGACGAATTCTTTTTAAGGGGGGTAGAGTGTAATATCCCAAAAAAAAATGTTGACCAAAAGTTGATCTTCGGTGCATGGATGTGGGAAAGGGTTGTGGGCCGTTGGATGCAAAGGCAGAAGTCATCTGGGGCGTCGGTTCTTTTCTCCCACAAAACCCTAGGGGGCCACCCCTTTTCCCTCCACCCCCCCTCTCTTGGCCGCCACCCTCCCCCATTTTTCCCTTGGTTGGCCGTCCCCTCTCCTCCCATGGCAGCCGCCCACCATTTCTTCCTCCTCCATAGATCTCCCCCCTCCCCCACGCAGCAAGGATCGAGAAGAGGAAGAGCAAGATGGATTGAAGAGGAAGAGAGGATCAAGGAGATGTTCTACCCCACCCCATCTATTGCAGATTTTCTTGGGGAAACTCTAGGTAAGGATGGGATCCTTGTTCCTCCATATAATTATGTGTTTTTGGAGGTTGTGGATCATGTGGATTGAAGAATTAGAGGTTGGATTAGATGTGGGGTTAGGTTTTGATCTCGAATTTAATTTCTGCAGAATGGCAGATTCGACAGTTTCTGTTCATGCCAGTTTTCCGTGGTCTTAGTGGCCTCAAAAAAATAAAAAAGTCTATATATGAGTCGTAGATAATTTGTAGATCTTTCCGTGGCCGCGAAGAACACCTCAATCGGACATCAGAACAGAAAGTTATGGCAGTTTGATTATAGCAGTTTTTCAGTCTCATAATTCTGTGCAGAATCTGTTCTCTTAAGAGTTAGGCAATTTTATCAACAGAATTAAACTGTGAGTTGGTAAAAGAAGTTGCAGATAATTTCATAAGCTTTCCAGATTGTTAAAGAGTGCATTCATATGATTTGTGAAACTCCAGTTATGTTTGTTTTACTGTGGCTGTTCCTGTTAACCTGACAAAAATGAGAGGGTCTGTTCACTGGTGGGTTTCATCTAGTAAATTGCCGAATTGGCTCTTCCAACTATGGAGACTTTTGTAGAGGGATAAAAGTTCTTACTTCCAGCAGAATTTCATAATTTTTGGTTCAGTAGTTTGGGAGATATCGAATTTTAAAGTTAACCATACTGCTGTCTAAAACAGATTCAGTCAGTTATCTTGTCAGATGTTTTACAACTTGTAGATGGCAGAATTTAATTATCTATTGAATACTGAAGTTGTAGAGTATTTTGTGTAGATACTTCTAGAGTATTTGTTTGATATCACCGCTGTTTTAATTTTAAAGATACAAAATTAACAAACAGCGTTGCTGTTGTATGGCATGTGGTTCAGGGTGGGAGTCTTTCCACTGGGTCTTGGTTTCAAGTGTAGGAGTGTTTTGTTGATTGATGGCAAATGTTTGTGAAATATTTGTACTAAGTTTTATGCCCGCTAGCAGGTGGCTACACTCCAGATCATGCCTAGTACATTTCTTCTTCTTCGATGAAGGCAAGTGAATGTAGCAGTGGTTGCTTCCGTTCTGACCTGTTATTTCTATTGCCTACACTCTAATATTCAAAAGTATTGGATTCTTTCATAATTGAACTCTATGGCGATGCTTTACTTGCTTGCATTATACTGATGCTCAATCATATATTGATGATGATTATGATTTGAGTATGACCCGTGTTATTAATTCACACCCCTGAAGGTAAATGAAGTATTATTTGAGGTTGTATTGTATCTGAAGGTAAATGAAGTATTATCTGAGGTTGTATTGTATGTGAAGGAAGTGAAATATATTGATAAATGTAGCATGCCATATACATTGCATGATTCACTTGCATCTGAAGTTTTGTCGTGACCTATGGTCCGACCGTACCGGTACAACTTAGCATCGTACGTTGCCCGAGGAGGGGTACGATGCGGCTTCATACCCTTAGAGGCATGAAGGCAGAGGACATATGCATTGCATTCATATGCATTCATTGAAGTGGTATTTGTAGATGGTGTGGTTTTATACTCTAAGAGGTATGAAGGCAGAGGACTTACACATTGCATTACTATGCATACATTGAAGTGATATTTGCAGGTATTGTTGATGCAGGAAAGTGTTATACAACCTATTGTGGTTGTTCGAGGAAATAAGATGTCATTGGTTATTTTGGGACTATTGGGTTCTATATCTACAAGTATTTCTGATCTCAATTGTGATCCCTTTAAAATGTTGATTAATTCATTTTTTTGGTTTAAATATCTCGTCGAAACAATTCACTTGCTGAGATGTTTCATCTCACTCTTGCATTACTCAATGCAGGTCCTTGATTCATGTTGGGAATGAGGGGAGTAGCAGCACGTCCACCTTCACTCTCATAATAACGCTGCCCAGGCACAGCCATGATTTAGTTAGAAACTTCTTGTCAAAGGATGTCTGTCTTTAACTAGTCATGCACACTAGTTAATTCTATTCATGTCGTTATGGTTATCTTCCCATTGCTAGCAGATTATTAATGTCTAGTATGTTTTCTTATCATGATATCTGTTTATACTCTGTTGCTTCCACGTTTATGCAAATTTTCAAAGGAGATGCTGTCAAAATTTTATATATGAATGTTAGTTGTGTAGTTTAGTAGCATTTCAGGATATTTGTGGATCCTGGGGTGTTACACTACTTTAGGTCCAAAAGTGTATGGGGTGGTTTCGCGCAATTTCGTTGCCGCACGTCACCCATTCCGAAAACGGGTGTCGGGGTGCATACAAAGCACAAGTTTTTGCCACCGGAACCATTTCTTCGTTTTTGGCAACGAACATGCCCAATCCACTACTTTAGGTACAAAACTCATGTGTTGGGTGGTTTCGCGCAATTTCGTTGTCGCGCGTCACCCATTCCGAAAACGGGTGTCGGGTGCATACAAAGCACGAGTTTTTGCCCCCGGAACCATTTCTTCGTTTTTCGCAACGAACATGCCCAATCCACTACTTTAGGTCCAAAACTCATGTGTTGGGTGGTTTCGCGCAATTTCTTGCCGCACGTCACCCATTCCGAAAACGGGTGTCGGGGTGCATACAAAGCATGACTTTTCGCCACTGGAACCATTTCTTCGTTTTTCGCAACGAACATGCCCAATCCACTACTTTAGGTCCAAAACTAATGTTTGGGGTGGTTTCTCGCAATTTTGTTGCCGCACTTCACCTATTCCAAAAACGGGTGTCGGGTGCATATAAAGCACGAGTTTTTGCCACAGAAACCATTTCTTCGTTTTTCGCAACGAACATGCCCAATCCACTACTTTAGGTCCAAAAATCATGTTTGGGGTGGTTTCGCGCAATTTCGTTGCCGCATGTCACCCATTCCGAAAATGGGTGTCGGGGTGCATACAAAGCACGAGTTTTTGCCACCAGAACCATTTCTTCATTTTTCGCAACGAACATGCCCAATCCACTACTTTAGGTCCAAAACTCAATTGTTGGGTGGTTTCGTGCAATTTCGTTGCCGCACGTCACCCATTCCGAAAACAGGTGTCGGGGTGCATACAAAGCATGAGTATTCGCCACTGGAACCATTTCTTTGTTTTTCGCAACGAACATGCCCAATCTACTACTTTAGGTCCAAAACTCATGTTTGGGGTGGTTTCTCGCAATTTTGTTGCCGCACTTCACCTATTCCAAAAACGGGTGTCGGGTGCATATAAAGCACGAGTTTTTGCCACAGAAACCATTTCTTCGTTTTTCGCAAAGAACATGCCCAATCCACCAATTTAGGTCCAAACACATGTTTGGGGTGGTTTCGCGCAATTTCGTTGCCGCATGTCACCCATTCAGAAAACGGGTGTCGGGGTGCATACAAAGCACGAGTTTTTGCCACCGGAACCATTTCTTCATTTTTCGCAACGAACATGCCCAGTCCACTACTTTTGATCCAAAACTAAATCGTTGTGTGGTTTCGCGCAATTTCGTTGCCGCACGTCACCCATTCCGAAAACGGGTGTCAGGGTTCATACAAAGCATGAGTTTTTGCCACTGGAACCATTTCTTCGTTTTTTCACAACGAACATGCCCAATCCACTATTTTAGGTCCAAAACTCACGTTTGGGGTGGTTTCTCGCAATTATGTTGCCGCACTTCACCTATTCCAAAAACGGGTGTCGGGTGCATATAAAGCACGAGTTTTTGCCACAGAAACCATTTCTTTGTTTTTCGCAACGAACTTGCCCAATCCACTACTTTACGTCCAAAACTCATGTTTGGGGTGGTTTCACGCAATTTCGTTGCCGCATGTCACCCATTCCGAAAACGGGTGTCAGGGTGCATACAA
Organism: Zea luxurians; assembly: GCA_029449295.1. Classification (NCBI taxonomy): domain Eukaryota; kingdom Viridiplantae; phylum Streptophyta; class Magnoliopsida; order Poales; family Poaceae; genus Zea; species Zea luxurians. The sequence goes on along the minus strand of JAOPSE010001248.1, from coordinate 90,638 downwards.
AGCACGAGTTTTTGCCACCGGAACCATTTCTTCATTTTTCACAACGAACATGCCCAATCCACTACTTTAGGTCCAAAACTAAATTGTTGGGTGGTTTCGCGCAATTTCGTTGCCGCACGTCACCCATTCCGAAAATGGGTGTTGGGGTGCATATAAAGCATGAGTTTTCGCCACTGGAACCATTTCTTCATTTTTCGCAACGAACGTGCCCAATCCACTACTTTAGGTCCAAAACTCATGTTTGGGGTGGTTTCTCGCAATTTTGTTGCCGCACTTCACCTATTCCAAAAACGGGTGTCGGGTGCATATAAAGCACGAGTTTTTGCCACAGAAACCATTTCTTCGTTTTTCGCAACGAACATGCCCAATCCACTACTTTAGGTCCAAAAATCATGTTTGGGGTGGTTTCGCGCAATTTCGTTGCCGCATGTCACCCATTCCGAAAATGGGTGTCGGGGTGCATACAAAGCACGAGTTTTTGCCACCAGAACCATTTCTTCATTTTTTGCAACGAACATGCCCAATCCACTACTTTAGGTCCAAAACTCAATTGTTGGGTGGTTTCGTGCAATTTCGTTGCCGCACGTCACCCATTCCGAAAAACGGGTGTAGGGGTGCATACAAAGCGCGAGTTTTTCGCAATAAACATGCCCAATCCACTACTTTAGGTCCAAAACTCATGTTTGGGGTGGTTTCGCGGAATTTTGTTGCTGCACGTCACCATTCCAAAAACGGGTGTAGGGGTGCATACAAAGCGCGAGTTTTTGCCACCGGAACCATTTATTCGTTTTTCGCAATGAACATGCCCAATCCACTACTTTAGGTCCAAAACTCATGTTTGGGGTGGTTTCGCGCAATTTCGTTGCCGCACGTCACCCATTCCGAAAACGGGTGTCGAGATGAATACAAAGCACGAGTTTTTGCCAACGGAACCATTTCTTCGTTTTTCGCAACGGACATGCCAAATCCACTACTTTAGGTACAAAACTCATGTGTTGGGTGGTTTCGCGCAATTTCGTTGTCGCACGTCACCCATTCCGAAAACGGGTGCCGGGGTGCATACAAAGCACGAGTTTTTGCCACCGAAACCATTTCTTTGTTTTTCGCAACGATCGTGCCTAATCCACTAATTTAGGTCCAAAACTCAATTGTTGTGTGGTTTTCGCGCAATTTCGTTGCCGCACGTCACCCATTCCGAAAACGGGTGTCGGGGGTGCATACGAAGCATGAGTATTCGCCACTAGAACCATTTCTTCGTTCTTCGCAACAAACATGCCCAATCTACTACTTTAGGTCCAAAACTCATGTTTGGGGTGGTTTCTCGCAATTTTGTTGCCGCACTTCACCTATTCCAAAACGGGTGTCGGGTGCATATAAAGCACGAGTTTTTGCCACAGAAACCATTTCTTGGTTTTTTGCAACGAACATGCCCAATCCACTAGTTTAGGTCCAAAACTCATGTCTGGGGAGGTTTCGCGCTATTTCGTTGCCGCACGTCACCCATTTCGAAAACGGGTGTCGGGGTGCATACAAAGCACGAGTTTTTGCCACCGGAACCATTTCTTCGTTTTTCGCAACGAACATGCCCAATCTACTACTTTAGGTCCAAAACTCATGTTTGGTGTGGTTTCGCGCAATTTCGTTGCCGCATGTCACCCATTCCGAAAACGGGTGTCGGGGTGCATACAAAGCATGAGTTTTCGCCACTGGAACCATTTCTTCGTTTTTCGCAACGAACATGCCCAATCCACTACTTTAGGTCCAAAACTCATGTTTGGGGTGGTTTCGCGCAATTTCGTTGCCGCATGTCACCCATTCCAAAAACGGGTGTCAGGGTGCATACAAAGCACGAGTTTTTGCCACCGGAACCATTTCTTCATTTTTCACAACGAACATGCCCAATCCACTACTTTAGGTCCAAAACTAAATTGTTGGGTGGTTTCGCGCAATTTCGTTGCCGCACGTCACCCCTTCCGAAAACGGGTGTCGGGGTGCATACAAAGCATGAGTTTTCGCCACTGGAACCATTTCTTCATTTTTCGCAACGAACATGCCCAATCCACTACTTTAGGTCCAAAACTCATGTTTGGGGTGGTTTCTCGCAATTTTGTTGCCGCACTTCACCTATTCCAAAAACGGGTGTCGGGTGCATATAAAGCACGAGTTTTTGCCACAGAAACCATTTCTTTGTTTTTCGCAACGAACTTGCCCAATCCACTACTTTAGGTCCAAAACTCATGTTTGGGGTGGTTTCGCGCAATTTCGTTGCAGCTTGTCACCCATTCCGAAAACGGGTGTCGGGGTGCATACAAAGCATGAGTTTTCGCCACTGGAACCATTTCTTCGTTCTTCGCAACGAACATGCCCAATCCACTAATTTAGGTCCAAAACTCATGTTTGGGGTGGTTTCGCGTAATTTCGTTGCCGCACGTCACCATTCCAAAAACAGGTGTCGGGTGCATACAAAAGCACGAGTTTTTCCCATCGGAACCATTTTTTCGTTTTTCGCAACGAACATGCCCAATCCACTACTTTAGGTCCAAAACTCATGTTTGGGGTGGTTTCGCGCAATTTCGTTGCCGCACGTCACCCATTCCGAAAACGGGTGTCGGAGTGCATACAAAGCATGAGTTTTCCCACTGGAACCATTTCTTCGTTTTTCGCAACGAACATGCCCAATCCACTACTTGAGGTCCAAAACTCATGGTTGGGGTGGTTTCGCGCAATTACGTTGCCGCACGTCACCATTCCAAAAACGGGTGTCGGGTGCATACAAAGCACGAGTTTTTCCCATCGGAACTATTTCTTCGTTTTTCGCAACGAACATGCCCAATCCACTACTTTAGGTCCAAAACTTATGTATGGGGTGGTTTCGCGCAATTTTGTAGCCGCACGTCACCCATTCCGAAAACGGGTGTCGGGGTGCATACAAAGCACAAGTTTTTGCCACTGGAACCATTTCTTCGTTTTTGGCAACGAACATGCCCAATCCACTACTTTAGGTACAAAACTCATGTGTTGGGTGGTTTCGCGCAATTTTGTTGTCGCGCGTCACCATTCCGAAAACGGGTGTCGGGGTGCATACAAAGCACGAGTTTTTGCCCCGGAACCATTTCTTCGTTTTTCACAACGAACATGCCCAATCCACTACTTTAGGTCCAAAACTCATGTGTTGGGTGGTTTCGTGCAATTTCGTTGCCGCACGTCACCCATTCCGAAAACGGGTGTCGGGGTGCATACAAAGCATGACTTTTCGCCACTGGAACCATTTCTTCGTTTTTCGCAACGAACATGCCCAATCTACTACTTTAGGTCCAAAACTAATGTTTGGGGTGGTTTCTCGCAATTTTGTTGCCGCACTTCACCTATTCCAAAAACGGGTGTCGGGTGCATATAAAGCACTAGTTTTTGCCACAGAAACCATTTCTTCGTTTTTCGCAACGGACATGCCCAATCCACTACTTTAGGTCCAAAAATCATGTTTGGGGTGGTTTCGCGCAATTTCGTTGCCGCATGTCACCCATTCCGAAAACGGGTGTTAGGGTGCATACAAAGCACGAGTTTTTGCCACCAGAACCATTTCTTCATTTTTCGCAACGAACATGCCCAATCCACTACTTTATGTCCAAAACTCAATTGTTGGGTGGTTTCGTGCAATTTCGTTGCCGCACGTCGCCCATTCCGAAAACGGGTGTCGGGGTGCACATGAGTATTCGCCACTGGAACCATTTCTTCGTTTTTCGCAACGAACATGCCCAATCTACTACTTTAGGTCCAAAACTCATGTTTGGGGTGGTTTCTCGCAATTTTGTTGCCGCACTTCACCTATTCCAAAAACGGGTGTCGGGTGCATATAAAGCACGAGTTTTTGCCACAGAAACCGTTTCTTGGTTTTTCGCAACGAACATGCCCAATTCACTACTTTAGGTCCAAAACTCATGTTTGGGGTGGTTTCGCGCAATTTCGTTGCCGCATGTCACCCATTCCGAAAACGGGTGTCAGGGTGCATATAAAGCATGAGTTTTCGCCACTGGAACCATTTCTTCGTTTTTCGCAACGAACATGCCCAATCCACTATTTTAGGTCCAAAACACATGTTTGGGGTGGTTTCGCGCAATTTCGTTGCCGCATGTCACCCATTCCGAAAACGGGTGTCGGGGTGCATACAAAGCACGAGTTTTTGCCACCGGAACCATTTCTTCATTTTTCGCAACGAACATGCCCAATCCACTACTTTTGGTCCAAAACTAAATTGTTGTGTGGTTTCGCGCAATTTCGTTGCCGCACGTCACCCATTCCGAAAACGGGTGTCGGGGTTCATACAAAGCATGAGTTTTTGCCACTGGAACCATTTCTTCGTTTTTCGCAACGAACATGCCCAATCCACTATTTTAGGTCCAAAACTCACGTTTAGGGTGGTTTCTCGCAATTTTGTTGCCGCACTTCACCTATTCCAAAAACAGGTGTCGGGTGCATATAAAGTACGAGTTTTTGCCACAGAAACCATTTCTTTGTTTTTCGCAACGAACTTGCCCAATCCACTACTTTAGGTCCAAAACTCATGTTTGGGGTGGTTTCGCGGAATTTCGTTGCCGCATGTCACCCATTCCGAAAACGGGTGTCAGGGTGCATACAAAGCATGAGTTTTCGCCACTGGAACCATTTCTTCGTTTTTCGCAACGAACATGCCCAATCCACTATTTTAGGTCCAAAACTCATGTTTGGGGTGGTTTCGCGCAATTTCGTTGCCGCACGTCACCATTCCAAAAACGGGTGTCGGGTGCATACAAAGCACGAGTTTTTCCCATCGGAACCATTTCTTCGTTTTTCGCAACGAACATGCCCAATCCACTACTTTAGGTCCAAAACTCATGTTTGGGGTGGTTTCGCGCAATTTCGTTGCCGCACGTCACCCATTCCGAAAACGGGTGTCGGGGTGCATACAAAGCATGAGTTTTCGCCACTGGAACCATTTCTTCGTTTTTCGCAACAAACATGCCCAATCCACTACTGATGTGCACCCGTTGGGTGATTGCCCGATCTTTCGATGAGAGGGTGTGGAATAACTCGATTGGGGGAGGAGACGACGTTCACGGCCCGACTACAGCCTTCCAAAGACGCTGCGCCTTAGCAACCGATACACCACCTCCTATGGCTGTCACGATCTTGTGGAGCGTGACACCCTGGCCACTAGGGCACTCGTCCTGCAAGCAATCGAAGAACTAGCAAGAACAAGTAGAACAAGTACTGAATTACCAGATCCAAATGTAGGTTTCAAAGTCAAACTCCAATATGGTGGGGTTCCGAAGACAAGAAGACGGGCGGCTGATCTAGCACGCGCGCTTACAAGCAAGTAGCGAGAGCTAAACTTGATCTAAACAAAACCCGCTGTTCTTGGTGGCGGCTAGGGGGTTTATAAACATGGGAGGACGACCACAAGGGTATTGGGGTCGTGCTGCAACCCTAGGATGCGTCCCTAATGGACCTAACTTGATACACGACCCATTGGGCCAAAATAGGGTGACGCAGCACCATGGGCAGAAAAGGCAGGAAATGTCTCGGTAAGAAAACAATGATTACGGCGGCCTCAGAACAGATATGACTATAATTCCGGATCCATATGAAAGTAGACTTGATAAGCTTTCCATGTTGTGCTTGAACATTCCAATCCGAGCCCGCATCTGACCGTGGTGACCGTCACAAGTTGGTGTTCTTCTGCAGTCCGAATCCAGCATGTTCAAATCCTTTTCCCTTTCGGTCTTCTCCCTGATTCCTAAGCAAAACAAGAGTGCACGGGTCTCCATGGTCTAAATATGATGGACAGGAACTCAAGAGTGTAATCACCTGATGGTTGAGTTGACGAGCACGAGCGCGAGTAATGGGACCAGAAATTGGTACTTGTATTGGTATAGATGCATCAGTAGTGTGGATGTCTTCATCATTCTCCCCTTCTTGCATTTGAGTCGTCCTCGACTCAAGCTCAACTTCCTCTCCCAAGTAGGGCTTCAAATCTGCAATGTTAAATGTGGGGCTAACCCCAAAGTCTGCAGGCAGATCTAGCCTATATGCATTGTCGTTAATTTTCTCTAGCACTTTAAACGGTCCATCGGCTCGAGGCAACAATTTAGATTTTCGTAATTCAGGAAACCTTTCCTTTCTCAAATGCAACCAAACTAAATCTCCAGGTTCAAAATTTATTTCCTTTCTACCTTTATCACTAGCAAACTTATATCTAGCATTCATACGCTCTATGTTTTCTTTAGTAGTTTCATGCAGTTTTAACATCAATTCAGCACGCCTAGTAGCATCAAAATTTAGTTTTTCAGAAGATGGCAAAGGCATTAAATCAATAGGAGCACGAGGCAACAAACCATATACAATCTGAAATGGGCACATCTTTGTAGTAGAATGCAATGATCGATTATAAGCAAATTCAACATGAGGCAAACAGTCCTCCCACATCTTAATATTCTTCTTTAGAACTGCCCTTAACATAGTAGACAAAGTTCTATTCACAACTTCAGTTTGACCATCAGTTTGAGGATGACATGTAGTAGAAAATAAAAGCTTAGTCCCCAATTTTGCCCACAAAGTCCTCCAAAAATGACTAAGAAATTTAGCATCACGATCAGAAACGATTGTGTTGGGCACACCATGCAAGCGAACAATTTCACGAAAGAACAAATCAGCAATATGAGTAGCATCGTCAGTTTTATGACATGGTATGAAATGTGCCATCTTAGAAAATCTATCAACAACCACAAACACACTATCACGTCCCTTCCTAGTCCTAGGCAATCCCAGCACAAAATCCATAGAAATATCTTCCCAAGGAGCACTAGGAACGGGTAGAGGCAAATACAAACCGTGTGGATTTAACCGTGACTTCGCCTTTTGACATGTCGTGCAACGAGCAACCAATCTCACCACATCTCTTCTCATCTTGGGCCAAAAGAAATGACCAGCAAGTATGTCCTCCGTTTTCTTTGCTCCAAAATGTCCCATTAAGCCACCTCCATGTGCTTCCTGTAACAACAACAAACGAACGGAGCTAGCTGGAATGCATAGCTTGTTAGCTCTAAACACAAACCCATCACTAACGATATATTTGTTCCATCCTTTCCCATCTTTACAATGCAGCAACACATCTTTAAAATCAGCATCATGAACATATTGGTCTTTAATCGTCTCTAATCCAAAGATTTTGTAGTCAAGTTGATTCAGCAAAGTATATCTCCTAGACAAAGCGTCAGCAATGATATTCTCTTTTCCTTTCTTGTGCTTAATAACATAAGGAAACGATTCGATAAATTCAACCCACTTAGCATGTCTACGGTTCAGTTTTCCTTGACTACGAATATGTTTCAAAGATTCATGATCAGAATGAATAACAAACTCTTTGGGCCACAAATAATGCTGCCATGTTTCTAATGTTCGCACAAGAGCATATAATTCCTTATCATAAGTAGAATAATTTAGAACAGACCCACTCAATTTTTCACTAAAATATGCAACAGGTTTGCCTTCTTGTAACAAAACACCACCCAATCCAATTCCACTAGCATCACATTCAAGCTCAAAAGTCTTATTAAAATCAGGAAGTTGGAGGAGAGGTGCATGTGTCAACTTATCTTTCAGCACGTTGAAAGCGTGCTCTTGTACTTTGCCCCAACTAAAATGCACTCCCTTCTTCGTAAGCTCATTCAAAGGTGCAGCAATGGTGCTAAAGTCCTTCACAAAACGGCGATAGAAGCCAGCAAGTCCTAGGAAACTCCGCACCTGTGTGATAGTCTTTGGCATAGGCCATCCATGTATCGCTTCTACCTTGGCTTGATCAACCTCAATTCCCTGTGGAGTCACAACATAACCAAGAAACGAAACTCGATCGGTGCAAAATGTGCACTTCTCAAGGTTACCAAATAAACGTGCATCTCGTAAAGCATTAAAAACAGCACGCATGTGATCAACATGTTCATCCATAGATTTGCTGTAGATCAATATGTCATCAAAGTATACTACCACAAATTTTCCAATGAAGGCACGCAAAACCTCGTTCATTAATCTCATGAAAGTGCTAGGTGCATTAGTTAACCCAAAAGGCATGACTAACCACTCATACAATCCGAACTTAGTTTTGAAAGCAGTTTTCCATTCATCTCCCAATTTCATACGAATCTGGTGGTACCCACTACGCAAATCAACTTTAGAAAAGACGATGGCACCACTCAATTCATCAAGCATATCATCTAAACGTGGAATAGGGTGTCGATACCGTATCGTGATATTATTAATAGCCCTACAATCAACACACATACGCCATGTTCCATCTTTTTTAGGCACTAAAATAACCGGAACAGCACACGGACTAAGAGACTCACGCACGTAACCTTTGTCGAGTAGTTCTTGCACTTGTCGCTGAATTTCTTTTGTTTCCTCTGGATTTGTCCTATATGGCGCACGATTCGGCAAAGATGCACCAGGAATAAGATCAATTTGGTGCTCAATCCCTCGTATAGGTGGCAGCCCCTCTGGTATCTCACTTGGAAATACATCAGAATACTCCTGCAAAATGTTAGTAATAACAGGAGGCAAAGAATGCTGCATATCTTGAATTGAAATCAAAGCATCCTTGCATACCAAGGCATAGGCAACAGTAGTGGAAGCAAATAATTCATTAACATCAGTTTTTGTTGCAAGCAAGCAATGTCCTTTCAATTTTATCCCATCTTTGTTATTACCAACAGCTTTAAGATTCTTGTTGTTCTCAGTTTTAGCTTTGGTAGCTTTAGCAACATCATCACGCACAATAGCCTCAGGAGACATGGGAAGCAAAATAATTTTCTTATCATGGTGTATGAGAGAATATTGATTTGATCTACCATGATGCATACAATCTGAATCAAATTGCCATGGTCTTCCTAGCAGAATATTACAAGCATCCATAGGCACAACATCACAGTCAACAACATCACGATATGAACCAATAGCAAAATTAATTCGTACCAGCTTGGTTACCTTGACCTTACCACTATTGTTGAGCCATTGAATGTGATATGGATGCGGGTGCGGTTTGGTCGTAAGTGCAAGCTTCTCCACCATGTCGCTGCTAGCCAAGTTGTTGCAGCTACCTCCATCAATGATCAAACGACATGAACGCTCCTTAATGACACACTTTGTTTGAAACAACGTATGTCGCTGATTCTGCTCTGCCTTCTCCATTTGTGCACTAAGCACACGCTGTACAATGAGGCTCTCATAATGCTCTGCATCATCTGCACCAATCTGTTCTTCGGGTGGTTCCTTAGTGCCTGCATCATCAGCCGCAAGCAAAGCAAGTGTAGCTTCATCCAAATCACTAGCAGAGGAATACCCACCATCGTCTTTTACCACCAAAACACGCTGATTAGGACAATCACGCTGCACGTGTCCATAGCCCTTGCATCGATAACACAGAACATCTCTTGTTCTACCTGTGGAAGCTACTGAAGAGGCACTACCTGCGGGTTTCTGGGCAGATTTGGTTGCTGAATTTGTGGAAGATGCACGTGGTTTGTCGCTGGAGGAAGGCGGGGGTGCTGGTCGACTTGGCGAGGGAGTTGGTGCTGGTGTACGGCCGGTCATGGACGTAGTCGTGCGCTGTTGCCATGGTGTAGATTTTCCTGCAGAAACATTAGACCTTGCACTAGCACGTCGTCCCTGCACTTCCCTTTCAGCTTTGCAAGCAAGATGAAACAATCGGGTTACATTAGCATAATCTTTATAAGCAAGGATGTCCTGAATTTCCCTATTTAACCCGCCCAAAAATCTAGCCATAGCAGATTCCTCACCCTCCTCTATGTTACAACGCAGCATACCCATTTGTAATTCCTGATAATATTCTTCTACACTTTTAGTACCCTGTCTCAATTGTTGCAACTTGTGTAACATATCACGTGCATAATAAGAAGGAACAAATCTAGCCCGCATGACCCGTTTCAACGCATCCCAAGTTTGTGGCATGTTATTAGGATTCTTCTTACCATGTTCTATCCACCAAACAGAAGCAAATTCAGTAAACTCACTAGTAGCAGCTCTAACCCGCGCATTCTCAGGAAATTCATGGCATGCAAACTTTTGATCAACCGCAATCTCCCAAGTAATGTAAGCATCAGGGTCATATTTACCATCAAAAGGAGGTATTTTAAATTTAACCTTACTAAAAGCATCATCATTACCATGTACCTCATGTCGGCGAAAACCACCCATACCTCTACGGTTAGTACGTAGTCGCCGGCGATTAGGTGCTTCTTGGTCATCTTGTTCAGTATCAGCAACATAGTCATCCCAGTTACCTTCGGCGCCCTCTTCACGCCCACCATTGATATTAGCATGCATCTCATCAAACCGCCTCAAGAGTGCGACAAGGCTCTTGTCAATATGAGCAACTGTCATTTCCACATTTGCAAGTTTGGTGTTTGTGTCGATCTGTGTGGCCTCCAATTGCCCCATCTTTTCATTCGTCACCTGCATGTCATTATCAAGACCTTCCGTGTGCGTCTTCACCAGCCTTACAAAGTGTTGTATGATACCCTTGGTGCGAGGAGAGTGTGGCATATTACGAGAAGCATCATCAACCTCCAATCCTGCCATGGTTAGACGAACAGAGGCAACAAGAAAAAAAAACGTGAAGGAATGAAAACTCTACAACTATTAGGATGTAGCTACTGCAAGGCGCTCACTCTCAACCTGCCACACAAGCTCTTACCAATTCTTACCTTGCACAACAGGAGGGGTCAGCAACCAACAAGTCTGCAACCGTGGAATAAGTGTATCGGTGCCGCAGCAACACGACCTGTCAAACTGTAGTCGAAATATGTAGAGTTGTAGGTGGGCTGAAGCAAGGAATACACTAGTACCACGTTAGTTACAAAAGCAAGCTGAATAATCGTTCAACGGTGGTACTGTGCTGGTCCTAGGCTAAACCAGGCTAGAGACGTGAGCCTAGGCACAAAGGTAGTCACTGAAAAAGAACAACTAGCACAGCACAAAGAGAAACAACAGATTTAGAGATTCAGCCCCCTTCTTCTTCTTTTTTTCTTTTTTTTTCTTCTTCTTCTGTTTTTTTTGCAGGGGCCTAAACCCTTTTTTTTCACTATGACAACCCAAACAATAAAGATATTGCTAACAGCCCCTTTAAATCAGATTTAACAAATCTTGTTAATATAGAAAGTCCAGAAATCTCTACGATGATTGCGGAGCGCTCAGAACGAATTTTGAGATAAGGTCAGATCCGTTGATATGAAGATAAGATAAGCTTTCCAGATTGTATTTAAACTTCCAAATCGGATATGATATGTATCCGTGGTGGCAAAAACGAACCAGAGATGTTTTTGGTGATGGTGGATCTCGTGGTGACCAAAACGTGGTAGAACTCAAAACTCTAAAGGAATAAACTAAGACCAGCAACTCGACACAACCAATGCAACCAAAAACTCAACAAGCCCTAACTAAGTAGTACTAGTAAATGCTCAATGGTTTATAGGATTGCGGTAAAACTAATCTACTATTTTTTTGGCTTTTTCTGGACTATAGGAGATAAGAAAACAGCGAAGAAAAGTAAATCTCTCACCGATAAACCTTGCTCTGATTACCAACTGATGTGCACCCGTTGGGTGATTGCCCGATCTTTCGATGAGAGGGTGTGGAATAACTCGATTGGGGGAGGAGACGACGTTCACGGCCCGACTACAGCCTTCCAAAGACGCTGCGCCTTAGCAACCGATACACCACCTCCTATGGCTGTCACGATCTTGTGGAGCGTGACACCCTGGCCACTAGGGCACTCGTCCTGCAAGCAATCGAAGAACTAGCAAGAACAAGTAGAACAAGTACTGAATTACCAGATCCAAATGTAGGTTTCAAAGTCAAACTCCAATATGGTGGGGTTCCGAAGACAAGAAGACGGGCGGCTGATCTAGCACGCGCGCTTACAAGCAAGTAGCGAGAGCTAAACTTGATCTAAACAAAACCCGCTGTTCTTGGTGGCGGCTAGGGGGTTTATAAACATGGGAGGACGACCACAAGGGTATTGGGGTCGTGCTGCAACCCTAGGATGCGTCCCTAATGGACCTAACTTGATACACGACCCATTGGGCCAAAATAGGGTGACGCAGCACCATGGGCAGAAAAGGCAGGAAATGTCTCGGTAAGAAAACAATGATTACGGCGGCCTCAGAACAGATATGACTATAATTCCGGATCCATATGAAAGTAGACTTGATAAGCTTTCCATGTTGTGCTTGAACATTCCAATCCGAGCCCGCATCTGACCGTGGTGACCGTCACAAGTTGGTGTTCTTCTGCAGTCCGAATCCAGCATGTTCAAATCCTTTTCCCTTTCGGTCTTCTCCCTGATTCCTAAGCAAAACAAGAGTGCACGGGTCTCCATGGTCTAAATATGATGGACAGGAACTCAAGAGTGTAATCACCTGATGGTTGAGTTGACGAGCACGAGCGCGAGTAATGGGACCAGAAATTGGTACTTGTATTAGTATAGATGCATCAGTAGTGTGGATGTCTTCATCAACTACTTTAGGTCCAAAACTCATGTTTGGGGTGGTTTCGCGGAATTTTGTTGCTGCACGTCACCATTCCAAAAACGGGTGTCGGGGTGCATACAAAGCACGAGTTTTTGCCACCGGAACCATTTATTCGTTTTTCGCAACGAACATGCCCAATCCACTACTTTAGGTCCAAAACTCATGTTTGGGGTGGTTTCGCGCAATTTCGTTGCCGCACGTCACCCATTCCGAAAACGGGTGTCGAGATGAATACAAAGCACGAGTTTTTGCCAACGGAACCATTTCTTCGTTTTTCGCAACGGACATGCCAAATCCACTACTTTAGGTACAAAACTCATGTGTTGGGTGGTTTTCGCGCAATTTCGTTGCCGCACGTCACCCATTCCGAAAACGGGTGTCGGGGTGCATACAAAGCATTAGTATTCGCCACTAGAACCATTTCTTCGTTCTTCGCAACAAACATGCCCAATCTACTACTTTAGGTCCAAAACTCATGTTTGGGGTGGTTTCTCGCAATTTTGTTGCCGCATGTCACCCATTCCGAAAACGGGTGTCGGGGTGCATACAAAGCATGAGTTTTCGCCATTGGAACCATTTCTTCGTTTTTCGCAACGAACATGCCCAATCCACTACTTTAGGTCCAAAACTCATGTTTGGGGTGGTTTCGCGCAATTTCGTTGCCGCATGTCACCCATTCCGAAAACGGGTGTCGGGGTGCATACAAAGCACGAGTTTTTGCCACCGGAACCATTTCTTCATTTTTCACAACGAACATGCCCAATCCACTACTTTAGGTCCAAAACTAAATTGTTAGGTGGTTTCGCGCAATTTCCTTGCCGCACGTCACCCATTCCGAAAACGGGTGTGGGGTGCATAAAAAGCATGAGTTTTCGCCACTGGAACCATTTCTTCGTTTTTCGCAACGAACATGCCCAATCCACTACTTTAGGTCCAAAACTCATGTTTGGGGTGGTTTCTCGCAATTTTGTTGCCGCACTTCACCTATTCCAAAAACGGGTGTCGGGACATACAAAGCATGAGTATTCGCCACTATAACCATTTCTTCGTTTTTCGCAACGAACATGCTCAATCTACTACTTTAGGTCCAAAACTCATGTTTGGGGTGGTTTCTCGCAATTTTGTTGCCGCACTTCACCTATTCCAAAAACGGGTGTTGGGTGCATATAAAGCACGAGTTTTTGCCACAGAAACCATTTCTTGGTTTTTCGCAACGAACATGCCCAATCCACTACTTTAGGTCCAAAACTCATGTTTGGGGTGGTTTCGCGCAATTTCGTTGTCGCATGTCACCCATTCCGAAAACGGGTGTCAGGGTGCATATAAAGCATGAGTTTTTGCCACTGGAACCATTTCTTCGTTTTTCGCAACGAACATGCACAATCCACTATTTTAGGTCCAAAACACATGTTTGGGGTGGTTTCGCGCAATTTCGTTGTCGCATGTCACCCATTCCGAAAACGGGTGTCGGGGTGCATACAAAGCACGAGTTTTTGCCACCGGAACCATTTCTTCATTTTTCGCAACGAACATGCACAATCCACTACTTTTGGTCCAAAACTAAATTGTTGTGTGGTTTCGCGCAATTTCGTTGCCGCACGTCACCCATTCCGAAAACGGGTGTCGGGGTTCATACAAAGCATGAGTTTTTGCCACTAGAACTATTTCTTCGTTTTTCGCAACGAACATGCCCAATCCACTATTTTAGGTCCAAAACTCACGTTTGGGGTGGTTTCTCGCAATTTTGTTGCCGCACTTCACCTATTCCAAAAACGGGTGTCGGGTGCATATAAAGTACGAGTTTTTGCCACAGAAACCATTTCTTTGTTTTTCGCAACGAACTTGCCCAATCCACTACTTTAGGTCCAAAACTCATGTTTGCGGTGGTTTCGCGCAATTTCGTTGCCGCATGTCACCCATTCCGAAAACGGGTGTCAGGGTGCATACAAAGCATGAGTTTTCGCCACTGGAACCATTTCTTCGTTTTTCGCAACGAACATGCCCAATCCACTATTTTAGGTCCAAAACTCATGTTTGGGGTGGTTTCGCGCAATTTCGTTGCCGCACGTCACCATTCCAAAACGGGTGTCGGGTGCATACAAAGAACGAGTTTTTCCCATCGGAACCATTTCTTCGTTTTTCCCAACGAACATGCCCAATCCACTACTTTAGGTCCAAAACTCATGTTTGGGGTGGTTTCGCGCAATTTCGTTGCCGCACGTCACCCATTCCGAAAACAGGTGTCGGGGTGCGTACAAAGCATGAGTTTTCGCCAATGGAACCATTTCTTCGTTTTTCACAACAAACATGCCCAATCCACTACTTTAGGTCCAAAACTCATGTTTGGGGTGGTTTCGTGCAATTTTGTTGTTGCACGTCACCTTTCCAAAAACGGGTGTCGGGGTGCATACAAAGCACGAGTTTTGGCCACCGGAACCATTTATTCGTTTTTCGCAACGAACATGCCCAATCCACTACTTTAGGTCCAAAACTCATGTTTGGGGTGGTTTCGCGCAATTTCGTTGCCGCACGTCACCCATTCCGAAAACGGGTGTCGAGATGAATACAAAGCACGAGTTTTTGCAACCGGAACCATTTCTTCGTTTTTCGCAACGGACATGCCAAATCCACTACTTTAGGTACAAAACTCATGTGTTGGGTGGTTTCGCGCAATTTCGTTGTCGCACGTCACCCATTCCGAAAACGGGTGCTGGGGTGCATACAAAGCACGAGTTTTTGCCACCGAAACCATTTCTTCGTTTTTCGCAACGATCATGCCCAATCCACTAATTTAGGTCCAAAACTCATGTGTTGGGTGGTTTCGCGCAATTTCGTTGCCGCACGTCACCCATTCCGAAAACGGGTGTCGGGGTGCATACAAAGCACGCGTTTTTGCCACCGGAACAATTTCTTCATTTTTCGCAACGAACATGCCCAATCCACTACTTTAGGTCCAAAACTCAAGTGTTGGGTGGTTTCGCGCAATTTCGTTGCCGCATGTCACCCATTCCGAAAATGGGTGTCGAGGTGCGTACAAAGCATGAGTTTTCGCCACTGGAACCATTTCTTCGTTTTTCGCAACGAACATGCCCAATCCACTACTTTAGGTCCAAAACTCATGTTTGGGGTGGTTTCTAGCAATTTCATTGCCGCACTTCACCTATTCCAAAAACGGGTGTCGGGTGCATATAAAGCACGAGTTTTTGCCACAGGAACCATTTCTTCGTTTTTCGCAACGAACATACCCAATCCACTACTTTAGGTCCGAAACTTATGTTTGTGGTGGTTTCGCGCAATTTCGTTGCCGCATGTCACCCATTCCAAAACGGGTGTCAAGGTGCAAACAAAGCATGAGTTTTCGCCACTGGAACCATTTCTTCGTTTTTCGCAACGAACATGCCCAATCCACTACTTTACGTCCAAAACTCATGTTTGGGGTGGTTTCGCGCAATTTCGTTGCCGCACGTCACCCATTCCGAAAACGGGTGTCGGGGTGCATACAAAGCATGAGTTTTCGCCACTGGAACCATTTCTTCGTTTTTCGCAACAAACATGCCCAATCCACTACTTTAGGTCCAAAACTCATGTTTGGGGTGGTTTCGCGGAATTTTGTTGCTGCACGTCACCATTCCAAAAACGGGTGTCGGGGTGCATACAAAGCACGAGTTTTTGCCACCGGAACCATTTATTCGTTTTTTCGCAACGAACATGCCCAATCCACTACTTTAGGTCCAAAACTCATGTTTGGGGTGGTTTCGCGCAATTTCGTTGCCGCACGTCACCCATTCCGAAAACGGGTGTCGAGATGAATACAAAGCACGAGTTTTTGCAACCGGAACCATTTCTTCGTTTTTCGCAACGGACATGCCAAATCCACTACTTTAGGTACAAAACTCATGTGTTGGGTGGTTTCGCGCAATTTCGTTGTCGCACGTCACCCATTCCGAAAACGGGTGCTGGGGTGCATACAAAGCACGAGTTTTTGCCACCGAAACCATTTCTTAGTTTTTCGCAACGATCATGCCCAATCCACTAATTTAGGTCCAAAACTCATGTGTTGGGTGGTTTCACGCAATTTCGTTGCCGCACGTCACCCATTCCGAAAACGGGTGTCGGGGTGCATACAAAGCACGCGTTTTTGCCACCGGAACAATTTCTTCATTTTTCGCAACGAACATGCCCAATCCACTACTTTAGGTCCAAAACTCAAGTGTTGGGTGGTTTTGCGCAATTTCGTTGCCGCATGTCACCCATTCCGAAAATGGGTGTCGAGGTGCGTACAAAGCATGAGTTTTCGCCACTGGAACCATTTCTTCGTTTTTCGCAACGAACATGCCCAATCCACTACTTTAGGTCCAAAACTCATGTTTGGGGTGGTTTCTAGCAATTTCATTGCCGCACTTCACCTATTCCAAAAACGGGTGTCGGGTGCATATAAAGCACGAGTTTTTGCCACAGGAACCATTTCTTCGTTTTTCGCAACGAACATACCCAATCCACTACTTTAGGTCTGAAACTCATGTTTGTGGTGGTTTCGCGCAATTTCGTTGCCGCATGTCACCCATTCCAAAACGGGTGTCAAGGTGCATACAAAGCATGAGTTTTCGCCACTGGAACCATTTCTTCGTTTTTCGCAACGAACATGCCCAATCCACTACTTTACGTCCAAAACTCATGTTTGGGGTGGTTTCGCGCAATTTCGTTGCCGCATGTCACCCATTCCGAAAACGGGTGTCGGGGTGCATACAAAGCATGAGTTTTCGCCACTGGAACCATTTCTTCGTTTTTCGCAACAAACATGCCCAATCCACTACTTTAGGTCCAAAACTCATGTTTGGGGTGGTTTCGCGGAATTTTGTTGCTGCACGTCACCATTCCAAAAACGGGTGTCGGGGTGCATACAAAGCACGAGTTTTTGCCACCGGAACCATTTATTCGTTTTTCGCAACAAACATGCCCAATCCACTACTTTAGGTCCAAAACTCATGTTTGGGGTGGTTTCGCGCAATTTCGTTGCCGCACGTCACCCATTCCGAAAACGGGTGTCGAGATGAATACAAAGCACGAGTTTTTGCCAACGGAACCATTTCTTCGTTTTTCGCAACGGACATGCCAAATCCACTACTTTAGGTACAAAACTCATGTGTTGGGTGGTTTTCGCGCAATTTCGTTGCCGCACGTCACCCATTCCGAAAACGGGTGTCGGGGTGCATACAAAGCATTAGTATTCGCCACTAGAACCATTTCTTCGTTCTTCGCAACAAACATGCCCAATCTACTACTTTAGGTCCAAAACTCATGTTTGGGGTGGTTTCTCGCAATTTTGTTGCCGCATGTCACCCATTCCGAAAACGGGTGTCGGGGTGCATACAAAGCATGAGTTTTCGCCATTGGAACCATTTCTTCGTTTTTCGCAACGAACATGCCCAATCCACTACTTTAGGTCCAAAACTCATGTTTGGGGTGGTTTCGCGCAATTTCGTTGCCGCATGTCACCCATGGTGAAAACGGGTGTCGGGGTGCATACAAAGCACGAGTTTTTGCCACCGGAACCATTTCTTCATTTTTCACAACGAACATGCCCAATCCACTACTTTAGGTCCAAAACTAAATTGTTAGGTGGTTTCGCGCAATTTCCTTGCCGCACGTCACCCATTCCGAAAACGGGTGTGGGGTGCATAAAAAGCATGAGTTTTCGCCACTGGAACCATTTCTTCGTTTTTCGCAACGAACATGCCCAATCCACTACTTTAGGTCCAAAACTCATGTTTGGGGTGGTTTCTCGCAATTTTGTTGCCGCACTTCACCTATTCCAAAAACGGGTGTCGGGTGCATATAAAGCACGAGTTTTTGCCACAGAAACCATTTCTTGGTTTTTCGCAACGAAGATGCCCAATCCACTACTTTAGGTCCAAAACTCATGTTTGGGGTGGTTTCGCGCAATTTCGTTGTCGCATGTCACCCATTCCGAAAACGGGTGTCAGGGTGCATATAAAGCATGAGTTTTCGCCACTGGAACCATTTCTTCGTTTTTCGCAACGAACATGCCCAATCCACTATTTTAGGTCCAAAACACATGTTTGGGGTGGTTTCGCGCAATTTCGTTGTCGCATGTCACCCATTCCGAAAACGGGTGTCGGGGTGCATACAAAGCACGAGTTTTTGCCACCGGAACCATTTCTTCATTTTTCGCAACGAACATGCACAATCCACTACTTTTGGTCCAAAACTAAATTGTTGTGTGGTTTCGCGCAATTTCGTTGCCGCACGTCACCCATTCCGAAAACGGGTGTCGGGGTTCATACAAAGCATGAGTTTTTGCCACTGGAACCATTTCTTCGTTTTTCGCAACGAACATGCCCAATCCACTATTTTAGGTCCAAAACTCACGTTTGGGGTGGTTTCTCGCAATTTTGTTGCCGCACTTCACCTATTCCAAAAACGGGTGTCGGGTTCATATAAAGTACGAGTTTTTGCCACATAAACCATTTCTTTGTTTTTCGCAACGAACTTGCCCAATCCACTACTTTAGGTCCAAAACTCATGTTTGGGGTGGTTTCGCGCAATTTCGTTGCCGCATGTCACCCATTCCGAAAACGGGTGTCAGGGTGCATACAAAGCATGAGTTTTCGCCACTGGAACCATTTCTTCGTTTTTCGCAACGAACATGCCCAATCCACTATTTTAGGTCCAAAACTCATGTTTGGGGTGGTTTCGCGCAATTTCGTTGCCGCACGTCACCATTCCAAAACGGGTGTCGGGTGCATACAAAGAACGAGTTTTTCCCATCGGAACCATTTCTTCGTTTTTCGCAACGAACATGCCCAATCCACTACTTTAGGTCCAAAACTCATGTTTGGGGTGGTTTCGCGCAATTTTGTTGCCGCACGTCACCCATTCCGAAAACAGGTGTCGGGGTGCATACAAAGCATGAGTTTTCGCCACTGGAACCATTTCTTCGTTTTTCACAACAAACAAGCCCAATCCACTACTTTAGGTCCAAAACTCATGTTTGGGGTGGTTTCGTGCAATTTTGTTGTTGCACGTCACCTTTCCAAAAACGGGTGTCGGTGTGCATACAAAGCACGAGTTTTGGCCACCGGAACCATTTATTCGTTTTTCGCAACGAACATGCCCAATCCACGACTTTAGGTCCAAAACTCATGTTTGGGGTGGTTTCGCGCAATTTCGTTGCCGCACGTCACCCATTCCGAAAACGGGTGTCGAGATGAATACAAAGCACGAGTTTTTGCAACCGGAACCATTTCTTCGTTTTTCGCAACGGACATGCCAAATCCACTACTTTAGGTACAAAACTCATGTGTTGGGTGGTTTCGCGCAATTTCGTTGTCGCACGTCACCCATTCCGAAAACGGGTGCTCGGGTGCATACAAAGCACGAGTTTTTGCCACCGAAACCATTTCTTCGTTTTTCGCAACGATCATGCCCAATCCACTAATTTAGGTCCAAAACTCATGTGTTGGGTGGTTTCGCGCAATTTCGTTGCCGCACGTCACCCATTCCGAAAACGGGTGTCGGGGTGCATACAAAGCACACGTTTTTGCCACCGGAACAATTTCTTCATTTTTCGCAACGAACATGCCCAATCCACTACTTTAGGTCCAAAACTCAAGTGTTGGGTGGTTTCGCGCAATTTCGTTGCCGCATGTCACCCATTCCGAAAATGGGTGTCGGGGTGCATACAAATCATGAGTTTTCGCCACTGGAACCATTTCTTCGTTTTTCGCAACGAACATGCCCAATCCACTACTTTAGGTCCAAAACTCATGTTTGGGGTGGTTTCTAGCAATTTCATTGCCGCACTTCACCTATTCCAAAAACGGGTGTCGGGTGCATATAAAGCACGAGTTTTTGCCACAGAAACCATTTCTTCGTTTTTCGCAACGAACATACCCAATCCACTACTTTAGGTCCGAAACTCATGTTTGTGGTGGTTTCGCGCAATTTCGTTGCCGCATGTCACCCATTCCAAAACGGGTGTCAAGGTGCATACAAAGCATGAGTTTTCGCCACTGGAACCATTTCTTCGTTTTTCGCAACGAACATGCCCAATCCACTTTTTTACGTCCAAAACTCATGTTTGGGGTGGTTTCGCGCAATTTCGTTGCCGCACGTCACCGTTCCAAAAACGAGTGTCGGGTGCATACAAAGCACGAGTTTTTCCTATCAGAACCATTTCTTCGTTTTTCGCAACGAACATGCCCAATCCACTACTTTAGGTCCAAAACTCATGTTTGGGGTGGTTTCGCGCAATTTCGTTGCCGCACGTCACCCATTCCGAAAACGGGTGTCGGGGTGCATACAAAGCATGAGTTTTCGTCACTAGAACCATTTCTTCGTATTTCGAAACGAAGATGCCCAATCCACTACTTTAGGTCCAAAACTCATGTTAGGGGTGGTTTCGCGCAATTTCGTTGTCCCACGTCACCCATTCCGAAAACGGGTGTCGGGTGCATACAAATCACGAGTTTTTGCCACCGGAACCATTTCTTTGTTTTCCGCAACGAACATGCCCAATCCACTACTTTAGGTCCACAACTCATGTTTGGGGTGGTTTCGCGCAATTTCGTTGCCGCACGTCACCCATTCCGAAAACGGGTGTCGGGTTGCATACAAAGCTTGAGTTTTCGCCACCGAACCATTTCTTCGTTTTTCGCAACAAACATGCACAATTCACTACTTTAGGTCCAAAACTCATGTTTGGGGTGGTTTCACGCAATTTTGTTGCTGCACGTCATCATTCCAAAAACGGGTGTCGGGGTGCAAAACTCATGTGTTGGGGTGGTTTCGCGCAATTTCGTTGCCACGCGTCACCCATTCCGAAAACGGGTGTCGGGGTGAATACAAAGCACGAGTTTTTGCCACCGGAACCATTTCTTCGTTTTTCGCAACGAACATGCCAAATCCACTACTTTAGGTACAAAACTCATGTGTTGGGTGGTTTCGCGCAATTTCGTTGTCGCACGTCACCCATTCCGAAAACGGGTGCCGGGGTGCATACAAAGCACGAGTTTTTACCACCGGGACCATTTCTTCGTTTTTCGCAACGAACATGCCCAATCCACTACTTTAGGTCCAAAACTCAAGTGTTGGGTGGTTTCGCGCAATTTTTTTGGCGCACGTCACCCATTCCGAAAACGGGTGTTGGGGTGCATACAAAGCACGAGTTTTTGCCACCGGAACCATTTCTTCATTTTTCGCAACGAACATGCCCAATCCACTACTTTAGGTCCAAAACTCAAGTGTTGGGTGGTTTCACGCAATTTCGTTGCCGCACGTCACCCATTCCGAAAACGGGTGTCGGGGTCCATACAAAGCATGAGTTTTCGCCACTGGAACCATTTCTTCGTTTTTCACAACGAACATGCCCAGTCCACCACTTTAGGTCCAAAACTCATGTTTGGGGTGGTTTCTCGCAATTTCGTTGCCGCACTTCACCTTTTCCAAAACAGGTGTCGGGTGCATATAAAGCACGAGTTTTTGCCACAGAAACCATTTCTTCGTTTTTCGCAGCGAACATGCCCAATCCACTACTTTAGGTCCAAAACTCATGTTTGGGGTGGTTTCGCGCAATTTCGTTGCCGCATGTTGATGAGGACATCAACACCAACACGAGCACATCTACACCAGCAGCACCTTCTCCAGCCCAGGCACCATCTTCCCCAGTCCAGGCGCCACCTCTTCCACCTGGGCTAGTGACTCGGGCCCGTGCAAGAGAATTGAACTACATCATGCTGTTAAAGAACGAAGGCCCGGAAGAATAGATGACCAGCCCAACTGCGGCCCATAATGGACGACCTAGGGTTGGCCGCCCCTAGGGGCTGCGCCCCCTCTCTATTTATCCAGGAGCTGCGACTCCTTTATTTCTTGAGTTTTGTTTTACGTTAGCTTTAGCTACTCTCGAACACGCGCAAATCTGCGCTGTCTTCGTGTATTCAGAACTCCACCCTCGAGTAATAGATTAGATTGCTCGCATCTTTTTCTTGTTCGTTCTTCGATTGCGCACAGGAAACGATCTTCGTGATCAGGCCGATCTCGCATCAGCAAGGTCGGTAACCACAGGGAGTTGGTTCAGCGATTGCATTGGCGCCTCGGGCTTGCTCGTCGTAGTCGGATCGCAAGGGTCATCTTCCGCCAAATCGGAATTATCTCTACTCGCCGAAAGATCGGGCACCTCAGCTACATCAATTGGTATCAGATTTCCAGGTTGATCGGTGAGTTTATCGAGTGTTTTTTTCCTACAGTCCACAAAACCACATAAAAATTCAGGTTAGACCTTATCCCAGCACCCTTTTGAGCCTCGCACTTTCTTTCAATAATCTGCATTGTTGAATTTGTGTGCTTTCGCGTCATTTGTTGCTGGTTGCATTGTGTTCTTCCACCATTCAAACCCTAGCGCCGCCACCATCTCCCCTTTGATCACACCACAAACCGAGTCAACATTGTTTCCTTGTTTTTCTCCTTCGGTTACGTAAAAAAAAACAGAAAAAACAAACCGAGTCAACGGCCGTTTCCTTGTTTTTCTCCTTCGGTTACGAAAAAAAACAGAAAAAAAACAAACCGAGTCAACATCGTTTCCTTGTTTTTCTCCTTCGGTTACATCAAAAAAAACAGAAACAAAAAACAACGAAGGAGAAAGGATATGGTTGTTTCATCCCGGTCGTTTGAAAACATAACTTGAGGTACCTTCCTTAAACCGGGCATAACTTTTCGCTCGGCTGTCCAAAAAATCTGAAATTTTTACAGGAGCTAGTTGACACCATTCTGAGGCCAGCCAAACTGACCTTCGGTCTGTTTGGGTTTCGACAAAATTGTCAAAAAAATTCAGGAAAATAAAGAAAAAAATCCGTCAAAGTTCTCGCACGCTTTTTAGAGAACTTCCTGTTTTTCTGCAGACCACATCTGATCTCTGTTTTCTTGTGCTGAGAAAAATATCAAAAAAATCATACAAAAAAAGAAAAACAAAATCACTTGTGATTCCTACTAGTGGCCTCGCTAATACAATATTTACGGTACTGCCATTCAGCAATATAGTTTCGTGTTCTGCACTATAATTCAACTTTGCATTATTGTTTGATTGTGCTAATCATTGACTTGAGTGCAGCCTACCCACAACTCCACATATTTCTACGACGAGCAGGCTTCTGTTTCTCCAGGCAATCGCTCATCCAATCTTTCACCGGTTCCACCTGTTGGTTGCAGTTCACCACTGTGGCTTGGTAAGAACGGATAAGAATTTGATAACAGCACTAGTGTGAGCGCCTTGTGAGCAGTACACCCCTGTTTTTTTGTCGTTGTTTTTTTTTCTTTTCTTCTTCTTTTGGTGTTTTGGTGTTTGCGCTAACTATGGCAGGAGCACACGACACGGTGGATGCCCAGTTGCTGGAAGTAAGGGGACAAGTTGATGGACTTGCTGATGACATTAGGACGATGCATGAACGGCTTGATTCAACGGTCACTTCGACGACCGAGCGTTTCAACCAGCTTGACCTTGCTCAAACGGCGACTCGCACCACACTCAACACCATCCTGGCACGCCTTGATGCGTTGACCATAAAGACGGAGCAGGACTACGGCGGTGACTACGGCGGTGACACTGAGCAGGACTACGTGGTTGTGCACGTCGTGTGGTTCGTCATCCCCCTAATGACTTATTTTCTAAGATTAAATTTAAAATTCCACCTTTTAATGGCAAATATGATCCTGCTGCATATCTTGATTGGGAGTTAGAGGTTGAACAAAAATTTTCATGCCATGATATTGCTGCACATTCTCAGGTTAAAGCTGCTATTAGTGAATTTACTGATTTTGCTTTAATTTGGTGGCGTGAGTTTAAAATAAAACATCCCACTACCATTCCAACCACTTGGGATCAGTTGAAAGCTGCGATGCGACATCGATTTGTGCCTTCGTATTATGCTCGTGATTTGCTTAATAAAATGCAGCGTTTTCAGCAAGGTTCTCAATCTGTTGAGGACTATTTCCAGGAGTTACAAAAAGGTATGATTCGATGTGGGATATTAGAGGACAACGACGCTGCTATGGCACGTTTTCGTGGTGGTTTAAACCACGAAATCCAAGATATACTTGATTATAAGGAATATTATGATATGACTACTTTATTTGAATATGCTTGCAAAGCTGAACGTGAAGTGCAGGGACGCCGCTCGAAGCCATATTCTAACCCTTTTGCAGGACGAAGCTCGACATCCACCTCAGCACCAGTTCCCCCTGCGCCATCCACGTACACCACTACTCCACGCGAGAAGACGACCAAACCAGCCAGCACTGCCCCACCCACAGGTCGTACACGGGATATTCAGTGTCATCGCTGTAGAGGATTTGGCCATGTGATTCGGGACTGCCCAAACAAGCGCACTTTGCTCATTCGTGACGATGGTGAGTACTCTTCCGCTAGTGATTCTGAAGAAATTGAACATGCACTACTTGCCACTGACCATGCAGCTAAGGCGGAGGTACATGTCAACCCGGGCGACGCTGATAGGTATGAAAGTCTTGTTGTGCAGCGTGTTCTCAGTACACAGGTCGCTTTGCCCGAGAAGAATCAGCGACACACTCTGTTCCATACAAAGGGTGTTGTGCAGGAGCGGTCAATTCGCATCATTATCGACAGCGGCAGTTGCAACAATTTGGCGAGTACCATGCTGGTCGAAAAGTTATCATTACCCACTCGTAAGCATCCAAACCCATATCACATTCAATGCCTTAATGATGGTGGTAAAATAAAAATCACACGTTCCGTGCGCGTTCCTTTCTCCAAGGGTGCTTATTCTGATTTTGTTGATTGTGATGTTATTCCCATGGAAGCATGCTCTTTGTTACTTGGTCGACCTTGGCAATATGATACTGATAGCTTGCATCATGGTCGTTCGAATCATTGTTCTTTCATTTTTAAGGGTCAGAAAATAATTATACATCCAATGACACCTGAACAAATTGTTAAAGATGATCTTGCCCGAGCTGCTATAACTGCTAAACAACTTGATCCATCGCCCTCTGTTCCTTCTGAAATCAAGTTGAAGGCTCCTGTTTTACTGTCACGTGCTGATTTTGATGATCTACACGGTGCTCATTTGCCATGCTATGCACTTATATGCTCTAGTGTCCTCATTTCACTTGATGAGATCTTTGGCTATTCCCCCTATGGTTGCTAACCTTTTGCAGGAGTACGCTGATGTCTTTCCCAAAGACTTACCACCGGGTCTCCCACCACTTCGTGGCATTGAGCACTAGATCGACCTCATTCCCGGCGCACAGCTTCCGAACCGCGCACCGTACCGTACAAATCCGGATGAGACGAAGGAGATTCAGCGCTAGGTACAGGCGTTGCTTGACAAGGGATACATTCGTGAGTCTCTTAGTCCTTGCTCTGTTCCTGTGTTACTTGTTCCCAAGAAAGATGGGTCATGGCGTATGTGTGTAGACTGATGTAGCTGAGGTGCCCGATCTTTCGGCGAGTAGAGATAATTCCGATTTGGCGGAAGATGACCCTTGCGATCCGACTACGACGAGCAAGCCCGAGGCGCCAATGCAATCGCTGAACCAACTCCCTATAGTTACCGACCTTGCTGATGCGAGATCGGCCTGATCACGAAGATCGTTTCCTGTGCGCAATCGAAGAACGAACAAGAAAAAGATGCGAGCAATCTAATCTATTACTCGAGGGTGGAGTTCTGAATACACGAAGACAGCGCAGATTTGCGCGTGTTCGAGAGTAGCTAAAGCTAACGTAAAACAAAACTCAAGAAATAAAGGAGGCACAGCTCCTGGATAAATAGAGAGGGGGCGCAGCCCCTAGGGGCGGCCAACCCTAGGTCGTCCATTATGGGCCGCAGTTGGGCTGGTCGTCTATTCTTCCGGGCCTTCGTTCTTTAACAGCATGATGTAGTTCAATTCTCTTGCACGGGCCCGAGTCACTGGCCCAGGTGGAAGGGGTGGCGCCTGGACTGGGGAAGATGGTGCCTGGGCTGGAGAAGGTGCTGCTGGTGTAGATGTGCTCGTGTTGGTGTTGATGTCCTCATCATCCTCCCCTTCTTGAACTGAAGTCGTCCTCGACGGCAACTCTTCGTCTTCTCCCGCATATGGTTTCAAATCTGCAACATTAAAACTAGTGGAAACACCAAACTCCGCAGGCAGGTCAAGGGTATAAGCATTATCATTAATCTTGGTTAGTATCTTAAAAGGACCAGCAGCACGAGGCATCAATTTAGAACGACGTAAAGTAGGAAAACGATCGTTTCTCAAATGCAACCAAACCATATCACCAGGTTCAAAAGTAACTAGTTTCCGGCCCTTACTACCAGTAATCTGATATTTAGCATTAGCAGCAGCAATGTTTTGTTGAGTTTGTTCATGGAGATTAATCATTTGTTCAATATGTGCAAGAGCATCTATGTGTGGGGCGTCCGCAGCATCAAGCGAAAACAAAGCAATAGGCGCCCTAGGAATGTAACCATAAACAATTTGAAAAGGGCACATCTTTGTAGAAGAATGGGTTGCATGATTATAAGCAAACTCAACATGAGGCAAGCAATCCTCCCAACGTTTCAAATTTTTGTCTAAAACAGCCCTAAGCATGGTAGACAAAGTTCGATTAACTACCTCAGTTTGACCATCAGTCTGAGGGTGACAAGTGGTGCTAAACAGCAATTTAGTTCCCAATTTATTCCACAGAGATCTCCAAAAATGACTCAGAAACTTAGCATCACGATCCGAGACTATTGTATTGGGAATACCGTGCAAACGAATAATCTCTCTAAAAAACAATTCAGCAACATTGCTAGCATCATCAGTCTTATGACAAGGTATGAAATGAGCCATTTTGGAGAATCGATCAACAACCACAAAAATGCTATCCCTCCCCTTCTTAGTTCTAGGCAATCCCAAAACAAAATCCATCGAAATATCAATCCAAGGGGAAGTAGGAATAGGCAAAGGCATATACAAACCATGGTTGTTCAACCGTGACTTAGCTTTCTGACAAGTAGTGCAGCGTGCAACAAGGCGCTCAACATCAGCGCGCATCCGAGGCCAAAAGAAGTGGGCAGCCAACACCTCATGTGTCTTGTAGACGCCAAAGTGCCCCATGAGACCGCCTCCATGTGCTTCCTGTAACAACAAAAGACGAACCGAGCTAGCTGGAACACACAGCTTGTTAGCGCGAAACAGGAACCCATCCTGTATGTGAAATTTGCCCCATGGTTTCCCATTAATACAATGGCCGAAAGCATCTTTAAAATCAGCATCATCAACATATTGATCTTTCACAGTGTGCAAACGAAAGATTTTAAAATCTAACTGTGACAGCATGGTATAGCGACGAGACAAAGCATCAGCAATAACATTGTCCTTCCCGTTCTTGTGTTTAATAATGTAAGGAAAGGACTCAATGAATTCTACCCATTTAGCATGACGACGGTTCAGATTTGTTTGGGTACGAATATGTTTTAAAGCCTCATGATCAGAATGGATTATAAACTCACGATGCCAAAGATAGTGCTGCCATGTATGCAAAGTGCGCACTAAAGCGTAAAGCTCCTTATCATAAGTAGAATATTTCAGACTAGCACCGCTTAATTTTTCACTAAAATAAGGAACTGGTTTTCCTTCTTGTAACAAAACAGCACCTAGCCCAATACCGCTAGCATCGCATTCAAGCTCAAACACTTTATTAAAATCAGGCAATTGCAATAGGGGAGCTTGGGTTAACTTATCTTTCAAAGTGCTGAACGCTTCCTCCTGGGAATCACTCCAAGCAAATGGAACATCTTTCTTTGTAAGCTCATGTAGAGGCGCTGCAATGGAGCTAAAATCACGAACAAATCTGCGGTAGAAACCGGCAAGTCCAAGAAAGCTCCGAATTTGTGTGACCGTCGTCGGTGTAGGCCACTCCCGAATGGCAGCAATCTTGCTGCTATCCACCTCAATGCCCTGTGGAGTAACAACATAACCAAGAAACGAGACACGTCGTGTACAAAAGATGCATTTTTCCATGTTAGCAAATAACTGGGCAGCACGCAATGCATCAAAAACAGCACTTAAATGTTCCAAATGCTCTTTCTTAGATTTGCTGTAAATAAGAATATCATCAAAATAAACAACCACAAACTGATGTGCACCCGTTGGGTGATTGCCCGATCTTTCGATGAGAGGGTGTGGAATAACTCGATTGGGGGAGGAGACGACGTTCACGGCCCGACTACAGCCTTCCAAAGACGCTGCGCCTTAGCAACCGATACACCACCTCCTATGGCTGTCACGATCTTGTGGAGCGTGACACCCTGGCCACTAGGGCACTCGTCCTGCAAGCAATCGAAGAACTAGCAAGAACAAGTAGAACAAGTACTGAATTACCAGATCTAAATGTAGGTTTCAAAATCAAACTCCAATATGGTGGGGTTCCGAAGACAAGAAGACGGGCGGCTGATCTAGCACGCGCGCTTACAAGCAAGTAGCGAGAGCTAAACTTGATCTAAACAAAACCCGCTGTTCTTGGTGGCGGCTAGGGGGTTTATAAACATGGGAGGACGACCACAAGGGTATTGGGGTCGTGCTGCAACCCTAGGATGCGTCCCTAATGGACCTAACTTGATACACGACCCATTGGGCCAAAATAGGGTGACGCAGCACCATGGGCAGAAAAGGCAGGAAATGTCTCGGTAAGAAAACAATGATTACGGCGGCCTCAGAACAGATATGACTATAATTCCGGATCCATATGAAAGTAGACTTGGTAAGCTTTCCATGTTGTGCTTGAACATTCCAATCCGAGCCCGCATCTGACCGTGGTGACCGTCACAAGTTGGTGTTCTTCTGCAGTCCGAATCCAGCATGTTCAAATCCTTTTCCCTTTCGGTCTTCTCCCTGATTCCTAAGCAAAACAAGAGTGCACGGGTCTCCATGGTCTAAATATGATGGACATGAACTCAAGAGTGTAATCACCTGATGGTTGAGTTGACGAGCACGAGCGCGAGTAATGGGACCAGAAATTGGTACTTGTATTGGTATAGATGCATCAGTAGTGTGGATGTCTTCATCATTCTCCCCTTCTTGCATTTGAGTCGTCCTCGACTCAAGCTCAACTTCCTCTCCCAAGTAGGGCTTTAAATCTGCAATGTTAAATGTGGGGCTAACCCCAAAGTCTGCAGGCAGATCTAGCCTATATGCATTGTCGTTAATTTTCTCTAGCACTTTAAACGGTCCATCGGCTCGAGGCAACAATTTAGATTTTCGTAATTCAGGAAACCTTTCCTTTCTCAAATGCAACCAAACTAAATCTCCAGGTTCAAAATTTATTTCCTTTCTACCTTTATCACTAGCAAACTTATATCTAGCATTCATACGCTCTATGTTTTCTTTAGTAGTTTCATGCAGTTTTAACATCAATTCAGCACGCCTAGTAGCATCAAAATTTAGTTTTTCAGAAGATGGCAAAGGCATTAAATCAATAGGAGCACGAGGCAACAAACCATATACAATCTGAAATGGGCACATCTTTGTAGTAGAATGCAATGATCGATTATAAGCAAATTCAACATGAGGCAA
Organism: Zea luxurians; assembly: GCA_029449295.1. NCBI lineage: Eukaryota > Viridiplantae > Streptophyta > Magnoliopsida > Poales > Poaceae > Zea > Zea luxurians. Next base: position 60,474 of record JAOPSE010001248.1, on the reverse strand, counting down.
ACAGTCCTCCCACATCTTAATATTCTTCTTTAGAATTGCCCTTAACATAGTAGACAAAGTTCTATTCACAACTTCAGTTTGACCATCAGTTTGAGGATGACATGTAGTAGAAAATAAAAGCTTAGTCCCCAATTTTGCCCACAAAGTCCTCCAAAAATGACTAAGAAATTTAGCATCACGATCAGAAACGATTGTGTTGGGCACACCATGCAAGCGAACAATTTCACGAAAGAACAAATCAGCAATATGAGTAGCATCGTCAGTTTTATGACATGGTATGAAATGTGCCATCTTAGAAAATCTATCAACAACCACAAACACACTATCACGTCCCTTCCTAGTCCTAGGCAATCCCAGCACAAAATCCATAGAAATATCTTCCCAAGGAGCACTAGGAACGGGTAGAGGCAAATACAAACCGTGTGGATTTAACCGTGACTTCGCCTTTTGACATGTCGTGCAACGAGCAACCAATCTCACCACATCTCTTCTCATCTTGGGCCAAAAGAAATGACCAGCAAGTATGTCCTCCGTTTTCTTTGCTCCAAAATGTCCCATTAAGCCACCTCCATGTGCTTCCTGTAACAACAACAAACGAACGGAGCTAGCTGGAATGCATAGCTTGTTAGCTCTAAACACAAACCCATCACTAACGATATATTTGTTCCATCCTTTCCCATCTTTACAATGCAGCAACACATCTTTAAAATTAGCATCATGAACATATTGGTCTTTAATCGTCTCTAATCCAAAGATTTTGTAGTCAAGTTGATTCAGCAAAGTATATCTCCTAGACAAAGCGTCAGCAATGATATTCTCTTTTCCTTTCTTGTGCTTAATAACATAAGGAAACGATTCGATAAATTCAACCCACTTAGCATGTCTACGGTTCAGTTTTCCTTGACTACGAATATGTTTCAAAGATTCATGATCAGAATGAATAACAAACTCTTTGGGCCACAAATAATGCTGCCATGTTTCTAATGTTCGCACAAGAGCATATAATTCCTTATCATAAGTAGAATAATTTAGAACAGACCCACTCAATTTTTCACTAAAATATGCAACAGGTTTGCCTTCTTGTAACAAAACACCACCCAATCCAATTCCACTAGCATCACATTCAAGCTCAAAAGTCTTATTAAAATCAGGAAGTTGGAGGAGAGGTGCATGTGTCAACTTATCTTTCAGCACGTTGAAAGCGTGCTCTTGTACTTTGCCCCAACTAAAATGCACTCCCTTCTTCGTAAGCTCATTCAAAGGTGCAGCAATGGTGCTAAAGTCCTTCACAAAACGGCGATAGAAGCCAGCAAGTCCTAGGAAACTCCGCACCTGTGTGATAGTCTTTGGCATAGGCCATCCATGTATCGCTTCTACCTTGGCTTGATCAACCTCAATTCCCTGTGGAGTCACAACATAACCAAGAAACGAAACTCGATCGGTGCAAAATGTGCACTTCTCAAGGTTACCAAATAAATGTGCATCTCGTAAAGCATTAAAAACAGCACGCATGTGATCAACATGTTCATCCATAGATTTGCTGTAGATCAATATGTCATCAAAGTATACTACCACAAATTTTCCAATGAAGGCACGCAAAACCTCGTTCATTAATCTCATGAAAGTGCTAGGTGCATTAGTTAACCCAAAAGGCATGACTAACCACTCATACAATCCGAACTTAGTTTTGAAAGCAGTTTTCCATTCATCTCCCAATTTCATACGAATCTGGTGGTACCCACTACGCAAATCAACTTTAGAAAAGACGATGGCACCACTCAATTCATCAAGCATATCATCTAAACGTGGAATAGGGTGTCGATACCGTATCGTGATATTATTAATAGCCCTACAATCAACACACATACGCCATGTTCCATCTTTTTTAGGCACTAAAATAACCGGAACAGCACACGGACTAAGAGACTCACGCACGTAACCTTTGTCGAGTAGTTCTTGCACTTGTCGCTGAATTTCTTTTGTTTCCTCTGGATTTGTCCTATATGGCGCACGATTTGGCAAAGATGCACCAGGAATAAGATCAATTTGGTGCTCAATCCCTCGTATAGGTGGCAGCCCCTCTGGTATCTCACTTGGAAATACATCAGAATACTCCTGCAAAATGTTAGTAATAACAGGAGGCAAAGAATGCTGCATATCTTGAATTGAAATCAAAGCATCCTTGCATACCAAGGCGTAGGCAACAGTAGTGGAAGCAAATAATTCATTAACATCAGTTTTTGTTGCAAGCAAGCAATGTCCTTTCAATTTTATCCCATCTTTGTTATTACCAACAGCTTTAATATTCTTGTTGTTCTCAGTTTTAGCTTTGGTAGCTTTAGCAACATCATCACGCACAATAGCCTCAGGAGACATGGGAAGCAAAATAATTTTCTTATCATGGTGTATGAGAGAATATTGATTTGATCTACCATGATGCATACAATCTGAATCAAATTGCCATGGTCTACCTAGCAGAATATTACAAGCATCCATAGGCACAACATCACAGTCAACAACATCACGATATGAACCAATAGCAAAATTAATTCGTACCAGCTTGGTTACCTTGACCTTACCACTATTGTTAAGCCATTGAATGTGATATGGATGCGGGTGCGGTTTGGTCGTAAGTGCAAGCTTCTCCACCATGTTGCTGCTAGCCAAGTTGTTGCAGCTACCTTCATCAATGATCAAACGACATGAACGCTCCTTAATGACACACTTTGTTTGAAACAATGTATGTCGCTGATTCTGCTCTGCCTTCTCCATTTGTGCACTAAGCACACGCTGTACAATGAGGCTCTCATAATGCTCTGCATCATCTGCACCAATCTGTTCTTCGGGTGGTTCCTTAGTGCCTGCATCATCAGCCGCAAGCAAAGCAAGTGTAGCTTCATCCAAATCACTAGCAGAGGAATACCCACCATCGTCTTTTACCACCAAAACACGCTGATTAGGACAATCACGCTGCACGTGTCCATAGCCCTTGCATCGATAACATAGAACATCTCTTGTTCTACCTGTGGAAGCTACTGAAGAGGCACTACCTGCGGGTTTCTGGGCAGATTTGGTTGCTGAATTTGTGGAAGATGCACGTGGTTTGTCGCTGGAGGAAGGTGGGGGTGCTGGTCGACTTGGCGAGGGAGTTGGTGCTGGTGTACGGCCGGTCATGGACGTAGTCGTGCGCTGTTGCCATGGTGTAGATTTTCCTGCAGAAACATTAGACCTTGCACTAGCACGTCGTCCCTGCACTTCCCTTTCAGCTTTGCAAGCAAGATGAAACAATCGGGTTACATTAGCATAATCTTTATAAGCAAGGATGTCCTGAATTTCCCTATTTAACCCGCCCAAAAATCTAGCCATAGCAGATTCCTCACCCTCCTCTATGTGACAACGCAGCATACCCATTTGTAATTCCTGATAATATTCTTCTACACTTTTAGTACCCTGTCTCAATTGTTGCAACTTGTGTAACATATCACGTGCATAATAAGAAGGAACAAATCTAGCCCGCATGACCCGTTTCAACGCATCCCAAGTTTGTGGCATGTTATTAGGATTCTTCTTACCATGTTCTATCCACCAAACAGAAGCAAAATCAGTAAACTCACTAGTAGCAGCTCTAACCCGCGCATTCTCAGGAAATTCATGGCATGCAAACTTTTGATCAACCGCAATCTCCCAAGTAATGTAAGCATCAGGGTCATATTTACCATCAAAAGGAGGTATTTTAAACTTAACCTTACTAAAAGCATCATCATTACCATGTACCTCATGTCGGCGAAAACCACCCATACCTCTACGGTTAGTACGTAGTCGCCGGCGATTAGGTGCTTCTTGGTCATCTTGTTCAGTATCAGCAACATAGTCATCCCAGTTACCTTCGGCGCCCTCATCACGCCCACCATTGATATTAGCATGCATCTCATCAAACCGCCTCAAGAGTGCGACAAGGCTCTTGTCAATATGAGCAACTGTCATTTCCACATTTGCAAGTTTGGTGTTTGTGTCGATCTGTGTGGCCTCCAATTGCCCCATCTTTTCATTCGTCACCTGCATGTCATTATCAAGACCTTCCGTGTGCGTCTTCACCAGCCTTACAAAGTGTTGTATGATACCCTTGGTGCGAGGAGAGTGTGGCATATTACGAGAAGCATCATCAACCTCCGATCCTGCCATGGTTAGACGAACAGAGGCAACAAGAAAAAAAAAACGTGAAGGAATGAAAACTCTACAACTATTAGGATGTAGCTACTGCAAGGCGCTCACTCTCAACCTGCCACACAAGCTCTTACCAATTCTTACCTTGCACAACAGGAGGGGTCAGCAACCAACAAGTCTGCAACTGTGGAATAAGTGTATCGGTGCCGCAGCAACACGACCTGTCAAACTGTAGTCGAAATATGTAGAGTTGTAGGTGGGCTGAAGCAAGGAATACACTAGTACCACGTTAGTTACAAAAGCAAGCTGAATAATCGTTCAACGGTGGTACTGTGCTGGTCCTAGGCTAAACCATGCTAGAGACGTGAGCCTAGGCACAAAGGTAGTCACTGAAAAAGAACAACTAGCACAGCACAAAGAGAAACAACAGATTTAGAGATTCAGCCCCCTTCTTCTTCTTTTCCTTTTTTTTTTCTTTTCTATTCTTTCTTTTCTTCTTCTTCTGTTTTTTTTTGCAGGGGTCTAAACCCTTTTTTTTCACTATGACAACCCAAACAATAAAGATATTGCTAACAGCCCCTTTAAATCAGATTTAACAAATCTTGTTAATATAGAAAGTGCAGAAATCTCTACGATGATTGCGGAGCGCTCAGAACGAATTTTGAGATAAGGTCAGATCCGTTGGAAAGAAGATAAGATAAGCTTTCCAGATTGTATTTAAACTTCCAAATCGGATATGATATGTATCCGTGGTGGCAAAAACGAACCAGAGATGTTTTTGGTGATGGTGGATCTCGTGGTGACCAAAACGTGGTAGAACTCAAAACTCTAAAGGAATAAACTAAGACCAGCAACTCAACACAACCGATGCAACCAAAAACTCAACAAGCCCTAACTAAGTAGTACTAGTAAATGCTCAATGGTTTATAGGATTGCGGTAAAACTAATCTACTATTTTTTTGGCTTTTTCTGGACTATAGGAGATAAGAAAACAGCGAAGAAAAGTAAATCTCTCACCGATAAACCTTGCTCTGATACCAACTGATGTGCACCCGTTGGGTGATTGCCCGATCTTTCGATGAGAGGGTGTGGAATAACTCGATTAGGGGAGGAGACGACGTTCACGGCCCGACTACAGCCTTCCAAAGACGCTGCGCCTTAGCAACCGATACACCACCTCCTATGGCTGTCACGATCTTGTGGAGCGTGACACCCTGGCCACTAGGGCACTCGTCCTGCAAGCAATCGAAGAACTAGCAAGAACAAGTAGAACAAGTACTGAATTACCAGATCTAAATGTAGGTTTCAAAATCAAACTCCAATATGGTGGGGTTCCAAAGACAAGAAGACGGGCGGCTGATCTAGCACGCGCGCTTGCAAGCAAGTAGCGAGAGCTAAACTTGATCTAAACAAAACCCGCTGTTCTTGGTGGCGGCTAGGGGGTTTATAAACATGGGAGGACGACCACAAGGGTATTGGGGTCGTGCTGCAACCCTAGGATGCGTCCCTAATGGACCTAACTTGATACACGACCCATTGGGCCAAAATAGGGTGACGCAGCACCATGGGCAGAAAAGGCAGGAAATCTTTCGGTAAGAAAACAATGATTACGGAGGCCTCAGAACAGATATGACTATAATTCCGGATCCATATGAAAGTAGACTTGATAAGCTTTCCACGTTGTGCTTGAACATTCCAATCCGAGCCCGCATCTGACCGTGGTGACCGTCACAAGTTGGTGTTCTTCTGCAGTCCGAATCCAGCATGTTCAAATCCTTTTCCCTTTCGGTCTGATGGTTGAGTTGACGAGCACGAGCGCGAGTAATGGGACCAGAAATTGGTACTTGTATTGGTATAGATGCATCAGTAGTGTGGATGTCTTCATCACAAACAATCCTATGAAGGGCCTTAGAACTTCATTCATCACTCGCATAAAAGTGCTGGGAGCATTAGTCAATCCAAACGGCATAACCAACCATTCATATAAACCAAATTTCGTTTTAAAAGCCGTTTTCCATTCATCACCCAGTTTCATTCTAATCTGGTGGTAACCACTACGCAAATCAATCTTAGTGAAAATAATGGCACCACTAAGCTCATCTAGCATATCATCAAGGCGTGGTATAGGATATCGATAACGAATAGTGATGTTATTAATAGCACGACAGTCTACACACATACGCCATGACCCATCTTTCTTGGGAACAAGTAACACAGGAACAGAGCAAGGGCTAAGAGACTCACGAATGTATCCCTTATCAAGAAACGCCTGTACCTGGCACTGAATCTCCTTCGTCTCATCCGGATTTGTACGGTACGGTGCGCGGTTCGGAAGCTGTGCGCCGGGAATGAGGTCGATCTGGTGCTCAATGCCACGAAGTGGTGGGAGACCCGGTGGTAAGTCTTTGGGAAAGACATCAGCGTACTCCTGCAAAAGGTTAGCAACCATAGGGGGAATAGCCAAAGATGGTGCATCATCAAGCGAAATGAGGACACTAGAGCATATAAGTGCATAGCATGGCAAATGAGCACCGTGTAGATCATCAAAATCAGCACGTGTAGCAAGTAAAACAGGAGCCTTCAACTTGATTTCAGAAGGAACAGAGGGCGATGGATCAAGTTGTTTAGCAGTTATAGCAGCTCGGGCAAGATCATCTTTAACAATTTGTTCAGGTGTCATTGGATGTATAATTATTTTCTGACCCTTAAAAATGAAAGAATAATGATTCGAACGACCATGATGCAAGCTATCAGTATCATATTGCCAAGGTCGACCAAGTAACAAAGAGCATGCTTCCATGGGAATAACATCACAATCAACAAAATCAGAATAAGCACCCATGGAGAAAGGAACGCGCACTGAACGTGTGATTTTTATTTTACCACCATCATTAAGCCATTGAATGTGATATGGGTTTGGATGCTTACGAGTGGGTAACGATAACTTTTCGACCAGCATGGTACTCGCCAAATTGTTGCAACTGCCGCTGTCGATAATGATGCGAATTGACCGCTCCTGCACAACACCCTTTGTATGGAACAGAGTGTGTCGCTGATTCTTCTCGGGCAAAGCGACCTGTGTACTGAGAACACGCTGCACAACAAGACTTTCATACCTATCAGCGTCGTCCGGGTTGACATGTACCTCCGCCTTAGCTGCATGGTCAGTGGCAAGTAGTGCATGTTCAATTTCTTCAGAATCACTAGCGGAAGAGTACTCACCATCGTGACGAATGAGCAAAGTGCGCTTGTTTGGGCCGTCCCGAATCACATGGCCAAATCCTCTACAGCGATGACACTGAATATCTCGTGTACGACCTGTGGGTGGGGCAGTGCTGGCTGGTTTGGTCGTCTTCTCGCGTGGAGTAGTGGTGGACGTGGATGGCGCAGGGGGAACTGGTGCTGAGGTGGATGTCGAGCTTCGTCCTGCAAAAGGGTTAGAATATGGCTTCGAGCGGCGTCCCTGCACTTCACGTTCAGCTTTGCAAGCATATTCAAATAAAGTAGTCATATCATAATATTCCTTATAATCAAGTATATCTTGTATTTCGCGGTTTAAACCACCACGAAAACGTGCCATAGCAGCGTCGTTGTCCTCTAATATGCCACAACGAATCATACCTTTTTGTAACTCCTGGAAATAGTCCTCAACAGATTGAGAACCTTGCTGAAAACGCTGCATTTTATTAAGCAAATCACGAGCATAATACGAAGGCACAAATCGATGTCGCATCGCAGCTTTCAACTGATCCCAAGTGGTTGGAATAGTAGTGGGATGTTTTATTTTAAACTCACGCCACCAAATTAAAGCAAAATCAGTAAATTCACTAATAGCAGCTTTAACCTGAGAATGTGCAGCAATATCATGGCATGAAAATTTTTGTTCAACCTCTAACTCCCAATCAAGATATGCAGCAGGATCATATTTGCCATTAAAAGGTGGAATTTTAAATTTAATCTTAGAAAATAAGTCATTAGGGGGATGACGAACCACACGGCGTGCACGACCACGGCGATCTCCATCTTCCCACTCAGTGTCACCGCCGTAGTCCTGCTCCATCTTTGTGGTCAACGCATCAAGGCGTGCCAGGATGGTGTCGAGTGTGGTGCGAGTCGCCGTTTGAGCAAGGTCAAGCTGGTTGAAACGCTCGGTCGTCGAAGTGACCGTTGAATCAAGCCGTTCATGCATCGTCCTAATGTCATCAGCAAGTCCATCAACTTGTCCCCTTACTTCCAGCAACTGGGCATCCACCGTGTCGTGTGCTCCTGCCATAGTTAGCGCAAACACCAAAACACCAAAAGAAGGAGAAAAAAAACAACGACAAAAACAGGGGTGTACTGCTCACAAGGCGCTCACACTAGTGCTGTTATCAAATTCTTATCCGTTCTTACCAAGCCACAGTGGTGAACTGCAATCAACAGGTGGAACCGGTGAAAGATTGGATGAGCGATTGCCTGGAGAAACAGAAGCCTGCTCGTCGTAGAAATATGTGGAGTTTTGGGTAGGCTGCACTCAAGTCAATGATTAGCACAATCAAACAATAATGCAAAGTTGAATTATAGTGCAGAACACGAAACTATATTGCTGGCCACAAGTGCAAAGGACGGATGGAACTAGTAGAATGGCAGTACCGTAAATATTGTACTAGCGAGGCCACTAGTAGGAATCACAAGTGATTTTGTTTTTCTTTTTTGTATGATTTTTTTGATATTTTTCTCAGCACAAGAAGCAACAAAATAGGAGCTAGACGAAGTTTCACCTAAAACAGAGATCAGATGTGGTCTACAGAAAATCAGGAAGTTCTCTGAAAAGCGTGCGAGAACTTTGACGGATTTTTTTCTTTATTTTACTGAATTTTGCCGGCCTTAGAATGGTGTCAACTAGCTCCTGTAAAAATTTCAGATTTTTTGGACACCCGAGCGAAAAGTTATGCCCGGTTTAAGGAAGGTACCTCAAGTTATGTTTTCAAACGACCGGGATGAAACAACCGTATCCTTTCTCCTTCGTTGTTTTTTGTTTCTGTTTTTTTTTGACGTAACCGAAGGAGAAAAACAAGGAAACGATGTTGACTCGGTTTGTTCTTTTTTTCTGTTTTTTTTTCGTAACCGAAGGAGAAAAACAAGGAAACGGTCGTTGACTCGGTTTGTTTTTCTGTTTTTTTTACGTAACCGAAGGAGAAAAACAAGGAAACGATGTTGACTCGGTTTGTGGCGTGATCAAAGGGGAGATGGTGGTGGCGCTAGGGTTTGAATGGTGGAAGAACACAATGCAACCAGCAACAAATGGCGCGAAAGCACACAAATTCAACAATGCAGATTATTGAAAGAAAGTGCGAGGCTCAAAAGGGTGTTGGGATAAGGTCTAACCTGAATTTTTATGTGGTTTTATGGACTGTAGGAAAAAAAACACTCGATGAACTCACCGATCAACCTGGAAATCTGATACCAATTGATGTAGCTGAGGTGCCCGATCTTTCGGCGAGTAGAGATAATTCCGATTTGGCGGAAGATGACCCTTACGATCCGACTACGACGAGCAAGCCCGAGGCGCCAATGCAATCGCTGAACCAACTCCCTATGGTTACCGACCTTGCTGATGCGAGATCAGCCTGATCACGAAGATCGTTTCCTGTGCGCAATCGAAGAACGAACAAGAAAAAGATGCGAGCAATCTAATCTATTACTCGAGGGTGGAGTTCTGAATACACGAAGACAGCGCAGATTTGCGCGTGTTCGAGAGTAGCTAAAGCTAACGTAAAACAAAACTCAAGAAATAAAGGAGGCACAGCTCCTAGATAAATAGAGAGGGGGCGCAGCCCCTAGGGGCGGCCAACCCTAGGTCGTCCATTATGGGCCGCAGTTGGGCTGGTCGTCTATTCTTTCGAGCCTTCGTTCTTTAACAGCATGATGTAGTTCAATTCTCTTGCATGGGCCCGAGTCACTGGCCCAGGTGGAAGGGGTGGCGCCTGGACTGGGGAAGATGGTGCCTGGGCTGGAGAAGGTGCTGCTGGTGTAGATGTGCTCGTGTTGGTGTTGATGTCCTCATCATAGACTGTCGTGCTATTAATAACATCACTATTCGTTATCGATATCCTATACCACGCCTTGATGATATGCTAGATGAGCTTAGTGGTGCCATTATTTTCACTAAGATTGATTTGCGTAGTGGTTACCACCAGATTAGAATGAAACTGAGTGATGAATGGAAAACGGCTTTTAAAACGAAATTTGGTTTATATGAATGGTTGGTTATGCCGTTTGGATTGACTAATGCTCCCAGCACTTTTATGCGAGTGATGAATGAAGTTCTAAGGCCCTTCATAGGATTGTTTGTGGTTGTTTATTTTGATGATATTCTTATTTACAGCAAATCTAAGAAAGAGCATTTGGAACATTTAAGTGCTGTTTTTGATGCATTGCGTGCTGCCCAGTTATTTGCTAACATGGAAAAATGCATCTTTTGTACACGACGTGTCTCGTTTCTTGGTTATGTTGTTACTCCACATGGCATTGAGGTGGATAGCAGCAAGATTGCTGCCATTCGGGAGTGGCCTACACCGACGACGGTCACACAAATTCGGAGCTTTCTTGGACTTGCCGGTTTCTACCGCAGATTTGTTCATGATTTTAGCTCCATTGCAGCGCCTCTACATGAGCTTACAAAGAAAGATGTGCCATTTGCTTGGAGTGATTCCCAGGAGGAAGCGTTCAGCACTTTGAAAGATAAGTTAACCCAAGCTCCCCTATTGCAATTGCCTGATTTTAATAAAGTGTTTGAGCTTGAATGCGATGCTAGCGGTATTGGGCTAGGTGCTGTTTTGTTACAAGAAGGAAAACCAGTTGCTTATTTTAGTGAAAAATTAAGCGGTGCTAGTCCGAAATATTCTACTTATGATAAGGAGCTTTACGCTTTAGTGCGCACTTTGCATACATGGCAGCACTATCTTTGGCATCGTGAGTTTATAATCCATTCTGATCATGAGGCTTTGAAACATATTCGTACCCAAACAAATCTGAACCATCGTCATGCTAAATGGGTAGAATTCATTGAGTCCTTTCCTTACATTATTAAACACAAGAACGGGAAGGACAATGTTATTGCTGATGCTTTGTCTCGTCGCTATACCATGCTGTCACAGTTAGATTTTAAAATCTTTGGTTTGCACACTTTGAAAGATCAATATGTTGATGATGCTGATTTTAAAGATGCTTTCGGCCATTGTATTAATGGGAAACCATGGGGCAAATTTCACATACAGGATGGGTTCCTGTTTCGCGCTAACAAGCTGTGTGTTCCAGCTTGCTCGGTTCGTCTTTTGTTGTTACAGGAAGCACATGGAGGCGGTCTCATGGGGCACTTTGGCGTCTACAAGACACATGAGGTGTTGGCTGCCCACTTCTTTTGGCCTCGGATGCGCGCTGATGTTGAGCGCCTTGTTGCACGCTGCACTACTTGTCAGAAAGCTAAGTCACGGTTGAACAACCATGGTTTGTATATGCCTTTGCCTGTTCCTACTTCCCCTTGGATTGATATTTCGATGGATTTTGTTTTGGGATTGCCTAGAACTAAGAAGGGGAGGGATAGCATTTTTGTGGTTGTTGATCGATTCTCCAAAATGGCTCATTTCATACCTTGTCATAAGACTGATGATGCTAGCAATGTTGCTGAATTGTTTTTTAGAGAGATTATTCGTTTGCACGGTATTCCCAATACAATAGTCTCGGATCGTGATGCTAAGTTTCTGAGTCATTTTTGGAGATCTCTATGGAATAAATTGGGAACTAAATTGCTGTTTAGCACCACCTGTCACCCTCAGACTGTTGGTCAAACTGAGGTAGTTAATCAAACTTTGTCTACCATGCTTAGGGCTGTTTTAGACAAAAATTTGAAACGTTGGGAGGATTGCTTGCCTCATGTTGAGTTTGCTTATAATCATGCAACCCATTCTTCTACCAAGATGTGCCCTTTATGGTTACATTCCTAGGGCGCCTATTGCTTTGTTTTCGCTTGATGCTGCGGACGCCCCACACATAGATGCTCTTGCACATGTTGAACAAATGATTAATCTCCATGAACAAACTCAACAAAACATTGCTGCTGCTAATGCTAAATATCAGATTACTGGTAGTAAAGGCCGGAAACTAGTTACTTTTGAACCTGGTGATATGGTTTGGTTGCATTTGAGAAAGGATCGTTTTCCTACTTTGCGCCGTTCTAAATTGATGCCTCGTGCTGCTGGTCCTTTTAAGATACTAACCAAGATTAATGATAATGCTTATACCCTTGTCCTGCCTGCGGAGTTTGGTGTTTCCACTAGTTTTAATGTTGCAGATTTGAAACCGTATGCGGGAGAAGACGAGAAGTTGCCGTCGAGGACGACTTCAGTTCAAGAAGGGGAGGATGATAAGGACATCAACACCAACACGAGCACATCTACACCAGCAGCACCTTCTCCAGCCCAGGCACCATCTTCCCCAGTCCAGGCGCCACCCCTTCCACCTGGGCCAGTGACTCGGGCCTGATGTAGCTGAGGTGCCCGATCTTTCGGCGAGTAGAGATAATTCCGATTTGGCGGAAGTTGACCCTTGCGATCCGACTACGACGAGCAAGCCCGAGGCGCCAATGCAATCGCTGAACCAACTCCCTGTGGTTACCGACCTTGCTGATGCGAGATCGGCCTGATCACGAAGATCGTTTCCTGTGCGCAATCGAAGAACGAACAAGAAAGAGATGCGAGCAATCTAATCTATTACTCGAGGGTGGAGTTCTGAATACACGAAGACAGCGCAGATTTGCGCGTGCTCGAGAGTAGCTAAAGCTAGATCTAAAACAAAACTCGGAAAATAAAGGAGGCGCAGCTCCTGTATAAATAGAGAGGGGGCGCAGCCCCTAGGGGCGGCCAACCCTAGGTCGTCCATTATGGGCCGCAATTGGGCTGGTCGTCTATTCTTCTGGGCCTTCGTTCTTTAACAACATGATGTAGTTCAATTCTCTTGCACGGGCCCGAGTCACTGGCCCAGGTGGAAGGGGTGGCGCCTGGGCTGGAGAAGGTGCTGCTGGTGTAGATGTGCTCGTGTTGGTGTTGATGTCCTCATCATCCTCCCCTTCTTGAACTGAAGTCGTCCTCGACGGCAACTCCTCATCTTCTCCCGCATATGGTTTCAAATCTGCAACATTAAAACTAGTGGAAACACCAAACTCCGCAGGCAGGTCAAGGGTATAAGCATTATCATTAATCTTGGTTAGTATCTTAAAAGGACCAGCAGCACGAGGCATCAATTTAGAACGACGCAAAGTAGGAAAACGATCCTTTCTCAAATGCAACCAAACCATATCACCAGGTTCAAAAGTAACTAGTTTCCGGCCCTTACTACCAGTAATCTGATATTTAGCATTAGCAGCAGCAATGTTTTGTTGAGTTTGTTCATGGAGATTAATCATTTGTTCAACATGTGCAAGAGCATCTATGTGTGGGGCGTCCGCAGCATCAAGCGAAAACAAAGCAATAGGCGCCCTAGGAATGTAACCATAAACAATTTGAAAAGGGCACATCTTTGTAGAAGAATGGGTTGCATGATTATAAGCAAACTCAACATGAGGCAAGCAATCCTCCCAACGTTTCAAATTTTTGTCTAAAACAGCCCTAAGCATGGTAGACAAAGTTCGATTAACTACCTCAGTTTGACCATCAGTCTGAGGGTGACAAGTGGTGCTAAACAGCAATTTAGTTCCCAATTTATTCCACAGAGATCTCCAAAAATGACTCAGAAACTTAGCATCACGATCCGAGACTATTGTATTGGGAATACCGTGCAAACGAATAATCTCTCTAAAAAACAATTCAGCAACATTGCTAGCATCATCAGTCTTATGACAAGGTATGAAATGAGCCATTTTGGAGAATCGATCAACAACCACAAAAATGCTATCCCTCCCCTTCTTAGTTCTAGGCAATCCCAAAACAAAATCCATCGAAATATCAATCCAAGGGGAAGTAGGAACAGGCAAAGGCATATACAAACCATGGTTGTTCAACCGTGACTTAGCTTTCTGACAAGTAGTGCAGCGTGCAACAAGGCGCTCAACATCAGCGCGCATCCGAGGCCAAAAGAAGTGGGCAGCCAACACCTCATGTGTCTTGTAGACGCCAAAGTGCCCCATGAGACCGCCTCCATGTGCTTCCTGTAACAACAAAAGACGAACCGAGCTAGCTGGAACACACAGCTTGTTAGCGCGAAACAGGAACCCATCCTGTATGTGAAATTTGCCCCATGGTTTCCCATTAATACAATGGCCGAAAGCATCTTTAAAATCAGCATCATCAACATATTGATCTTTCACAGTGTGCAAACCAAAGATTTTAAAATCTAACTGTGACAGCATGGTATAGCGACGAGACAAAGCATCAGCAATAACATTGTCCTTCCCGTTCTTGTGTTTAATAATGTAAGGAAAGGACTCAATGAATTCTACCCATTTAGCATGACGACGGTTCAGATTTGTTTGGGTACGAATATGTTTTAAAGCCTCATGATCAGAATGGATTATAAACTCACGATGCCAAAGATAGTGCTGCCATGTATGCAAAGTGCGCACTAAAGCGTAAAGCTCCTTATCATAAGTAGAATATTTCAGACTAGCACCGCTTAATTTTTCACTAAAATAAGCAACTGGTTTTCCTTCTTGTAACAAAACAGCACCTAGCCCAATACCGCTAGCATCGCATTCAAGCTCAAACACTTTATTAAAATCAGGCAATTGCAATAGGGGAGCTTGGGTTAACTTATCTTTCAAAGTGTTGAACGCTTCCTCCTGGGAATCACTCCAAGCAAATGGAACATCTTTCTTTGTAAGCTCATGTAGAGGCGCTGCAATGGAGCTAAAATCACGAACAAATCTGCGGTAGAAACCGGCAAGTCCAAGAAAGCTCCGAATTTGTGTGACCGTCGTCGGTGTAGGCCACTCCCGAATGGCAGCAATCTTGCTGCTATCCACCTCAATGCCCTGTGGAGTAACAACATAACCAAGAAACGAGACACGTCGTGTACAAAAGATGCATTTTTCCATGTTAGCAAATAACTGGGCAGCACGCAATGCATCAAAAACAGCACTTAAATGTTCCAAATGCTCTTTCTTAGATTTGCTGTAAATAAGAATATCATCAAAATAAACAACCACAAACAATCCTATGAAGGGCCTTAGAACTTCATTCATCACTCGCATAAAAGTGCTGGGAGCATTAGTCAATCCAAACGGCATAACCAACCATTCATATAAACCAAATTTTGTTTTAAAAGCCGTTTTCCATTCATCACCCAGTTTCATTCTAATCTGGTGGTAACCACTACGCAAATCAATCTTAGTGAAAATAATGGCACCACTAAGCTCATCTAGCATATCATCAAGGCGTGGTATAGGATATCGATAACGAATAGTGATGTTATTAATAGCACGACAGTCTACACACATACGCCATGACCCATCTTTCTTGGGAACAAGTAACACAGGAACAGAGCAAGGGCTAAGAGACTCACGAATGTATCCCTTGTCAAGCAACGCCTGTACCTGGCGCTGAATCTCCTTCGTCTCATCCGGATTTGTACGGTACGGTGCGCGGTTCGGAAGCTGTGCGCCGGGAATGAGGTCGATCTGGTGCTCAATGCCACGAAGTGGTGGGAGACCCGGTGGTAAGTCTTTGGGAAAGACATCAGCGTACTCCTGCAAAAGGTTAGCAACCATAGGGGGAATAGCCAAAGATGGTGCATCATCAAGTGAAATGAGGACACTAGAGCATATAAGTGCATAGCATGGCAAATGAGCACCGTGTAGATCATCAAAATCAGCACGTGTAGCAAGTAAAACAGGAGCCTTCAACTTGATTTCAGAAGGAACAGAGGGCGATGGATCAAGTTGTTTAGCAGTTATAGCAGCTCGGGCAAGATCATCTTTAACAATTTGCTCAGGTGTCATTGGATGTATAATTATTTTCTGACCCTTAAAAATGAAAGAATAATGATTCGAACGACCATGATGCAAGCTATCAGTATCATATTGCCAAGGTCGACCAAGTAACAAAGAGCATGCTTCCATGGGAATAACATCACAATCAACAAAATCAGAATAAGCACCCATGGAGAAAGGAACGCGCACGGAACGTGTGATTTTTATTTTACCACCATCATTAAGCCATTGAATGTGATATGGGTTTGGATGCTTACGAGTGGATAACGATAACTTTTCGACCAGCTTGGTACTCGCCAAATTGTTGCAACTGCCGCTGTCGATAATGATGCGAATTGACCGCTCCTGCACAACACCCTTTGTATGGAACAGAGTGTGTCGCTGATTCTTCTCGGGCAAAGCGACCTGTGTACTGAGAACACGCTGCACAACAAGACTTTCATACCTATCAGCGTCGTCCGGGTTGACATGTACCTCCGCCTTAGCTGCATGGTCAGTGGCAAGTAGGGCATGTTCAATTTCTTCAGAATCACTAGCGGAAGAGTACTCACCATCGTCACGAATGAGCAAAGTGCGCTTGTTTGGGCAGTCCCGAATCACATGGCCAAATCCTCTACAGCGATGACACTGAATATCTCGTGTACGACCTGTGGGTGGGGCAGTGCTGGCTGGTTTGGTCGTCTTCTCGCGTGGAGTAGTGGTGGACGTGGATGGCGCAGGGGGAACTGGTGCTGAGGTGGATGTCGAGCTTCGTCCTGCAAAGGGGTTAGAATATGGCTTCGAGCGGCGTCCCTGCACTTCACGTTCAGCTTTGCAAGCATATTCAAATAAAGTAGTCATATCATAATATTCCTTATAATCAAGTATATCTTGGATTTCGCGGTTTAAACCACCACGAAAACGTGCCATAGCAGCGTCGTTGTCCTCTAATATGCCACAACGAATCATACCTTTTTGTAACTCCTGGAAATAGTCCTCAACAGATTGAGAACCTTGCTGAAAACGCTGCATTTTATTAAGCAAATCACGAGCATAATACGAAGGCACAAATCGATGTCGCATCGCAGCTTTCAACTGATCCCAAGTGGTTGGAATAGTAGTGGGATGTTTTATTTTAAACTCACGCCACCAAATTAAAGCAAAATCAGTAAATTCACTAATAGCAGCTTTAACCTGAGAATGTGCAGCAATATCATGGCATGAAAATTTTTGTTCAACCTCAAGAACTCCCAATCAAGATATGCAGCAGGATCATATTTGCCATTAAAAGGTGGAATTTTAAATTTAATCTTAGAAAATAAGTCATTAGGGGGATGACGAACCACACGGCGTGCACGACCACGGCGATCTCCATCTTCCCACTCAGTGTCACCGCCGTAGTCCTGCTCCATCTTTGTGGTCAACGCATCAAGGCGTGCCAGGATGGTGTCGAGTGTGGTGCGAGTCGCCGTTTGAGCAAGGTCAAGCTGGTTGAAACGCTCGGTCGTCGAAGTGACCGTTGAATCAAGCCGTTCATGCATCGTCCTAATGTCATCAGCAAGTCCATCAACTTGTCCCTTTACTTCCAGCAACTGGGCATCCACCGTGTCATGTGCTCCTGCCATAGTTAGCGCAAACACCAAAACACCAAAAAAAACGACAAAAACAGGGGTGTACTGCTCACAAGGCGCTTACACTAGTGCTGTTATCAAATTCTTATCCGTTCTTACCAAGCCACAGTGGTGAACTGCAACCACTAGTTCTGCCCATGGTGCTGCGTCACCCTATTTTGGCCCAATGGGTCGTGTATCAAGTTAGGTCCATTAGGGACGCATCCTAGGGTTGCAGCACGACCCCAATACCCTTGTGGTCGTCCTCCCATGTTTATAAACCCCCTAGCCGCCACCAAGAACAGCGGGTTTTGTTTAGATCAAGTTTAGCTCTCGCTACTTGCTTGTAAGCGCGCGTGCTAGATCAGCCGCCCGTCTTCTTGTCTTCGGAACCCCACCATATTGGAGTTTGATTTTGAAACCTACATTTAGATCTGGTAATTCAGTACTTGTTCTACTTGTTCTTGCTAGTTCTTCGATTGCTTGCAGGACAAGTGCCCTAGTGGCCAGGGTGTCACGCTCCACAAGATCGTGACAGCCATAGGAGGTGGTGTATCGGTTGCTAAGGCGCAGCGTCTTTGGAAGGCTGTAGTCGGGCCGTGAACGTCGTCTCCTCCCCCAATCGAGTTATTCCACACCCTCTCATCGAAAGATCGGGCAATCACCCAACGGGTGCACATCAGTTGGTAATCAGAGCAAGGTTTATCGGTGAGAGATTTACTTTTCTTCGCTGTTTTCTTATCTCCTATAGTCCAGAAAAAGCCAAAAAATAGTAGATTAGTTTTACCGCAATCCTATAAACCATTGAGCATTTACTAGTACTACTTAGTTAGGGCTTGTTGAGTTTTTGGTTGCATCGGTTGTGTCGAGTTGCTGGTCTTAGTTTATTCCTTTAGAGTTTTGAGTTCTACCACGTTTTGGTCACCACGAGATCCACCATCACCAAAAACATCTCTGGTTCGTTTTTGCCACCACGGATACATATCATATCCGATTTGGAAGTTTAAATACAATCTGGAAAGCTTATCTTATCTTCTTTCCAACGGATCTGACCTTATCTCAAAATTCGTTCTGAGCGCTCCGCAATCATCGTAGAGATTTATGCACTTTCTATATTAACAAGATTTGTTAAATCTGATTTAAAGGGGCTGTTAGCAATATCTTTATTGTTTGGGTTGTCATAGTGAAAAAAAAAAGGGTTTAGGCCCCTGCAAAAAAAAAACAGAAGAAGAAGAAAAAAAAAGAATAGAAAAGAAAAAAAAAGGAAAAGAAGAAGAAGGGGGCTGAATCTCTAAATCTGTTGTTTCTCTTTGTGCTGTGCTAGTTGTTCTTTTTCAGTGGCTACCTTTGTGCCTAGGCTCACGTCTCTAGCCTGGTTTAGCCTAGGACCAGCACAGTACCACCGTTGAACGATTATTCAGCTTGCTTTTGTAACTAACGTGGTACTAGTGTATTCCTTGCTTCAGCCCACCTACAACTCTACATATTTCGACTACAGTTTGACAGGTCGTGTTGCTGCGGCACCGATACACTTATTCCACGGTTGCAGACTTGTTGGTTGCTGACCCCTCCTGTTGTGCAAGGTAAGAATTGGTAAGAGCTTGTGTGGCAGGTTGAGAGTGAGCGCCTTGCAGTAGCTACATCCTAATAGTTGTAGAGTTTTCATTCCTTCACGTTTTTTTTTCTTCTTGTTGCCTCTGTTCGTCTAACCATGGCAGGATTGGAGGTTGATGATGCTTCTCGTAATATGCCACACTCTCCTCGCACCAAGGGTATCATACAACACTTTGTAAGGCTGGTGAAGACGCACACGGAAGGTCTTGATAATGACATGCAGGTGACGAATGAAAAGATGGGGCAATTGGAGGCCACACAGATCGACACAAACACCAAACTTGCAAATGTGGAAATGACAGTTGCTCATATTGACAAGAGCCTTGTCGCACTCTTGAGACGGTTTGATGAGATGCATGCTAATATCAATGGTGGGCGTGATGAGGGCGCCGAAGGTAACTGGGATGACTATGTTGCTGATACTGAACAAGATGACCAAGAAGCACCTAATCGCCGGCGACTACGTACTAACCGTAGAGGTATGGGTGGTTTTCGCCGACATGAGGTACATGGTAATGATGATGCTTTTAGTAAGGTTAAATTTAAAATACCTCCTTTTGATGGTAAATATGACCCTGATGCTTACATTACTTGGGAGATTGCGGTTGATCAAAAGTTTGCATGCCATGAATTTCCTGAGAATGCACGGGTTAGAGCTGCTACTAGTGAGTTTACTGATTTTGCTTCTGTTTGGTGGATAGAACATGGTAAGAAGAATCCTAATAACATGCCACAAACTTGGGATGCGTTGAAACGGGTCATGCGGGCTAGATTTGTTCCTTCTTATTATGCACGTGATATGTTACACAAGTTGCAACAATTGAGACAGGGTACTAAAAGTGTAGAAGAATATTATCAGGAATTACAAATGGGTATGCTGCGTTGTAACATAGAGGAGGGTGAGGAATCTGCTATGGCTAGATTTTTGGGCGGGTTAAATAGGGAAATTCAGGACATCCTTGCTTATAAAGATTATGCTAATGTAACCCGATTGTTTCATCTTGCTTGCAAAGCTGAAAGGGAAGTGCAGGGACGACGTGCTAGTGCAAGGTCTAATGTTTCTGCAGGAAAATCTACACCATGGCAACAGCGCACGACTACGTCCATGACCGGCCGTACACCAGCACCAACTCCCTCGCCAAGTCGACCAGCACCCCCGCCTTCCTCCAGCGACAAACCACGTGCATCTTCCACAAATTCAGCAACCAAATCTGCCCAGAAACCCGCAGGTAGTGCCTCTTCAGTAGCTTCCACAGGTAGAACAAGAGATGTTTTGTGTTATCGATGCAAGGGCTATGGACACGTGCAGCGTGATTGTCCTAATCAGCGTGTTTTGGTGGTAAAAGACGATGGTGGGTATTCCTCTGCTAGTGATTTGGATGAAGCTACACTTGCTTTGCTTGCGGCTGATGATGCAGGCACTAAGGAACCACCCGAAGAACAGATTGGTGCAGATGATGCAGAGCATTATGAGAGCCTCATTGTACAGCGTGTGCTTAGTGCACAAATGGAGAAGGCAGAGCAGAATCAGCGACATACATTGTTTCAAACAAAGTGTGTTATTAAGGAGCGTTCATGTCGTTTGATCATTGATGGAGGTAGCTGCAACAACTTGGCTAGCAGCGACATGGTGGAGAAGCTTGCACTTACGACCAAACCGCACCCGCATCCATATCACATTCAATGGCTTAACAATAGTGGTAAGGTCAAGGTAACCAAGCTGGTACGAATTAATTTTGCTATTGGTTCATATCGTGATGTTGTTGACTGTGATGTTGTGCCTATGGATGCTTGTAATATTCTGCTAGGTAGACCATGGCAATTTGATTCAGATTGTATGCATCATGGTAGATCAAATCAATATTCTCTCATACACCATGATAAGAAAATTATTTTGCTTCCCATGTCCCCTGAGGCTATTGTGCGTGATGATGTTGCTAAAGCTACCAAAGCTAAAACTGAGAACAACAAGAATATCAAAGCTGTTGGTAATAACAAAGATGGGATAAAATTGAAAGGACATTGCTTGCTTGCAACAAAAACTGATGTTAATGAATTATTTGCTTCCACTACTGTTGCCTACGCCTTGGTATGCAAGGATGCTTTGATTTCAATTCAAGATATGCAGCATTCTTTGCCTCCTGTTATTACTAACATTTTGCAGGAGTATTCTGATGTATTTCCAAGTGAGATACCAGAGGGGCTGCCACCTATACGAGGGATTGAGCACCAAATTGATCTTATTCCTGGTGCTTCTTTGCCGAATCGTGCGCCATATAGGACAAATCCAGAGGAAACAAAAGAAATTCAGCGACAAGTGCAAGAACTACTCGACAAAGGTTACGTGCGTGAGTCTCTTAGTCCGTGTGCTGTTCCGGTTATTTTAGTGCCTAAAAAAGATGGAACATGGCGTATGTGTGTTGATTGTAGGGCTATTAATAATATCACGATACGGTATCGACACCCTATTCCACGTTTAGATGATATGCTTGATGAATTGAGTGGTGCCATCGTCTTTTCTAAAGTTGATTTGCGTAGTGGGTACCACCAGATTCGTATGAAATTGGGAGATGAATGGAAAACTGCTTGCCTCATGTTGAATTTGCTTATAATCGATCATTGCATTCTACTACAAAGATGTGCCCATTTCAGATTGTATATGGTTTGTTGCCTCGTGCTCCTATTGATTTAATGCCTTTGCCATCTTCTGAAAAACTAAATTTTGATGCTACTAGGCGTGCTGAATTGATGTTAGAACTGCATGAAACTACTAAAGAAAACATAGAGCGTATGAATGCTAGATATAAGTTTGCTAGTGATAAAGGTAGAAAGGAAATAAATTTTGAACCTGGAGATTTAGTTTGGTTGCATTTGAGAAAGGAAAGGTTTCCTGAATTACGAAAATCTAAATTGTTGCCTCGAGCCGATGGACCGTTTAAAGTGCTAGAGAAAATTAACGACAATGCATATAGGCTAGATCTGCCTGCAGACTTTGGGGTTAGCCCCACATTTAACATTGCAGATTTAAAGCCCTACTTGGGAGAGGAAGTTGAGCTTGAGTCGAGGACGACTCAAATGCAAGAAGGGGAGAATGATGAAGACATCCACACTACTGATGCATCTATACCAATACAAGTACCAATTTATGGTCCCATTACTCGCGCTCATGCTCGTCAACTCAACCATCAGGTGATTACACTCTTGAGTTCATGTCCATCATATTTAGACCATGGAGACCCGTGCACTCTTGTTTTGCTTAGGAATCAGGGAGAAGACCGAAAGGGAAAAGGATTTGAACATGCTGGATTCGGACTGCAGAAGAACACCAACTTGTGACGGTCACCACGGTCAGATGCGGGCTCGGATTGGAATGTTCAAGCACAACGTGGAAAGCTTATCAAGTCTACTTTCATATGGATCCGGAATTATAGTCATATCTGTTCTGAGGCCGCCGTAATCATTGTTTTCTTACCGAAACATTTCCTGCCTTTTCTGCCCATGGTGCTGCGTCACCCTATTTTGGCCCAATGGGTCGTGTATCAAGTTAGGTCCATTAGGGACGCATCCTAGGGTTGCAGCACGACCCCAATACCCTTGTGGTCGTCCTCCCATGTTTATAAACCCCCTAGCCGCCACCAAGAACAGCGGGTTTTGTTTAGATCATGTTTAGCTCTCGCTACTTGCTTGTAAGCGCGCGTGCTAGATCAGCCGCCCGTCTTCTTGTCTTCGGAACCCCACCATATTGGAGTTTGATTTTGAAACCTACATTTAGATCTGGTAATTCAGTACTTGTTCTACTTGTTCTTGCTAGTTCTTCGATTGCTTGCAGGACAAGTGCCCTAGTGGCCAGGGTGTCACGCTCCACAAGATCGTGACAGCCATAGGAGGTGGTGTATCGGTTGCTAAGGCGCAGCGTCTTTGGAAGGCTGTAGTCGGGCCGTGAACGTCGTCTCCTCCCCCAATCGAGTTATTCCACACCCTCTCATCGAAAGATCGGGCAATCACCCAACGGGTGCACATCACCAGCCCAACTGCGGCCCATAATGGACGACCTAGGGTTGGCCGCCCCTAGGGGCTGCGCCCCCTCTCTATTTATCCAGAGCTGTGCCTCCTTTATTTCTTGAGTTTTGTTTTACGTTAGCTTTAGCTACTCTCGAACACGCGCAAATCTGCGCTGTCTTCGTGTATTCAGAACTCCACCCTCGAGTAATAGATTAGATTGCTCGCATCTTTTTCTTGTTCGTTCTTCGATTGCGCACAGGAAACGATCTTCGTGATCAGGCCGATCTCGCATCAGCAAGGTCGGTAACCACAGGGAGTTGGTTCAGCGATTACATTGGCACCTCGGGCTTGCTCGTCGTAGTCGGATCGCAAGGGTCATCTTCCGCCAAATCGGAATTATCTCTACTCGCCGAAAGATCGGGCACCTCAGCTACATCACATGTCACCCATTCCGAAAACGGGTGTCGGGGTGCATACAAAGCATGAGTTTTCGCCACTAGAACCATTTCTTCCTTTTTCGCAACGAACATGCCCAATCCACTACTTTAGGTCCAAAACTCATGTTTGGGGTGGTTTCGCGCAATTTTCGTTGCCGCACGTTCCAAAAACGGGTGTCGGGTGCATACAAAGCACGAGTTTTTCCCATCGGAACCATTTCTTCGTTTTTTCGCAACGAACATGCCCAATCCACTACTTTAGGTCCAAAACTCATGTTTGGGGAGGTTTTGCGCAATTTCGTTGCCGCACGTCACCCATTCCGAAAATGGGTGTCGGGGTGTATACAAAGCATGAGTTTTCGCCACTGGACCATTTCTTCGCATTTCGCAACGAACATGCCCAATCCACTACTTTAGTTCCAAAACTCATGTTTGGGGTCGTTTCACGCAATTTCGTTGTCGCACGTCACCCATTCCGAAAACGGGTGTCGGGTGCATACAAAGCACGAGTTTTTGCCACCGGAACCATTTGTTTGTTTTCCGCAACGAACATGCCCAATCCACTACTTTAGGTCCACAACTCATGTTTGGGGTGGTTTCGCGCAATTTCGTTGCCGCACGTCACCCATTCCGAAAACGGGTGCCGTGGTGCATACAAAGCATGAGTTTTCGCCACCGGAACCATTTCGTCGTTTTTCGCAACAAACATACCCAATCCACTACTTTAGGTACAAAACTCATGCGTTGGGTGGTTTCGCGCAATTTTGTTGCGGCATGTCACCATTCCAAAAACAGGTGTCGGGGTGCATACAAAGCACGAGTTTTTGCCACCGGAACCATTTATTCGTTTTTCGCAACGAACATGCCCAATCCACTACTTTAGGTCCAAAACTCATGTTTGGGGTGGTTTCGCGCAATTTCGTTGCCGCACGTCACCGATTCCGAAAACGGGTGTCGGGGTGAATACAAAGCACGAGATTTTGCCACCGGAACCATTTCTTCGTTTTTTCGCAACGAACTTGCCAAATCCACTACTTTAGGTACAAAACTCATGCGTTGGGTGGTTTCGCGCAATTTCGTTGTCGCACGTCACCCATTCCGAAAACGGGTGCCGGGGTGCATACAAAGCACGAGTTTTTGCCACCGGAACCATTTCTTCGTTTTTCGCAACGAACATGCCAAATCCACTACTTTAGGTACAAAACTCATGTGTTGGGTGGTTTCGCGCAATTTCGTTGCCGCACGTCCCCCATTCCGAAAACGGGTGTCGGGGTGCATACAAAGCACGAGTTTTTGCCACCGGAACCATTTCTTCATTTTTCGGAACGAACATGCCCAATCCACTACTTTTGTTCCAAAACTCAAGTGTTGGTTGGTTTCGCGCAATTTCGTTGCCGCACGTCACTCATTTCGAAAACAGGTGTCGTGGTGCATACAAAGCATGAGTTTTCGCCACAGAAACCATTTCTTGGTTTGTCGCAACGAACAGGCCCAATCCACTACTTTAGGTCCCAAACTCATGTTTGGGGTGGTTTCGCGCAATTTCGTTGCCGCATGTCACCCATTCCGAAAACGGGTGTCGGGGTGCATACAAAGCATGAGTTTTCGCCACTGGAACCATTTCTTCGTTTTTCGCAACGAACATGCCCAATCCACTACTTTAAGTCCAAAACTCATGTTTAGGGTGGTTTCGCGCAATTTTGTTGCCGCACGTCACCATTCCAAAAACGGGTGTCGGGTGCGTACAAAGCACGAGTTTTTCCCATCGGAACCATTTCTTCGTTTTTCACAACGAACATGTCCAATCCACTAATTTAGGTCCAAACTCATGTTTGGGGTGGTTTCGCGCAATTTCGTTGCCGCACGTCACCCATTCTGAAAAGGGTGTCAGGTGCATACAAAGCACGAGTTTTTGCCACCGGAACCATTTCTTTGTTTTCCGCAACGAACATGCCCAATCCACTACTTTAGGTCCACAACTCATGTTTGGGGTGGTTTCGCGCAATTTCGTTGCCGCACGTCACTCATTCCGAAAACGGGTGTCGGGTTGCATACAAAGCATGAGTTTTTGCCACCGGAACCATTTCTTCGTTTTTCGCAACAAACATGCCCAATCCACTACTTTAGGTGCAAAACTCATGTTTGGGGTGGTTTCGCGCAATTTTGTTGCTGCACGTAACCATTCCAAAAACGGGTGTCGGGTGCATACAAAGCACGAGTTTTTGCCACCGAAACCATTTTTTCGTTTTTCGCAACGAACATGCCCAATCCACTACTTTAGGTCCAAAACTCATGTTTGGGGTGGTTTCGCGCAATTTCGTTGCCGCACGTCACCGATTCCGAAAATGGGTGTCAGGGTGAATACAAAGCACGAGTTTTTGCCACCGGAACCATTTCTTTGGTTTCCGCAACGAACATGCCCAATCCACTACTTTAGGTCCACAACTCATGTTTGGGGTGGTTTCGCGCAATTTCGTTGCCGCACGTCACCCATTCCGAAAACGGGTGTCGGGTTGCATACAAAGCATGAGTTTTCGCCACCGGAACCATTTCTTCGTTTTTCGCAACAAACATGCCCAATCCACTACTTTAGGTCCAAAACTCATGTTTGGGGTGGTTTCGCGCAATTTTGTTGCTGCACGTCACCATTCCAAAAACGGGTGTCGGGGTGCATACAAAGCACGAGTTTTTGCCACCGGAACCATTTATTCGTTTTTCGCAGCGAACATGCCCAATCCACTACTTTAGGTCCAAAACTCATGTTTGGGGTGGTTTCGCGCAATTTCGTTGCCGCACGTCACCGATTCCGAAAACGGGTGTCGGGTGAATACAAAGCACGAGTTTTTGCCACCGGAACCATTTCTTCGTTTTTTGCAACGAACATGCCAAATCCACTACTTTAGGTACAAAACTCATGTTTAGGGTGGTTTCGCGCAATTTCGTTGCCGCACGTCACCATTCCAAAAACGGGTGTCGGGTGCATACAAAGCACGAGTTTTTCCCATCGGAACCATTTCTTCGTTTTTCGCAACGAACATGCCCAATCCACTAATTTAGGTCCAAAACTCATGTTTGGGGTGGTTTCGCGCAATTTCTTTGCCGCACGTCACCCATTCCGAAAACGAGTGTCGGGGTGCATACAAAGCATGAGTTTTCGCCACCGAACCATTTCTTCGTATTTCGCAACTAACATGCCCAATCCACTACTTTAGGTCCAAAACTCATGTTTGGGGTGGTTTCGGCAATTTCGTTGTCGCACGTCACCCATTCTGAAAACGGGTGTCAGGTGCATACAAAGCACGAGTTTTTGCCACCGGAACCATTTCTTTGTTTTCCGCAATGAACATGCCCAATCCACTACTTTAGGTCCACAACTCATGTTTGGGGTGGTTTCGCGCAATTTCGTTGCCGCACGTCACTCATTCCGAAAACGGGTGTCGGGTTGCATACAAAGCATGAGTTTTCGCCACCGGAACCATTTCTTCGTTTTTCGCAACAAACATGCCCAATCCACTACTTTAGGTGCAAAACTCGTGTTTGGGGTGGTTTCGCGCAATTTTGTTGCTGCACGTCACCATTCCAAAAACGGGTGTCGGGTGCATACAAAGCACGAGTTTTTGCCACCGAAACCATTTTTTCGTTTTTCGCAACGAACATGCCCAATCGACTACTTTAGGTCCAAAACTCATGTTTGGGGTAGTTTCGCGCAATTTTGTTGCCGCACGTTCCAAAAACGGGTGTCGGGTGCATACAAAGCACGAGTTTTTCCCATCGGAACCATTTCTTCGTTTATCGCAACGAACATGCCCAATCCACTACTTTAGGTCCAAAACTCATGTTTGGGGAGGTTTCGCGCAATTTCGTTGCCGCACGTCACCCATTCCGAAAACGGGTGTCGGGGTGCATACAAAGCATGAGTTTTCGCCACTGAACCACTTCTTCGCATTTCGCAACGAACATGCCCAATCCACTACTTTAGGTCCAAAACTCCTCTTTGGGGTGGTTTCGCGCAATTTCGTTGTCGCACGTCACCCATTCCGAAAACGGGTGTCGGGTGCATACAAATCACGAGTTTTTGCCACCGGAACCATTTCTTTGTTTTCCGCAACGAACATGCCCAATCCACTACTTTAGGTCCACAACTCATGTTTGGGGTGGTTTCGCGCAATTTCGTTGCCGCACGTCACCCATTCCGAAAACGGGTGTCGGGTTGCATACAAAGCATGACTTTTCGCCACCGGAACCATTTCTTCGTTTTTCGCAACAAACATGCCCAATCCACTACTTTAGGTCCAAAACTCATGTTTGGGGTGGTTTCGCGCAATTTTGTTGCTGCACGTCACCATTCCAAAAACGGGTGTCGGGGTGCATACAAAGCACGAGTTTTTGCCACCGGAACCATTTATTAGTTTTTCGCAACGAACATGCCCAATCCACTACTTTAGGTCCAAAACTCATGTTTGGGGTGGTTTCCCGCAATTTCGTTGCCGCACGTCACCGATTCCGAAAATGGGTGTCGGGGTGAATACAAAGCACGAGTTTTTGCCACCGGAACCATTTCTTCGTTTTTCGCAACGAACATGTCAAATCCACTACTTTAGGTACAAAACTCATGTGGTGGGTGGTTTCGCGCAATTTCGTTGTCACACGTCACCCATTCCGAAAACGGGTGCCGGGGTGCATACAAAGCACGAGTTTTTGCCACCGGAACCATTTCTTCGTTTTTCGCAACGAACATGCCCAATCCACTACTTTATGTCCAACACTCATGTGTTGGGTGGTTTCGCGCAATTTCGTTGCCGCACGTCACCCATTCCGAAAACGGGTGTCGGGGTGCATACAAAGCACAAGTTTTTGCCACCGGAACCATTTCTTCCTTTTTCGCAACGAACATGCCCAATCCACTACTTTAGGTCCAAAACTCAAGTGTTGGGTGGTTTCGCGCAATTTCGTTGCCGCACGTCACCAATTCCGAAAATGGGTGTCGGGGTGCATACAAAGCATGAGTTTTCACCACTAGAACCATTTCTTCGTTTTTCGCAACGAACATGCCCAATCCACTACTTTAGGTCCAAAACTCATGTTTGGGGTGGTTTCTCGCAATTTCGTTGCCGCACTTCACCTATTCCAAAAACGGGTGTCGAGTGCATATTAAGCACGAGTATTTGCCACAGAAACCATTTCTTCGTTTTCGCAGCGAACATGCCCAATCCACTACTTTAGGTCCAAAACTCATGTTTGGGGTGGTTTCGCGCAATTTCGTTGCCGCATGTCACCCATTCCGAAAACGGGTGTCGGGGTGCATAGAAAGCATGAGATTTCGCCACTAGAACCATTTCTTCGTTTTTCGCAACGAACATGCCCAATCCACTACTTTAGGTCCTAAACTCATGTTTAGGGTGGTTTCGCGCAATTTCGTTGCCGCATGTCACCATTCCAAAAACGGGTGTCGGGTGCATACAAAGCACGAGTTTTTCCCATCGGAACCATTTCTTCGTTATTCGCAACGAACATGCCCAATCCACTACTTTAGGCCCAAAACTCATGTTTGGGGTGGTTTCGCGCAATTTCGTTGCTGCACGTCACCCATTCCGAAAACGAGTGTCGGGGTGCATACAAAGCATGAGTTTTCGCCACTGAACCATTTCTTCGTATTTGGCAACGAACATGCCCAATCCACTACTTTAGGTCCAAAACTCATGTTTGGGGTGGTTTCGCGCAATTTCGTTATCGCACGTCACCGATTCCAAAAACGGGTGTCGGGTGCATACAAAGCACGAGTTTTTGCCACCGGAACCATTTCTTTGTTTTCCGCAACGAACATGCCCAATCCACTGATGTAGCTGAGGTGCCCGATCTTTCGGCGAGTAGAGATAATTCCGATTTGGTGGAAGATGACCCTTGCGATCCGACTACGACGAGCAAGCCCGAGGCGCCAATGCAATCGCTGAACCAACTCCCTGTGGTTACCGACCTTGCTGATGCGAGATCGGCCTGATCACGAAGATCGTTTCCTGTGCGCAATCGAAGAACGAACAAGAAAAAGATACGAGCAATCTAATCTATTACTCGAGGGTGGAGTTCTGAATACACGAAGACAGCGCAGATTTGCACGTGCTCGAGAGTAGCTAAAGCTAGATCTAAAACAAAACTCAAGAAATAAAGTAGGCGCAGCTCCTGGATAAATAGAGAGGGGGCGCAGCCCCTAGGGGCGGCCAACCCTAGGTCGTCCATTATGGGCCGCAGTTGGGCTGGTCGTCTATTCTTCCGGGCCTTCGTTCTTTAACAGCATGATGTAGTTCAATTCTCTTGCACGGGCCCGAGTCACTGGCCCAGGTGGAAGGGGTGGCGCCTGGACTGGTGAAGATGGCGCCTGGGCTGGAGAAGGTGCTGCTGGTGTAGATGTGCTCGTGTTGGTGTTGATGTCCTCATCAGCCTCCCCTTCTTGAACTGAAGTCGTCCTCGACGGCAACTCCTCGTCTTCTCCCGCATACGGTTTCAAATCTGCAACATTAAAACTAGTGGAAACACCAAACTCCGCAGGCAGGTCAAGGGTATAAGCATTATCATTAATTTTGGTTAGTATCTTAAAAGGACCAGCAGCACGAGGCATCAATTTAGAACGGCGCAAATTAGGAAAACGATACTTTCTCAAATGCAACCAAACCATATCACCAGGTTCAAAAGTAACTAGTTTCCGGCCTTTACTACCAGTAATCTGATATTTAGCATTAGCAGCAGCAATGTTTTGTTGAGTTTGTTCATGGAGATTAATCATTTGTTCAACATGTGCAAGAGCATCTATGTGTGGGGCGTCCGCAGCATCAAGCGAAAACAAAGCAATAGGCGCCCTAGGAATGTAACCATAAACAATTTGAAAAGGGCACATCTTTGTAGAAGAATGGGTTGCATGATTATAAGCAAACTCAACACGAGGCAAGCAATCCTCCCAACGTTTCAAATTTTTGTCTAAAACAGCCCTAAGCATGGTAGACAAAGTTCGATTAACTACCTCAGTTTGACCATCAGTCTGAGGGTGACAAGTGGTGCTAAATAGCAATTTAGTTCCCAATTTATTCTACAGAGATCTCCAAAAATGACTCAAAAACTTAGCATTACGATCCGAGACTATTGTATTGGGAATACCGTGCAAACGAATAATCTCTCTAAAAAACAATTCAGCAACATTGCTAGCATCATCAGTCTTATGAAAAGGTATGAAATGAGCCATTTTGGAGAATCGATCAACAACCACAAAAATGCTATCCCTCCCCTTCTTAGTTCTAGGCAATCCCAAAACAAAATCCATCAAAATATCAATCCAAGGGGAAGTAGGAACAGGCAAAGGCATATACAAACCATGGTTGTTCAACCGTGACTTAGCTTTCTGACAAGTAGTGCAGCGTGCAACAAGGCGCTCAACATCAGCGCGCATCCGAGGCCAAAAAAAGTGGGCAGCCAACACCTCATGTGTCTTGTAGACGCCAAAGTGCCCCATGAGACCGCCTCCATGTGCTTCCTGTAACAACAAAAGACGAACCGAGCTAGCTGGAACACACAGCTTGTTAGCGCGAAACAGGAACCCATCCTGTATGTGAAATTTGCCCCATGGTTTCCCATTAATACAATGGCCGAAAGCATCTTTAAAATCAGCATCATCAACATATTGATCTTTCACAGTGTGCAAACCAAAGATTTTAAAATCTAACTGTGACAGCATGGTATAGCGACGAGACAAAGCATCAGCAATAACATTGTCCTTCCCGTTCTTGTGTTTAATAATGTAAGGAAAGGACTCAATGAATTCTACCCATTTAGCATGACGACGGTTCAGATTTGTTTGGGTACGAATATGTTTTAAAGCCTCATGATCAGAATGGATTATAAACTCACGATGCCAAAGATAGTGCTGCCATGTATGCAAAGTGCGCACTAAAGCGTAAAGCTCCTTATCATAAGTAGAATATTTCAGACTAGCACCGCTTAATTTTTCACTAAAATAAGCAACTGGTTTTCCTTCTTGTAACAAAACAGCACCTAGCCCAATACCGCTAGCATCGCATTCAAGCTCAAACACTTTATTAAAATCAGGCAATTGCAATAGGGGAGCTTGGGTTAACTTATCTTTCAAAGTGCTGAACGCTTCCTCCTGGGAATCACTCCAAGCAAATGGAACATCTTTCTTTGTAAGCTCATGTAGAGGCGCTGCAATGGAGCTAAAATCACGAACAAATCTGCGGTAGAAACCGGCAAGTCCAAGAAAGCTCCGAATTTGTGTGACCGTCGTCGGTGTAGGCCACTCCCGAATGGCAGCAATCTTGCTGCTATCCACCTCAATGCCCTGTGGAGTAACAACATAACCAAGAAACGAGACACGTCGTGTACAAAAGATGCATTTTTCCATGTTAGCAAATAACTGGGCAGCACGCAATGCATCAAAAACAGCACTTAAATGTTCCAAATGCTCTTTCTTAGATTTGCTGTAAATAAGAATATCATCAAAATAAACAACCACAAACAATCCTATGAAGGGCCTTAGAACTTCAGTCATCACTCGCATAAAAGTGCTGGGAGCATTAGTCAATCCAAACGGCATAACCAACCATTCATATAAACCAAATTTCGTTTTAAAAGCCGTTTTCCATTCATCACCCAGTTTCATTCTAATCTGGTGGTAACCACTACGCAAATAAATCTTAGTGAAAATAATGGCACCACTAAGCTCATCTAGCATATCATCAAGGCGTGGTATAGGATATCGATAACGAATAGTGATGTTATTAATAGCACGACAGTCTACACACATACGCCATGACCCATCTTTCTTGGGAACAAGTAACACAGGAACAGAGCAAGGGCTAAGAGACTCACGAATGTATCCCTTGTCAAGCAACGCCTGTACCTGGCGCTGAATATCCTTCGTCTCATCCGGATTTGTACGGTACGGTGCGCGGTTCGGAAGCTGTGCGCCGGGAATGAGGTCGATCTGGTGCTCAATGCCACGAAGTGGTGGGAGACCCGGTGGAAAGTCTTTGGGAAAAACATCAGCGTACTCCTGCAAAAGGTTAGCAACCATAGGGGGAATAGCCAAAGATGGTGCATCATCAAGTGAAATGAGGACACTAGAGCATATAAGTGCATAGCATGGCAAATGAGCACCGTGTAGATCATCAAAATCAGCACGTGTAGCAAGTAAAACAGGAGCCTTCAACTTGATTTCAGAAGGAACAGAGGGCGATGGATCAAGTTGTTTAGCAGTTATAGCAGCTCGGGCAAGATCATCTTTAACAATTTGTTCAGGTGTCATTGGATGTATAATTATTTTTTGACCCTTAAAAATGAAAGAATAATGATTCGAACGACCATGATGCAAGCTATCAGTATCATATTGCCAAGGTCGACCAAGTAACAAAGAGCATGCTTCCATGGGAATAACATCACAATCAACAAAATCAGAATAAGCACCCATGGAGAAAGGAACGCGCACGGAACGTGTGATTTTTATTTTACCACCATCATTAAGCCATTGAATGTGATATGGGTTTGGATGCTTACGAGTGGGTAACGATAACTTTTCGACCAGCATGGTACTCGCCAAGTTGTTGCAACTGCCGCTGTCGATAATGATGCGAATTGACCGCTCCTGCACAACACCCTTTGTATGGAACAGAGTGTGTCGCTGATTCTTCTCGGGCAAAGCGACCTGTGTACTGAGAACACGCTGCACAACAAGACTTTCATACCTATCAGCGTCGCCCGGGTTGACATGTACCTCCGCCTTAGCTGCATGGTCAGTGGCAAGTAGTGCATGTTCAATTTCTTCAGAATCACTAGTGGAAGAGTACTCACCATCGTCACGAATGAGCAAAGTGCGCTTGTTTGGGCAGTCCCGAATCACATGGCCAAATCCTCTACAGCGATGACACTGAATATCCCGTGTACGACCTGTGGGTGGGGCAGTGCTGGCTGGTTTGGTTGTCTTCTCGCGTGGAGTAGTGGTGGATGTGGATGGCGCAGGGGAACTGGTGCTGAGGTGGATGTCGAGCTTCGTCCTGCAAAAGGGTTAGAATATGGCTTCGAGCGGCGTCCCTGCACTTCACGTTTAGCTTTGCAAGCATATTCAAATAAAGTAGTCATATCATAATATTCCTTATAATCAAGTATATCTTGGATTTCGCGGTTTAAACCACCACGAAAACGTGCCATAGCAGCGTCGTTGTCCTCTAATATCCCACAACGAATCATACCTTTTTGTAACTCCTGGAAATAGTCCTCAACAGATTGAGAACCTTGCTGAAAACGCTGCATTTTATTAAGCAAATCACGAGCATAATACGAAGGCACAAATCGATGTCGCATCGCAGCTTTCAACTGATCCCAAGTGGTTGGAATGGTAGTGGGATGTTTTATTTTAAACTCACGCCACCAAATTAAAGCAAAATCAGTAAATTCACTAATAGCAGCTTTAACCTGAGAATGTGCAGCAATATCATGGCATGAAAATTTTTGTTCAACCTCTAACTCCCAATCAAGATATGCAGCAGGATCATATTTGCCATTAAAAGGTGGAATTTTAAATTTAATCTTAGAAAATAAGTCATTAGGGGGATGACGAACCACACGGCGTGCACGACCACGGCGATCTCCATCTTCCCACTCAGTGTCACCGCCGTAGTCCTGCTCCATCTTTATGGTCAACGCATCAAGGCGTGCCAGGATGGTGTCGAGTGTGGTGCGAGTCGCCATTTGAGCAAGGTCAAGCTGGTTGAAACGCTCGGTCGTCGAAGTGACCGTTGAATCAAGCCGTTCATGCATCGTCCTAATGTCATCAGCAAGTCCATCAACTTGTCCCCTTATTTCCAGCAACTGGGCATCCACCGTGTCGGGTGCTCCTGCCATAGTTAGCGCAAACACCAAAACACCAAAAGAAGAAGAAAAACAACGACAAAAAACAGGGGTGTACTGCTCACAAGGCGCTCACACTAGTGCTGTTATCAAATTCTTATCCGTTCTTACCAAGCCACAGTGGTGAACTGCAACCAACAGGTGGAACCGGTGAAAGATTGGATGAGCGATTGCCTGGAGAAACAGAAACCTGCTCGTCGTAGAAATATGTGGAGTTGTGGGTAGGCTGCACTCAAGTCAATGATTAGCACAATCAAACAATAATGCAAAGTTGAATTATAGTGCAGAACACGAAACTATATTGCTGGCCACAAGTGCAAAAGACGGATAGAACTAGCAGAATGGCAGTACCGTAAATATTGTACTAGCGAGGCCACTAGTAGGAATCACAAGTGATTTTTGTTTTTCTTTTTTGTATGATTTTTTTGATATTTTTCTCAGCACAAGAAGCAACAAAATAGGAGCTAGACGAAGTTTCACCTAAAACAGAGATCAGATGTGGTCTATAGAAAATCAGAAAGTTCTCTGAAAAGCGTGCGAGAACTTTGACGGATTTTTTTCTTTATTTTCCTGAATTTTTTTGAAAATTTTGTCGAAGCCCAAATAGACCGAGCGAAAAGTTATGCCCGGTTTAAGGAAGGTACCTCAAGTTATGTATTCCAACGACCGGGATGAAACAACCGTATCCTTTCTCCTTCGTTGTTTTTTGTCTCTGTTTTTTTTTTACGTAACCGAAGGAGAAAAACAAGGAAATGATGTTGACTCGGTTTGTTTTTTTTTCGTAACCGAAGGAGAAAAACAAGGAAACGGCCGTTGACTCGGTTTGTTTTTTTCTGTTTTTTTTTGACGTAACCGAAGGAGAAAAAAAGGAAACGATGTTGACTCGGTTTGTGGCGTGATCAAAGGTGAGATGGTGGCGGCGCTAGGGTTTGAATGGTGGAAGAACACAATGCAACCAGCAACAAATGACGCGAAAGCACACAAATTCAACAATGCAGATTATTGAAAGAAAGTGCGAGGCTCAAAAGGGTATTGGGATAAGGTCTAACCTGAATTTTTATGTGGTTTTGTGGACTGTAGGAAAAAAAACACTCGATAAACTCACCGATCAACCTAGAAATCTGATACCAATTGATGTAGCTGAGGTGCCCGATCTTTCGGCGAGTAGAGATAATTCCGATTTGGCGGAAGATGACCCTTGCGATCCGACTACGACGAGCAAGCCCGAGGCGCCAATGCAATCGCTGAACCAACTCCCTGTGGTTACCGACCTTGCTGATGCGAGATCGGCCTGATCACGAAGATCGTTTCCTGTGCGCAATCGAAGAACGAACAAGACAAAGATGCGAGCAATCTAATCTATTACTCGAGGGTGGAGTTCTGAATACACGAAGACAGCGCAGATTTGCGCGTGCTCGAGAGTAGCTAAAGCTAGATCTAAAACAAAACTCAAGAAATAAAGGAGGCGCAGCTCCTGGATAAATAGAGAGGGGGCGCAGCCCCTAGGGGCGGCCAACCCTAGGTCGTCCATTATGGGCCGCAGTTGGGCTGGTCGTCTATTCTTCCGGGCCTTCGTTCTTTAACAGCATGATGTAGTTCAATTCTCTTGCACGGGCCCGAGTCACTGGCCCAGGTGGAAGGGGTGGCGCCTGGACTGGTGAAGATGGCGCCTGGGCTGGAGAAGGTGCTGCTGGTGTAGATGTGCTCGTGTTGGTGTTGATGTCCTCATCATCCACTACT
Source organism: Zea luxurians (assembly GCA_029449295.1). NCBI lineage: Eukaryota > Viridiplantae > Streptophyta > Magnoliopsida > Poales > Poaceae > Zea > Zea luxurians. The sequence goes on along the minus strand of JAOPSE010001248.1, from coordinate 24,061 downwards.
TTAGGTCCACAACTCATGTTTGGGGTGGTTTCGCGCAATTTCGTTGCCGCACGTCACCCATTCCGAAAACGGGTGTCGGGTTGCATACAAAGCATGAGTACTCGCCACCGGAACCATTTCTTCGTTTTTCGCAACAAACATGCCCAATCCACTACTTTAGGTGCAAAACTCATGTTTGGGGTGGTTTCGCGCAATTTTGTTGCTGCACGTCACCATTCCAAAAACGGGTGTCGGGGTGCATACAAAGCACGAGGTTTTGCCACCGTAACCATTTATTCGTTTTTCGCAACGAACATGCCCAATCCACTACTTTAGGTCCAAAACTCATGTTTGGGGTGGTTTCGCGCAATTTCGTTGCCGCACGTCACCGATTCCGAAAACGGGTGTCGGGGTGAATACAAAGCACGAGTTTTTGCCACCGGAACCATTTCTTCGTTTTTTGCAAAGAACATGCCAAATCCACTACTTTAGGTACAAAACTCATGTGTTGGGTGGTTTCGCGCAATTTCGTTGTCGCACGTCACCCATTCCGAAAACGGGTGCCGGGGTGCATACAAAGCACGAGTTTTTGCCACCGGTACCATTTCTTCGTTTTTCGCAACGAACATGCCCAATCCACTACTTTAGGTCCAAAACTCATGTGTTGGGTGGTTTCGCGCAATTTCGTTGCTGCACGTTACCCATTCCGAAAACGGGTGTCGGGGTGCATACAAAGCACGAGTTTTTGCCGCCGGAACCATTTCTTCATTTTTCGCAACGAACATGCCCAATCCACTACTTTAGGTCCAAAACTCAAGTGTTGGGTGGTTTCGCGCAATTTCGTTGCTGCACGTCACCCATTCCGAAAACGGGTGTCGGGATGCATACAAAGCATGAGTTTTCGCCACTGGAACCATTTCTTCGTTTTTCGCAACGAACAAGCCCAATCCACTACTTTAGGTCCAAAACTCATGTTTGGGGTGGTTTCTCGCAATTTCGTTGCTGCACTTCACCTATTCCAAAAACGGGTGTCGGGTGCATATAAAGACGAGTTTTTGCCACAGAAACCATTTCTTCGATTTTTTGCAGCGAACATGCCCAATCCACTACTTTAGGTCCAAAACTCATGTTTGGGGTGGTTTCACGCAATTTCGTTGCCGCATGTCACCCTTTCCGAAAACAGGTATCGGGGTGCATACAAAGCATGAGTTTTCGCCACTAGAATCATTTCTTCGTTTTTCGCAACGAACATGCCCAATCCACTACTTTAGGTCCAAAACTCATGTTTAGGGTGGTTTCGCGCAATTCCGTTGCCGCATGTCACCATTCCAAAAACGAGTGTCGGGTGCATACAAAGCACGAGTTTTTCTCATTGGAACCATTTCTTCGTTTTTCGCAACGAACATGCCCAATCCACTAATTTAGGTCCAAAACTCATGTTTGGGGTGGTTTCGCGCAATTTCGTTGCCGCACGTCACCCATTCCGAAAACGGGTGTCGGGTGCATACAAAGCATGAGTTTTCGCCACTGAACCATTTCTTCGTATTTCACAACGAACATGCCCAATCCACTACTTTAGGTCCAAAACTCATGTTTAAGGTGGTTTCGCGCAATTTCGTTGTCGCACGTCACCCATTCTAAAAACGGGTGCCAGGTGCATACAAAGCACTAGTTTTTGCCACCGGAACCATTTCTTTGTTTTCCGCAACGAACATGCCCAATCCACTACTTTAGGTCCACAACTCATGTGATGAGGACATCAACACCAACACGAGCACATCTACACCAGCAGCACCTTCTCCAGTCCAGGAGCCACCCCTTCCACCTGGGCCAGTGACTCGGGCCCGTGCAAGAGAATTGAACTACATCATGCTGTTAAAGAACGAAGGCCCAGAAGAATAGACGACTAGCCCAACTGCGGCCCATAATGGACGACCTAGGGTTGGCCGCCCCTAGGGGCTGCGCCCCCTCTCTATTTATCCAGGAGCTGCGCCTCCTTTATTTTTTGAGTTTTGTTTTACGTTAGCCTTAGCTACTCTCGAACACGCGCAAATCTGCGGTGTCTTCGTGTATTCAGAACTCCACCCTCGAGTAATAGATTAGATTGCTCGCATCTTTTTCTTGTTCTGATGAGGACATCAACACCAACACGAGCACATCTAAACCAGCAGCACCTTCTCCAGCCCAGGCACCATCTTCCCCAGTCCAGGCGCCACCCCTTCCACCTGGGCCAGTGACTCGGGCCCGTGCAAGAGAATTGAACTACATCATGCTGTTAAAGAACGAAGGACCGGAAGAATAGACGACCAGCCCAACTGCGGCCCATAATGGACGACCTACGGTTGGCCGCCCCTAGGGGCTACGCCCCCTCTCTATTTATCCAGGAGCTGCGCCTCCTTTATTTCTTGAGTTTTGTTTTACGTTAGCTTTAGCTACTCTCGAACACGCGCAAATCTGCGCTGTCTTCGTGTATTCAGAACTCTACCCTCGAGTAATAGATTAGATTGCTAGAATCTTTTTCTTGTTCGTTCTTCGATTGCGCACAGGAAACGATCTTCGTGATCAGGCCGATCTCGCATCAGCAAGGTCGGTAACCACAGGGAGTTGGTTCAGCGATTGCATTGGCGCCTCGGGCTTGCTCGTCGTAGTCGGATCGCAAGGGTCATCTTCCGCCAAATCGGAATTATCTCTACTCGCCGAAAGATCGGGCACCTCAGCTACATCAATTGGTATCAGATTTCCAGGTTGATCGGTGAGTTTATCGAGTGTTCTTTTCCTACAGTCCACAAAACCACATAATCTGCATTGTTGAATTTGTGTGCTTTCGCGTCATTTGTTGCTGGTTGCATTGTGTTCTTCCACCATTCAAACCCTAGCGCCGCCACCATCTCCCCTTTGATCACGCCACAAACCGAGTCAACATCGTTTCCTTGTTTTTCTCCTTCGGTTACGTCAAAAAAAAAACAGAAAAAACAAACCGAGTCAACGGCCGTTTCCTTGTTTTTCTCCTTCGGTTACGAAAAAAAAACAAAAAAAAACAAACCGAGTCAACATCGTTTCCTTGTTTTTCTCCTTCAGTTACGTCAAAAAAAAAACAGAAACAAAAAACAACGAAGGAGAAAGGTTACGGTTGTTTCATCCCGGTCGTTTGAAAACATAACTTGAGGTACCTTCCTTAAACCGGGCATAACTTTTCGCTCGGGTGTCCAAAAAATCTGAAATTTTTACAGGAGCTAGTTGACACCATTCTGAGGCCGGCAAAATTCAGTAAAATAAAGAAAAAAATCCGTCAAAGTTCTCGCATGCTTTTCAGAGAACTTCCTGATTTTCTGTAGACCACATCTGATCTCTGTTTTAGGTGAAACTTCGTCTAGCTCCTATTTTGTAGCTTCTTGTGCTGAGAAAAATATCAAAAAAAATCATACAAAAAAGAAAAACAAAATCACTTGTGATTCCTACTAGTGGCCTCGCTAGTACAATATTTACGGTACTGCCATTCTGCTAGTTCCATCGTCCTTTGCACTTGTGGCCAGCAATATAGTTTCGTGTTCTGCATTATAATTCAACTTTGCATTATTGTTTGATTGTGCTAATCATTGACTTGAGTGCAGCCTATCCAGAACTCCACATATTTCTACGACGAGCAGGCTTCTGTTTCTCCAGACAATCGCTCATCCAATCTTTCACCGGTTCCACCTGTTGGTTGCAGTTCACCACTGTGGCTTGGTAAGAACGGATAAGAATTTGATAACAGCACTAGTGTGAGCGCCTTGTGAGCAGTACACCCCTATTTTTTGTCGTTGTTTTTTTTCTTCTTTTGGTGTTTTGGTGTTTGCGCTAACTATGGCAGGAGCACCCGACACGGTGGATGCCCAGTTGCTGGAAATAAGGGGACAAGTTGATGGACTTGCTGATGACATTAGGACGATGCATGAACGGCTTGATTCAACGGTCACTTCGACGACCGAGCGTTTCAACCAGCTTGACCTTGCTCAAACGGCGACTCGCACCACACTCGACACCATCCTGGCACGCCTTGATGCGTTGACCACAAAGATGGAGCAGGACTACGGCGGTGACACAGAGTGGGAAGATGGAGATCGCCGTGGTCGTGCACGCCGTGTGATTCGTCATCCCCCTAATGACTTATTTTCTAAGATTAAATTTAAAATTTCACCTTTTAATGGCAAATATGATCCTGCTGCATATCTTGATTGGGAGTTAGAGGTTGAACAAAAATTTTCATGCCATGATATTGCTGCACATTCTCAGGTTAAAGCTGCTATTAGTGAATTTACTGATTTTGCTTTAATTTGGTGGCGTGAGTTTAAAATAAAACATCCCACTACCATTCCAACCACTTGGGATTAGTTGAAAGCTGCGATGCGACATCGATTTGTGCCTTCGTATTATGCTCGTGATTTGCTTAATAAAATACAGCGTTTTCAGCAAGGTTCTCAATCTGTTGAGGACTATTTCCAGAAGTTACAAAAAGGTATGATTCGTTGTGGGATATTAGAGGACAACGACGCTGCTATGGCACGTTTTCGTGGTGGTTTAAACCGCGAAATCCAAGATATACTTGATTATAAGGAATATTATGATATGACTACTTTATTTCAATATGCTTGCAAAGCTGAACGTGAAGTGCAGGGACGCCGCTCGAAGCCATATTCTAACCCTTTTGCAGGACGAAGCTCGACATCCACCTCAGCACCAGTTCCCCCTGCGCCATCCACGTCCACCACTACTCCACGCGAGAAGACAACCAAACCAGCCAGCACTGCCCCACCCATAGGTCGTACACGGGATATTCAGTGTCATCGCTGTAGAGGATTTGGCCATGTGATTCGGGACTGCCCAAACAAGCGCACTTTGCTCATTCGTGACGATGGTGAGTACTCTTCCGCTAGTGATTCTGAAGAAATTGAACATGCACTACTTGCCACTGACCATGCAGCTAAGGCGGAGGTACATGTCAACCCGGGCGACGCTGATAGGTATGAAAGTCTTGTTGTGCAGCGTGTTCTCAGTACACAGGTCGCTTTGCCCGAGAAGAATCAGCGACACACTCTGTTCCATACAAAGGGTGTTGTGCAGGAGCGGTCAATTCGCATCATTATCGACAGCGGCAGTTGCAACAATTTGGCGAGTACCATGCTGGTCGAAAAGTTATCGTTACCCACTCGTAAGCATCCAAACCCATATCACATTCAATGGCTTAATGATGGTGGTAAAATAAAAATCACACGTTCCGTGCGCGTTCCTTTCTCCATGGGTGCTTATTCTGATTTTGTTGATTGTGATGTTATTCCCATGGAAGCATGCTCTTTGTTACTTGGTCGACCTTGGCAATATGATACTGATAGCTTGCATCATGGTCGTTCGAATCATTATTCTTTCACTAGCTGAATACCCGTGCGTTGCAACGGGAATATATAATACGAGTATACTACAATAACTTATATACAAAATGTGTGTTATACCGTTATGAGAAAATGTTTCATAATCAATTTGTGATCCTGGCCATACAAGGGTAGCAGGTGGGTTTGGCGAGAGATGTAGTAGATGTGTTTTATATTATAGATGTAGATATAAACACACATGTGGTGTAGTGGTAGCTACCACTGGCATTTGCTTGAGAGGTCGTGGGTTCAAATCCCATTGGGGCCATGTGTATTTTTTTAATTTTAGCTAGGCGTTGGCTATACAGAGAACATGGGAATGGACTGTGCGTGGGGAGGAGGGAGAACATGAGAATGGACTGTGCGTGGGGAGGAGGGAATCGGAATGGGTAGGAGGGAATCGGAAAGGCAGAGCACAGAGAACATGGGAATGGACTGTGCGTGGGGAGGAGGGAATCGGAAAGGCAGAACACGGAATGGGCAGAACGCGGAATGGGCAGACTACTATTGCAGTCTTAATAGTAGTAGAGATTTTTAAGGGTCAGAAAATAATTATACATCCAATGACACCTGAACAAATTGTTAAAGATGATCTTGCCCGAGCTGCTATAACTGCTAAACAACTTGATCCATCGCCCTCTGTTCCTTCTGAAATCAAGTTGAAGGCTCCTGTTTTACTTGCTACACGTGCTGATTTTGATGATCTACACGGTGCTCATTTGCCATGCTATGCACTTATATGCTCTAGTGTCCTCATTTCACTTGATGATGCACCATCTTTGGCTATTCCCCCTATGGTTGCTAACCTTTTGCAGGAGTACGCTGACGTCTTTCCCAAAGACTTACCACCGGGTCTCCCACCACTTCGTGGCATTGAGCACCAGATCGACCTCATTCCCGGCGCACAGCTTCCGAACCGCGCACCGTACAGTACAAATCCGGATGAGACGAAGGAGATTCAGCGCCAGGTACAGGCGTTGCTTGACAAGGGATACATTCGTGAGTCTCTTAGCCCTTGCTCTATTCCTTTGTTACTTGTTCCTAAGAAAGATGGGTCATGGCGTATGTGTGTAGACTGTCGTGCTATTAATAACATCACTATTCGTTATCGATATCCTATACCACGCCTTGATGATATGCTAGATGAGCTTAGTGGTGCCATTATTTTCACTAAGATTGATTTGCGTAGTGGTTACCACCAGATTAGAATGAAACTGGGTGATGAATGGAAAACGGCTTTTAAAACGAAATTTGGTTTATATGAATGGTTGGTTATGCCGTTTGGATTGACTAATGCTCCCAGCACTTTTATGCGAGTGATGAATGAAGTTCTAAGGCCCTTCATAGGATTGTTTGTGGTTGTTTATTTTGATGATATTCTTATTTACAGCAAATCTAAGAAAGAGCATTTGGAACATTTAAGTGCTGTTTTTGATGCATTGCGTGCTGCCCAGTTATTTGCTAACATGGAAAAATGCATCTTTTGTACACGACGTGTCTCGTTTCTTGGTTATGTTGTTACTCCACAGGGCATTGAGGTGCATAGCAGCAAAATTGCTGCCATTCGGGAGTGGCCTACACCGACGACGGTCACACAAATTCGGAGCTTTCTTGGACTTGCCGGTTTCTACCGCAGATTTGTTCGTGATTTTAGCTCCATTGCAGCGCCTCTACATGAGCTTACAAAGAAAGATGTGCCATTTGCTTGGAGTGATTCCCAGGAGGAAGCGTTCAGCACTTTGAAAGATAAGTTAACCCAAGCTCCCCTATTGCAATTGCCTGATTTTAATAAAGTGTTTGAGCTTGAATGCGATGCTAGCGGTATTGGGCTAGGTGCTGTTTTGTTACAAGAAGGAAAACCAGTTGCTTATTTTAGTGAAAAATTAAGCGGTGCTAGTCTGAAATATTCTACTTATGATAAGGAGCTTTACGCTTTAGTGCGCACTTTGCATACATGGCAGCACTATCTTTGGCATCGTGAGTTTATAATCCATTCTGATCATGAGGCTTTAAAACATATTCGTACCCAAACAAATCTGAACCGTCGTCATGCTAAATGGGTAGAATTCATTGAGTCCTTTCCTTACATTATTAAACACAAGAACGGGAAGGACAATGTTATTGCTGATGCTTTGTCTCGTCGCTATACCATGCTGCCACAGTTAGATTTTAAAATCTTTGGTTTGCACACTGTGAAAGATCAATATGTTGATGATGCTGATTTTAAAGATGCTTTCGGCCATTGTATTAATGGGAAACCATGGGGCAAATTTGACATACAGGATGGGTTCCTGTTTCGCGCTAACAAGCTGTGTGTTCCAGCTAGCTCGGTTCGTCTTTTGTTGTTACAGGAAGCACATGGAGGCGGTCTCATGGGGCACTTTGGCGTCTACAAGACACATGAGGTGTTGGCTGCCCACTTCTTTTGGCCTCGGATGCTCGCTGATGTTGAGCGCCTTGTTGCACGCTGCACTACTTGTCAGAAAGCTAAGTCACGGTTGAACAACCATGGTTTGTATATGCCTTTGCCTGTTCCTACTTCCCCTTGGATTGATATTTCGATGGATTTTGTTTTGGGATTGCCTAGAACTAAGAAGGGGAGGGATAGCATTTTTGTGGTTGTTGATCGATTTTCCAAAATGGCTCATTTCATACCTTGTCATAAGACTGATGATGCTAGCAATGTTGCTGAATTGTTTTTTAGAGAGATTATTCGTTTGCACGGTATTCCCAATACAATAGTCTCGGATCGTGATGCTAAGTTTCTGAGTCATTTTTGGAGATCTCTGTGGAATAAATTGGGAACTAAATTGCTGTTTAGCACCACTTGTCACCCTCAGACTGATGGTCAAACTGAGGTAGTTAATCGAACTTTGTCTACCATGCTTAGGGCTGTTTTAGACAAAAATTTGAAACGTTGGGAGGATCGCTTGCCTCATGTTGAGTTTGCTTATAATCATGCAACCCATTCTTCTACAAAGATGTGCCCTTTTCAAATTGTTTATGGTTACATTCCTAGGGCGCCTATTGCTTTGTTTTCGCTTGATGCTGCGGACGCCCCACACATAGATGCTGTTGCACATGTTGAACAAATGATTAATCTCCATGAACAAACTCAACAAAACATTGCTGCTGCTAATGCTAAATATCAGAGTACTGGTAGTAAAGGCCGGAAACTAGTTACTTTTGAACCTGGTGATATGGTTTGGTTGCATTTGAGAAAGGATCGTTTTCCTACTTTGCGCCGTTCTAAATTGATGCCTCGTGCTGCTGGTCCTTTTAAGATACTAACCAAGATTAATGATAATGCTTATATCCTTGACCTGCCTGCGGAGTTTGGCGTTTCCACTAGTTTTAATGATGCAGATTTGAAACCGTATGCGGGAGAAGATGAGGAGTTGCCGTCGAGGACGACTTCAGTTCAAGAAGGGGAGGATGATGAGGACATCAACACCAACACGAGCACATCTACACCAGCAGCACCTTCTCCAGTCCAGGCGCCACCCCTTCCACCTGGGCCAGTGACTCGGGCCCATGCAAGAGAATTGAACTACATCATGCTGTTAAAGAACGAAGGCCCGGAAGAATAGACGACCAGCCCAACTGCGGCCCATAATGGACGACCTAGGGTTGGCCGCCCCTAGGGGCTGCGCCCCCTCTCTATTTATCCAGGAGCTACGCCTCCTTTATTTTTTGAGTTTTGTTTTACGTTAGCCTTAGCTACTCTCGAACACGCGCAAATCTGCGGTGTCTTCGTGTATTCAGAACTCCACCCTCGAGTAATAGATTAGATTGCTCGCATCTTTTTCTTGTTCGTTCTTCGATTGTGCACAGGAAACGATCTTCGTGATCAGGCCGATCTCGCATCAGCAAGGTCGGTAACCACAGGGAGTTGGTTCAGCGATTGCATTGGCGCCTCGGGCTTGCTCGTCATAGTCGGATCGCAAGGGTCATCTTCCGCCAAATCGGAATTATCTCCTCTCGTCGAAAGATCCCCTCAGCTTCATCATCATGTTTGGGGTGGTTTCACGCAATTTCGTTGCGGCACGTCACTCATTCCGAAAACGGGTGTCGGGTTGCATACAATGCATGAGTTTTCGCCACCGGAACCATTTCTTCGTTTTTCGCAACAAACATACCCAATCCACTACTTTAGGTGCAAAACTCATGTTTGGGGTGGTTTCGCGCAATTTTGTTGCTGCACGTCACCATTCCAAAAACGGGTGTCGGGTGCATACAAAGCACGAGTTTTTGCCACCGAAACCATTTCTTCGTTTTTCGCAACGAACATGCCCAATCCACTACTTTAGGTCCAAAACTCATGTGTTGTGTGGTTTCGCGCAATTTCGTTGCCGCACGTCACCCATTCCGAAAACGGGTGTCGGGGTGCATACAAAGCACGAGTTTTTGCCACCGGAACCATTTCTTCATTTTTCGCAACGAACATGCCCAATCCACTACTTTAGGTCCAAAACTCAAGTGTTGGGTGGTTTCGCGCAATTTTGTTGCCGCACGTCACCCATTCCGAAAACGGGTGTCGGGGTGCATACAAAGCATGAGTTTTCGCCACTGGAACTATTTCTTCGTTTTTCACAACGAACAAGCCCAATCCACTACTTTAGGTCCAAAACTCATGTTTGGGGTGGTTTCTCGCAATTTCGTTGCCGCACTTCACCTATTCCAAAAACGGGTGTCGGGTGCATATAAAGCACGAGTTTTTGCCACAGAAACCATTTCTTCGTTTTTCGCAGCGAACATGCCCAATCCACTACTTTAGGTCCAAAACTCATGTTTGGGGTGGTTTCGCGCAATTTCGTTGCCGCATGTCACCCATTCCGAAAACAGGTGTCGGGGTGCATACAAAGCATGAGTTTTCGCCACTAGAACCATTTCTTCGTTTTTCGCAACGAACATGCCCAATCCACTACTTTAGGTCCAAAACTCATGTTTAGGGTGGTATCGCGCAATTTCGTTGCCGCACGTCACCATTCCAAAAACGGGTGTCGGGTGCATACAAAGCCCGAGTTTTTCCCATCGGAACCATTTCTTCGTTTTTCGTACCGAACCTGCCCAATCCACTACTTTAGGTCCAAAACTCATGTTGGGGGTGGTTTCGCGCAATTTCGTTGCCGCACGTCACCCATTCCGAAAACGGGTGTCGGGGTGCATACAAAGCATGCGTTTTCGCCACTGAACCATTTCTTCGTATTTCGCAACGAACATGCCCAATCCACTACTTTAGGTCCAAAACTCATGTTTGGGGTGGTTTCGCGCAATTTCGTTGTCGCACGTCACCCATTCCGAAAACAGGTGTCGGGTGCATACAAAGCACGAGTTTTTGCCACCGGAACCATTTCTTTGTTTTCCGCAATGAACATGCCCAATCCACTACTTTAGGTCCAAAACTCATGTTTGGGGTGGTTTCGCGCAATTTCGTTGCCGCACGTCACCCATTCCGAAAACGGGTGTCGGGTTGCATACAAAGTATGAGTTTTCGCCACCAGAACCATTTCTTCGTTTTTCGCAACAAACATGCCCAATCCACTACTTTAGGTCCAAAACTCATGTTTGGGGTGGTTTCGCGCAATTTTGTTGCTGCACGTCACCATTCCAAAAACGGGTGTCGGGTGCATACAAAGCACGAGTTTTTGCCACCGGAACCATTTATTTTTTTCGCAACGAACATGCCCAATCCACTACTTTAGGTCCAAAACTCATGTTTGGGGTGGTTTCGCGCAATTTCGTTGCCGCACGTCACCGATTCCGAAAACGGGTGTCGGGGTGAATACAAAGCACGAGTTTTTGCCACCGGAACCATTTCTTCGTTTTTCGCAACGAACATGCCAAATCCACTACTTTAGGTACAAAACTCATGTGTTGGGTGGTTTCGCGCAATTTCGTTGTCACACGTCACCCATTCCGAAAACGGGTGTCGGGGTGCATACAAAGCACGAGTTTTTGCCAACGGAACCATTTCTTCATTTTTCGCAACGAACATGCCGAATCCACTACTTTAGGTCCAAAACTCATGTGTTGGGTGGTTTCGCGCAATTTCGTTGCCGCACGTCACCCACTCCGAAAACGGGTGTCGGGGTGCATACAAAGCACGAGTTTTTGCCACAGGAACCATTTCTTCATTTTTCGCAATGAACATGCCCAATCCACTACTTTAGGTCCAAAACTCAAGCGTTGGGCAGTTTCGCGCAATTTCGTTGCCTCACGTCACCCATTCCGAGAACGGGTGTCGTGGTGCATACAAAGCATGAGTTTTCGCCACCGGAACCATTTCTACGTTTTTCGCAACGAACATGCCCAATCCACTACTTAAGGTCCAAAACTCATGTTTGGGGTGGTTTCTCGCAATTTCGTTGCCGCACGTCACCATTCCAAAAACCGGTGTCGGGTGCATACAAAGCCCGAGTTTTTCCCATCGGAACCATTTCTTCGTTTTTCGCAACGAACCTGCCCAATCCACTACTTTAGGTCCAAAACTCTTGTTTGGGGTGGTTTCGCGCAATTTCGTTGCCGCACGTCACCCATTCCGAAAACGGGTGTCGGTGTGCATACAAAGCATGCGTTTTCGCCACTGAACCATTTCTTCGTATTTCGCAACGAACATGCCCAATCCACTACTTTAGGTCCAAAACTCATGTTTGGGGTGGTTTCGCGCAATTTCGTTGCCGCACGTCACCCATTCCGAAAACGGGTGTCGGGTTGCATACAAAGCATGAGTTTTCGCCACCAGAACCATTTCTTCGTTTTTCGCAACAAACATGCCCAATCCACTACTTTAGGTCCAAAACTCATGTTTGGGGTGGTTTCGCGCAATTTTGTTGCTGCACGTCACCATTCCAAAAACGGGTGTCGGGGTGCATACAAAGCACGAGTTTTTGCCACCGGAACCATTTATTTTTTTCGCAACGAACATGCCCAATCCACTACTTTAGGTCCAAAACTCATGTTTGGGGTGGTTTCGCGCAATTTCGTTGCCGCACGTCACCCATTCCGAAAACGGGTGTCGGGGTGAATACAAAGCACGAGTTTTTGCCACCGGAACCATTTCTTCGTTTTTCGCAACGAACATGCCAAATCCACTACTTTAGGTACAAAACTCATGTGTTGGGTCGTTTCGCGCAATTTCGTTGTCACACGTCACCCATTCCGAAAACGGGTGTCGGGGTGCATACAAAGCACGAGTTTTTGCCAACGGAACCATTTCTTTATTTTTCGCAACGAACATGCCGAATCCACTACTTTAGGTCCAAAACTCATGTGTTGGGTGGTTTCGCGCAATTTCGTTGCCGCACGTCACCCACTCCGAAAACGGGTGTCGGGGTGCATACAAAGCACGAGTTTTTGCCACAGGAACCATTTCTTCATTTTTCGCAATGAACATGCCCAATCCACTACTTTAGGTCCAAAACTCAAGCGTTGGGCAGTTTCGCGCAATTTCGTTGCCTCACGTCACCCATTCCGAGAACGGGTGTCGTGGTGCATACAAAGCATGAGTTTTCGCCACCGGAACCATTTCTACGTTTTTCACAACGAACATGCCCAATCCACTACTTTAGGTCCAAAACTCATGTTTGGGGTGGTTTCTCGCAATTTCGTTGCCGCACTTCACCTATTCCAAAAACGGGTGTCGGGTGCATATGAAGCACGAGTTTTCGTCACTAGAACCATTTCTTCGTTTTTTCGCAATGAACATGCCCAATCCATTACTTTAGGTCCAAAACTCATGTTTGGGGTGGTTCCGCGCAACTTCGTTGCCGCACTTCACCATTCCAAAAACGGGTGTCGGGTGCATACAAACCACGAGTTTTTCCCATCGGAACCATTTCTTCATTTTTCGCAACGAACATGTCCAATCCACTAATTTAGGTCCAAAACTCATATTTGGGGAGGTTTCGCGCAATTTCGTTGCCGCACGTCACCCATTCCGAAAACGGGTGTCGGGGTGCATACAAAGCATGAGTTTTCGGCACTGAACCATTTCTTCGTATTTCGCAACGAACATGCGCAATCCACTACTTTAGGTCCAAAACACATGTTTGGGGTGGTTTCGCGCAATTTCGTTGTCGCACGTCTCCCATTCCGAAAACTGGTGTCGGGTGCATACAAAGCACGAGTTTTTGCCACCGGAACCATTTCTTTGTTTTCCACAACGAACATGCCCAATCCACTACTTTAGGTCCACAACTCATGTTTGGGGTGGTTTCGAGCAATTTCGTTGCCGCACGTCACCATTCCGAAAACGGGTGTCGGGTTGCATACAAAGCATGAGTTTTCGCCACCGGAACCATTTCTTCGTTTTTCGCAACAAACATGCCCAATCCACTACTTTAGGTCCAAAACTCATGTTTCGGGTGGTTTCGCGCAATTTTGTTGCTGCACGTCACCATTCCAAAAACGGGTGTCAGGGTGCATACAAAGCACGAGTTTTTGCCACCGGAACCATTTATTCGTTTTTCGCAACGAACATGCCCAATCCACTACTTTAGGTCCAAAACTCATGTTTGGGGTGGTTTCGCGCAATTTCGTAGCCGCACGTCACCGATTCCGAAAACGGGTGTCGGGGTGAATACAAAGCACGAGTTTTTGCCACCGGAACTATTTTTTCGTTTTTCGCAACGAATATGCCAAATCCACTACTTTAGATACAAAACTCATGTGTTGGGTGGTTTCGCGCAATTTCGTTGTCGCACGTCACCCATTCCGAAAACGGGTGCCGGGGTGCATACAAAGCACAAGTTTTTGCCACCGGAACCATTTCTTCGTTTTTCGCAACGAACATGCCCAATCCACTACTTTAGGTCCAAAACTCATGTGTTGGGTGGTTTCGCGCAATTTCGTTGCCGCACGTCACCCATTCCGAAAACGGGTGTCGTGGTGCATACAAAGCATTAGTTTTCGCCACTGGAACCATTTCTTCGTTTTTCGCAACGAGCATGCCCAATCCACTACTTTAGGTCCAAAACTCATGTTTGGGGTGGTTTCTCGCAATTTCGTTGCCGCACTTCACCTATTCCAAAAACGGGTGTCGGGTGCATATAAAGCACGAGTTTTTGCCATAGAAACCATTTCTTCGTTTTTCGCAGCGAACATGCCCAATCCACTACTTTAGGTCCAAAACTCATGTTTGGGGTGGTTTCGCGCAATTTCGTTGCCGCATGTCACCCATTCCGAAAACGGGTGTCGGGGTGCATACAAAGCATGAGTTTTCGCCACTGTAACCATTTCTTCGTTTTTTCGCAACAAACATGCCCAATCCACTACTTGAGGTCCAAAACTCATGTTTGGGGTGGTTTCGCGCAATTTCGTTGCCGCACGTAACCATTCCAAAAACGGGTGTCGGGTGCAAACAAAGCACGAGTTTTTCCCATCGGAACCATTTCTTCGTTTTTCGCAACGAACATGCCCAATCCACTACTTTAGGTCCAAAACTCATGTTTGGGGTGGTTTCGCGTAATTTCGTTGCCGCACGTCACCCATTCCGAAAACGGGTGTCGGGGTGCATACAAAGCATGAGTTTTCACCACTGAACCATTTCTTCGTATTTCGCAACGAACATGCCCAATCCACTACTGATGAGGACACCACTATGAGTACGACTACACCAGCAGCACCTCCACATCAAGCGCCACTTCCTTCATTAGCTGGGCCAATCACTCGGGCCCGTGCCAGAGATCTTAACTTCGTCATGCTACTGAAGAATGAGGGCCCAGAAAAATAGACGACCAGCCCAACTGCGGCCCATAGTGGACGACCTAGGGTTGGCTGCCCCTAGGGGCTGCGCCCCCTCTATATTTATCCAGGAGCTGCGCCTCCTTTGTTCTTCGAGTTTTGTTTTATGTTAGCTTTAGCTACTCTCGAACACGTGCAAATCTGCGCTGTCTTCGTGTATTCAGAACTCCACCCTCGAGTAATAGATTAGATTGCTCGCATCTTTTTCTTGTTCGTTCTTTGATTGCGCACAGGAAACGATCTTCCTGATCAGGCCGATCTCGCATCAGCAAGGTCGGTAACCACAGGGAGTTGGTTCAGCGATTGCATTGGCGCCTCGGGCTTGCTCGTCGTAGTCGGATCGCAAGGGTCATCTTCCGCCAAATCGGAATTATCTCTACTCGCCGAAAGATCGGGCACCTCAGCTATATCAACTACTTTAGGTCCAAAACTCATGTTTGGGGTGGTTTAGCGCAATTTCGTTGTCGCACGTCACCCATTCCGAAAACGGGTGTCAGGTGCATACAAAGCACGAGTTTTTGCCACCGGAACCATTTCTTTGTTTTCCGCAACGAACATGCCCAATCCACTACTTTAGGTCCACAACTCATGTTTGGGGTGGTTTTGCGCAATTTCGTTGCCGCACGTCACACATTCCGAAAACGGGTGTCGGGTTGCATACAAAGCATGAGTTTTCGCCACCGGAACGATTTCTTCGTTTTTCGCAACAAACATGCCCAATCCACTACTTTAGGTCCAAAACTCATGTTTGGGGTGGTTTCGTGCAATTTCGTTGCCGCACGTCACCCATTCCGAAAACGGGTGGTAGGGTGCATACAAAGCACGAGTTTTTGCCACCGGAACCATTTATTCGTTTTTCGCAACGAACATGCCCAATCCACTACTTTAGGTCCAAAACTCGTGTTTGGGGTGGTTTCGCGCAACTTCGTTGCCGCACGTCACCGATTCCGAAAACGGGTGTCGAGGTGAATACAAAGCACGAGTTTTTGCCACCGGAACCATTTCTTCGTTTTTCGCAATGAACATGCCAAATCCACTACTTTAGGTACAAAACTCATGTGTTGGGTGGTTTCACGCAATTTCGTTGTCACACGTCACCCATTCTGAAAACGGGTGCCGGGGTGCATACAAAGCACGAGTTTTTGCCACCGGAACCATTTCTTCGTTTTTCGCAACGAACATGCCCAATCCACTACTTTAGGTCCAAAACTCATGTGTTGGGTGGTTTCGCGCAATTTCGTTGCCGCACGTCACCCATTACGAAAACGGGTGTCGGGGTGCACACAAAGCACGAGATTTTGCCACAGGAACCATTTCTTCATTTTTTTGCAACGAACATGCCCAATCCACTACTTTAGGTCCAAAACGTATGTTTAGGGTGGTTTCACGCAATTTCGTTGTCGCACGTCACCCATTCCGAAAACGGGTGTCGGGTGCATACAAAGCACGAGTTTTTGCCAACGGAACAATTTATTTGTTTTTCACAACGAACATGCCCAATACACTACTTTAGGTACAAAACTCATGTTTGGGGTGGTTTCGCGCAATTTTGTTGCCGCACGTCACCCATTCCGAAAACGGGTGTCGGGTTTCATACAAAGCATGAGTTTTTGCCACCGGAACCATTTCTTCATATTTCTCAACAAACATGCCCAATCCTCTACTTTAGGTCAAAAACTCATGTTTGGGGTGGTTTCACGCAATTTCGTTGTCGCACGTCACCCATTCCAAAAACGGGTGTCGGGTGTATACAAAGCACGAGTTTTTGCCAACGGAACCGTTTCTTTGTTTTTCTCAACGAACATGCCCAATCTACTACTTTAGGTCCAAAACTCATGTTTGGGGTGGTTTTGCGCAATTTCGTTGCCGCATGTCACCCATTCCGAAAACGGGTGTTGGGGTGCATACAAAGCATGAGTTTTCGCCACTGGAACCATTTCTTCGTTTTTCGTAACGAACATGCCCAATCCACTACTTTAGGTCCAAAACTCATGTTTGGGGTGGTTTCACGCAATTTCGTTGCCGCACGTCACCCATTCCAAAAACGGGTGTCGGGTGCATACAAAACACGAGTTTTTCCCATCGGAACCATTTCATCGTTTTTTGCAACGAACATGCCCAATCCACTACTTTAGGTCCAAAAATCATGTTTGGGGTGGTTTCGCGCAATTTCGTTGCCGCACGTCACCATTCCGAAAACGGGTGTCAGGGTGCATACAAAGCACGAGTTTTTGCCACCGGAACCATTTCTTCGTTTTTCGTAACGAACATGCCCAATCCACTACTTTAGGTACAAAACTCATGTGTTGGGTGGTTTCGCGCAATTTCGTTGTCGCACCTCACCCATTCCGAAAACGGGTGTCGGGGTGCCAAAAAGCACGAGTTTTTGCCACCGGAACCATTTCTTCGTTTTTCGAAACGAACATGCCCAATCCACTACTTTTGGTCCAAAACTCATGTGTTGGGTGGTTTCGTGCAATTTCGTTGCCGCATGTCACCCATTCCGAAAACGGGTGTCGGGGTGCATACAAAGCTCGAGTTTTTGCCACCGGAACCATTTCTTCGTTTTTCGCAACGAACAAGCCCAATCCACTAATTTAGGTCCAAAACTCATGTGTTGGGTGGTTTCGCGCAATTTCGTTGCCGCACGTAACTCATCCGAAAACGGGTGTCGGGGTGCATACAAAGCACGAGTTTTTGCCACCAGAACCATTTCCTCGTTTTTCGCAACGAACATGCCCAATCCACTACTTTAGGAACAAAACTCATGTTTGGGTGGTTTCGCGTAATTTCGTTGCCGCACGTCACCCATTCCGAAAACGGGTGTCGGGGTGCATACAAAGCACGAGTTTTTGCCACCGGAACCATTTCTTCGTTTTTCGCAACGAACATGCCCAATCCACTACATTAGGTCCAAAACTCATGTTTGGGGTGGTTTCGCGCAATTTCGTTGCCGCACGTCACCCATTCCGAAAACGGGTGTCGGGGTGCATACAAAGCACGAGTTTTTGCCACTGGAACCATTTCTTCGTTTTTCGCAACGAACATGCCAAATCAACTACTTTAGGTACAAAACTCATGTGATGGGTGGTTTCGCGCAATTTCATTGTCGCACGTCACCCATTCCGAAAACGGGTACCGGGGCGCATACAAAGCATGAGTTTTCGCCACTGGAACCATTTCTTCGTATTTCGCAACGAACATGCCAAATCCACTACTTTAGGTACAAAACTCATGTGTTGGGTGGTTTCGCGTAATTTCATTGTCGCACGTCACCCATTCCGAAAACGGGTGCCGGGGTGCATACAAAGCACGAGTTTTTGCCACCGGAACCATTTCTTCGTTTTTCGCAACGAACATACCCAATCCACTACTTTAGGTCCAAAACTCATGTGTTGGGTGGTTTCGTGCAATTTCGTTGCCGCACGTCACCCATTCCGAAAACGGGTGTCGGGGTGCATACTAAGCACGAGTTTTTGCAATCGGAACCATTTCTTCGTTTTCCTCAACGACCATGCCCAATCCACTACTTTAGGTCCAAAACTCATGTTTGGGGTGGTTTCGCGCAATTTCGTTGCCGCACGTCACCCATTCCGAAAACGGGTGTCGGGGTGCATACAAAGCACGAGTTTTTGCCACCGGAACCATTTATTCGTTTTTTGCAACGAACATGCCCAATCCACTACTTTAGGTCCAAAACTCATGTTTGGGGTGGCTTCGCACAATTTCGTTGAAGCACGTCAACCATTCCGAAAACGGGTGTCGGGGCGCATACAAAGCATGAGTTTTCGCCACTGGAACCATTTCTTCGTATTTCTCAACAAACATGCCCAATCCACTGCTTTAGGTCCAAAACTCATGTTTGGGGTGGTTTCGCGCAATTTCGTTGTCGCACGTCACCCATTCCAAAAATGGGTGTCGGGTGTATAAAAAGCACGAGTTTTTGCCAACGGAACCGTTTCTTTGTTTTTCTCAACGAACATGCCCAATCTACTACTTTAGGTCCAAAACTCATGTTTGGGGTGGTTTTGCGCAATTTCGTTGCCGCATGTCACCCATTCCGAAAACGGGTGTTGGGGTGCATACAAAGCATGAGTTTTCGCCACTGGAACCATTTCTTCGTTTTTCATAACGAACATGCCCAATCCACTACTTTAGGTCCGAAACTCATGTTTGGGGTGGTTTCACGCAATTTCGTTGCCGCACGTCACCCATTCCAAAAACGGGTGTCGGGTGCATACAAAATACGAGTTTTTCCCATCGGAACCATTTCATCGTTTTTTGCAACGAACATGCCCAATCCACTACTTTAGGTCCAAAAATCATGTTTGGGGTGGTTTCGCGCAATTTCGTTGCCGCACGTCACCATTCCGAAAACGGGTGTCAGGGTGCATACAAAGCACGAGTTTTTGCCACCGGAACCATTTCTTCGTTTTTCGTAACGAACATGCCAAATCTACTACTTTAGGTACAAAACTCATGTGTTGGGTGGTTTCGCGCAATTTCGTTGTCGCACCTCACCCATTCCGAAAACGGGTGTCGGGGTGCCAAAAAGCACGAGTTTTTGCCACCGGAACCATTTCTTGGTTTTTCGAAACGAACATGCCCAATCCACTACTTTAGGTCCAAAACTCATGTGTTGGGTGGTTTCGTGCAATTTCGTTGCCGCATGTCACCCATTCCGAAAACAGGTGTCGGGGTGCATACAAAGCACGAGTTTTTGCCACCGGAACCATTTCTTCGTTTTTCGCAACGAACAAGCCCAATCCACTAATTTAGGTCCAAAACTCATGTGTTGGGTGGTTTCGCGCAATTTCGTTGCCGCACGTAACTCATCCGAAAACGGGTGTCGGGGTGCATACAAAGCACGAGTTTTTGCCACCGGAACCATTTCCTCGTTTTTCGCAACGAACATGCCCAATCCACTACTTTAGGAACAAAACTCATGTTTGGGGTGGTTTCGCGCAATTTCGTTGCCGCACGTCACCCATTCCGAAAACGGGTGTCGGGGTGCATACAAAGCACGAGTTTTTGCCACCGGAACCATTTCTTCGTTTTTCGCAACGAATATGCCCAATCCACTACTTTAGGTCCAAAACTCATGTTTGGGGTGGTTTCGCGCAATTTCGTTGCCGCACGTCACCCATTCTGAAAACGGGTGTCGGGGTGCATACAAAGCACGAGTTTTTGCCACTGGAACCATTTCTTCGTTTTTCGCAACGAACATGCCAAATCCACTACTGTAGGTACAAAACTCATGTGATGGGTGGTTTCGCGCAATTTCATTGTCGCACGTCACCCATTCCGAAAACGGGTGCCGAGGCGCATACAAAGCATGAGTTTTCGCCACTGGAACCATTTCTTCATATTTCGCAACGAACATGCCAAATCCACTACTTTAGGTACAAAACTCATGTGTTGGGTGGTTTCGCGTAATTTCATTGTCGCACGTCACCCATTCCGAAAACGGGTGCCGGCGAGTTTTTGCCACCGGAACCATTTCTTCGTTTTTCGCAACGAACATACCCAATCCACTACTTTAGGTCCAAAACTCATGTGTTGGGTGGTTTCGTCCAATTTCGTTGCCGCACGTCATCCATTCCGAAACGGGTGTCGGGGTGCATACAAAGCACGAGTTTTTGCCACCGGAACCATTTCTTTGTTTTCCGCAACGACCATGCCCAATCCACTACTTTAGGTCCAAAACTCATGTTTAGGGTGGTTTCGCGCAATTTCGTTGCCGCACGTCACCCATTCCGAAAACGGGTGTCGGGGTGCATACAAAGTACGAGTTTTTGCCACCGGAACCATTTATTCGTTTTTCGCAACGAACATGCCCAATCCACTACTTTAGGTCCAAAACTCATGTTTGGGGTGGTTTCGCACAATTTCGTTGACGCACGTCACCCATTCCGAAAACGGGTGTCGGGGCGCATATAAAGCATGAGTTTTCGCCACTGGAACCATTTCTTCGTATTTCTCAACAAACATGCCCAATCCACTACTTTAGGTCCAAATCTCATGTTTGGGGTGGTTTCGCGCAATTTCGTTGTCGCACGTCACCCATTCCAAAAACGGGTGTCGGGTGTATAAAAAGCACGAGTTTTTGCCAACGGAACCGTTTCTTTGTTTTTCTCAACGAACATGCCCAATCTACTACTTTAGGTCCAAAACTCATGTTTGGGGTGGTTTTGCGCAATTTCGTTGCCGCATGTCACCCATTCCGAAAACGGGTGTTGGGGTGCATACAAAGCATGAGTTTTCGCCACTGGAACCATTTCTTCGTTTTTCGTAACGAACATGCCCAATCCACTACTTTAGGTCCAAAACTCATGTTTGGGGTGGTTTCACGCAATTTCGTTGCCGCACGTCACCCATTCCAAAAACGGGTATCGGGTTCATACAAAACACGAGTTTTTCCCATCGGAACCATTTCATCGTTTTTTGCAACGAACATGCCCAATCCACTACTTTAGGTCCAAAAATCATGTTTGGGGTGGTTTCGCGCAATTTCGTTGCCGCACGTCACCATTCCGAAAACGGGTGTCAGGGTGCATACAAAGCACGAGTTTTTGCCACCGGAACCATTTCTTCGTTTTTCGAAACGAACATGCCCAATCCACTACTTTAGGTCCAAAACTCATGTGTTGGGTGGTTTCGTGCAATTTCGTTGCCGCATGTCACCCATTTCGAAAACGGGTGTCGGGGTGCATACAAAGCACGAGTTTTTGCCACCGGAACCATTTCTTCGTTTTTCGCAACGAACAACCCAATCCACTAATTTGGTCCAAAACTCATGTGTTGGGTGGTTTCGCGCAATTTCGTTGCCGCACGTAACCCATTCCGAAAACGGGTGTCGGGGTGCATACAAAGCACGAGTTTTTGCCACCGGAACCATTTCCTCGTTTTTCGCAACGAACATGCCCAATCCACTACTTTAGGTCCAAAACTCTTGTTTGGGGTGGTTTCGCGCAATTTCGTTGCCGCACGTCACCCATTCCGAAAACGGGTGTCAGGGTGCATACAAAGCACGAGTTTTTGCCACCGGAACTATTTCTTCGTTTTTCGCAACGAACATGCCCAATCCACTACTTTAGGTCCAAAACTCATGTTTGGGGTGGTTTCGCGCAATTTCGTTGCCGCACGTCACCCATTCCGAAAACGGGTGTCGGGGTGCATACTGATGTAGCTGAGGTGCCCGATCTTTCGGCGAGAGGAGATAATTCCGATTTGGCGGAAGATGACCCTTGCGATCCGACTACGACGATCAAGCCCGAGGCGCCAATGCAATCGCTGAACCAACTCCCTGTGGTTACCGACCTTGCTGATGCGAGATCGGCCTGATCACGAAGATCGTTTCCTGTGCGCAATCGAAGAACGAACAAGAAAAGATGCGAGCAATCTAATCTATTACTCGAGGGTGGAGTTCTGAATACACGAAGACAGCGCAGATTTGCGCGTGTTCGAGAGTAGCTAAGGCTAACGTAAAACAAAACTCGAAGCACAAAGGAGGCGCATCTCCTGTTTAAATAGAGAGGGGGCGCAGCCCCTAGGGGCGGCCAACCCTAGGTCGTCCACTATGGGCCGCAGTTGGGCTGGTCGTCTATTCTTCTGGGCCCTCATTCCTTAGTACAATGACGAAGTTAAGATCTCTGGCACGGGCCCGAGTGATTGGCCCAGCTAATGAAGGAAGTGGCGCTTGATGTTGAGGTGCTGCTGGTGTAGTCGTACTCATAGTGATGTCCTCATCACATACAAAGCACAAGTTTTTGCCACTGGAACCATTTCTTCGTTTTTCGCAATGAACATGCCAAATCCACTACTTTAGGTACAAAACTCATGTGATGGGTGGTTTCGCGCAATTTCATTGTCGCACGTCACGCATTCCGAAAACGGGTGCCGGGGCGCATACAAAGCATGAGTTTTCGCCACTGGAACCATTTCTTCGTATTTCGCAACGAACATGCCAAATCCACTACTTTAGGTACAAAACTCATGCGTTGGGTGGTTTCGCGTAATTTCATTGTCGCACGTCACCCATTCCGAAAACGGGTGCCGGGGTGCATACAAAGCACGAGTTTTTGCCACCGGAACCATTTCTTCGTTTTTCGCAAAGAACATACCCAATCCACTACTTTAGGTCCAAAACTCATGTGTTGGGTGGTTTCGTGCAATTTCGTTGCCGCACGTCACCCATTCCGAAAACGGGTGTCGGGGTGCATACAAAAAGCATCAGTTTTCGCCACCTGAACAATTTCTTCGTTTTTCACAACGAACATGCCCAATCCACTACTTTAGGTCCAAAACTCATGTTTGGGGTGGTTTCGCGTAATTTCGTTGCCGCACGTCACCCATTCCGAAAACGGGTGTCGGGTTGCATACAAAGCATGAGTTTTCGCCACCGAAACCATTTCTTCGTTTTTCACAACAAACATGCCCAATCCACTACTTTAGGTCCAAAACTCATGTTTGGTGTGGTTTCACGCAATTTTGTTGCTGCACGTCACCATTCCAAAAACGGGTGTCGGGGTGCATACAAAGCACGAGTTTTTGCCACCGGTACCATTTCTTCGTTTTCCACAACGAACATGCCAAATCCACTACTTTAGGTAGAAAACTCATGTGTTGGGTGGTTTCGCGCAATTTCATTATCGCACGTCACGCATTCCAAAAACGGGTGCCGGGGTGCATACAAAGCACGAGTTTTTGCCACCGGAACCATTTCTTCGTTTTTCGCAATGAACATACCCAATCCACTACTTTAGGTCCAAAACTCATGTGTTGGGTGGTTTCGCGCAATTTTGTTGCCGCACGTCACTCATTCTGAAAACGGGTGTCGGGGTGCATACAAAGCACGAGTTTTTGCCACCGGAACCATTTCTTCGTTTTTCGCAACGAACATGCCCAATCCACTACTTTAGGTACAAAACTAA